>JBBELK010000002.1:0-600000 GCA_037783545.1 Henricia sp. BOLD:AAB3569
CCATGTCAAATCACCCAATGGGTTAAACCCGACCCTCTTGGATTTTGGTGAAACTTGGTATACTTGTTGATTGGGATCCCACAGCACCATTGGAGGAACGAAGATCAGTAAGCAGACTCACTTTCCTGTACAAAGTCACCAACAACCTGATAGCCTTTCAAGATGACAAAATGCCAAAATCATCCTCAAGGGTTACGAGGGGTTGCGCACCAAATTCATCTTTCATCCCACTTCACACCAAAAAGGACTGTTACAAATATTATTTTATTCCACACACAATCCCTGAGTGGAACCTCCTCCCGTCATCCATCAAAGAGTCACCAACTGTTGACAGTTTCAAATCCGGTTTGATGAAGATGGACATTGGGGATCTTCTTAGCCGCGCTCACCCCCATATAAATTAAATATCTGCTGCCAGCACCACGCCTGTGTATTTATAACTCTGTAAAGGGTGTTTATACAGTAGGAAACCAGAACCAGAACCAAATATCAAAATTTAGATCAATCGGACCAGTGGTTCCGGAGGTAAGGTCACCTGAATTTTTGAATTTGTGAAATTTCAGGAAAGGTCATTTTAAGGTCACGTGATCCACAAGGTCAAATTCGAGGTCATAGCAAAGGTCAAAGGTTAATACACCCCCAGCATACTTTAATCCCAAAAATAATGGCAAATTTGGAATCCTTGACTAATCACCTTTCCAACAACACCACGTTTGTGAAGATAGTTCCCGAGATACTAGGGTTCAAAGGTGGGCGTCCGTGCCACTTTTAGCCAAAAATTCAAACATTCGGGTGACCTTACCTCCGGAACCACTGGTCCGATTGATCTAAATTTTGATATTTGGTGCTGTGGGATCCCAATCAACAAGTATACCAAGTTTCACCAAAATCTGAGAGGGTCGGGTTTAGAATGTCAATTTTTTTGGGTGATTTGACATGGACTGACCCAGCTGTATAAGTGCTAGCTTAGAACTAACACACAAACTACAAATGGGCGATTGTATTTATCGTTAGCGAGCGGCGCGCGGACCACAAATGGGCCATCGTACGTACTTGGACACTTTTTAGGTACCGTCGACGCGTAGAATCGCATCGTTTTCTGTCGTGTTTTGGAGAAGGTTGTATGATGTGAGACAAATAAAATGTTCGTGTATAATTGAAGATACAGGAAGGGGGTATAATAAAGGTAGAAAAGCATGGGTGCAATTCCCATTTAAATTGTGTGGACTGATATAAATGTGTTTTGTTATTTAAATATATTTTGATCCTTAAATAAATTTGTCATAAATACCTGAGAAATGGTGAAAGATATTTTAATAAATACAAATTTGTGTATAAGTTGATCAGGGTTGTGTTTTAACACACTATCAGAGAGTATGGAGCGCGCTAAGTTTTGATCAAATAGCCGTTATTTGCAAATAATGAAATGCTACAAAATAATGAATAATGAATAATGAAATAGTTGCCTCATTTGGGCTTGACAAAAATGTTACGGGAAACATAACATCGAGTTTCATTAGCCTAAACTATTAATATACCAGTGCATGGGAGAAGGGAAAGAATGGAGTAGTTGACATGACTTACTACCTTCTGTACAAAACATATGAGATTGACTAAATAATTTTGTTTTTCCATCAAATCTGTACCAATGCTTGATGAGTCATTTTAAGCAGTAAAAATCTGATCAAACTTCTTAACTCTTACCCAGACTTCAGAGGTTATTAAACCCATATATCTTGTCCTTCAAATCATCATGACTTTTCTGTATCAAACATAAAGAACTGCAGATTTGATAATTAAAAAAAAAAATTTTAGGAGTGAGAAAAATTTGAGATTAAAAAAAAACATTTTTTTTAGCCAGTCTCGTATGTTTTGTAAACAAGGTCTGGGCTAAGTCAGGTATCAGTTATTGGTGGACACAATCTTCAAGGCTTCCTGGCTTTAATGTCATTTACAGTAACTTGGACTTCAAAGTTTGTCTTCGAGGAAACTGAAGAAAGAGTTGTGAAGCCGTGCCATGAGTGACAGCACAGCGCAGAAGAATCCTTGAATTTCCCTTCATAAGGCATCTTACAAGGACCACCATTCTCCTGCATGACCTTGTAATGAAGAACTTCTTGATCACAGAGCTAGAGAAACATGTGAAGCCCGTAAGTTGACTGATGGAATGACTGACAACATTACGCATGTTGACATTTAAACACAAGCCATTTTAATGTCCATGAAAATATTTTGATAATTTAAAATTTAAGTAGTCATAAATAGGGTGGGACGTTTAACCGGTTAACCGTTTAACCGAAAAAATTGAAAACCGGTTTCTGAATTAACCGTAATTCCCGTCCCTAGTCATACAAATGCAAAATTGCCCTTTGAAGTGACATATACATATACATGTATGTTTTTGGAACTGAAAAGCTAGTTGACAAGGTTGAGACAGAAAGTTAAACAATTTCAGTATTTTGTAAAACTGATGTAGCCAACATAATTGTTTTGATGTCCAAAAGAACTACATGTACTTTATTTTGTGATGACAGACAAAAATGTCAAGACTCTTGAATGTTGGGGAACTGGAGCAGGTGGTATTAGAACCGGTGTTGGAGCTACAATTACATTGAGGACAATGATGCCAAGACGATGATACTGCTTGTGTATACATGTAAGTGCCTCATCATATCAGTATACATTAGTCACTATAAACCCTCCCGTGGTTGTCTTCCAGATCGAAGAGAGAACAATAGAGCCATGTGGGATTGGGAAATACATGTGGCTGCTATTGTTCTCTTCCCTTCTGGAGGACAAACACGAGAGATGTTTATAGTGACCCGTCACAGCTGTAAAACCACTCTATATTATTGGCTTGTTGGTCCGAACATCATGTTGGGATGTAGGGATGCAGACGGATCCAGCCCAATGTATTGTATGAGGCTGGATCTGCCATTGCGATCAATGTGGTAGTTATAATTGAGGGGTGCCAACACTCATTTGCACTTCATTTGTTGCAGGCGCGGATCCAGAGGGGTGGGGGGGGGGGGGGGGAGGGGGGGGGGGGGGGGGGGGGGGGGGGTTGCGGGGGAGGGGATAAAAAAAAAACACTGCTCATACTAAAAAAAAACAAATATAATGCTTTTATGTGTGTCCACCCGTTCGCAGCAAGCTGATATAAAAATGACCCCCCCCCCCCCCCCCCCCCCCCCACACAAGCTGAGTGACTTTGTCTGCACTCGCACTGGCAAAACCCTTCCCTGGAAAATTCCTAGATCCGCCCCTGTGTTGGTACAGTTCAACCTTGCTAATACGAGCATTCCACTCATAACAAGGACAAATTTTGTTGCCCAATTTTGGTTCCAATTCTTTCAGTTGTTCCTCTTGTTTTCATTTCTGATAATACAAGGTTAACATAACAAGTTAATGTGCAAAGTCCAAAGGACCTCTTATTAACAAAGTTCAACTCAACTGTATTTATTTACTATGCTTACATGTATAAAGATAAGTGTTCATAATGACTGCTGTATACTAAGTGCACTAGTATGCCTAATAGAGTAAGCTGGTTTCAAAAAGTAGAAGAGAGGGACAAAAATGATTTTTGTTTTTGTTCACACTTATTATTTTGTGCAGCTTTCCTGAAACCAAGGCTTCACTGATGAACTACTGGTGAAAGGATGACTCTTTGGGAGGAAGTGAGTTGACAATCACATTGGCACTGCGCACCATGCATGAAATTCTTGGAGGATCTTTTGTTATAAATTATACTGACAACAAACATGGCCACCTTTGCAAAGGGTCTATACCCCTGTATGGCTTCTGTGGTTGAATATCTGCTGTGTGTCGGAGGTCTCGGGTTCCAAACCTGATGAAGGCCGCATGATTTTTGTTCTTCTCATTGCATGTTTGGTTATTCATTTCCATGGTGATTAGGCACCATATACCACGCATATATATTGCAATCATTACAAACCATCGTTTCACCCACTCCTCCCCAGGGCTGTCTCACGTATATAAGAGGTGGTGATGACACATTTCATTTTTTAAGTGACAAAATCAAAAAATTAAGTGCAAAAATATCCACCTTGGGTGCAAAAAATTTTGCTCCCAGATGCACTGAAAAATTTGATTTTTATGTGTCAAAGCAAAAGCAGACAAACGATGGCACAAAAATATGCTCAGCACAGAATTGCTTTGCTTTGTATTGCCATTTTGGGTTGCCAGGCCAGGCAAAATTGTAAGTGATTTACTAATATATTTTGCTACTGTTCAGTGTTTGTAAAAACACAATTTGACATTCAGTTGTTGTTGGGAGCCCATTTTATAAATCAAATAAATTAGTGCTTAGCAAATTTTTGTGCTAAACAGCGCCATAAGTGGCTCCTGGTGAAAAAAAAATTAGGAGTGAAAATAATTTAAGATTTGAGAAACTTAAAGTTAAACGTGGGATGTGCGGCCAGCCACATTTTGTACACAAGTCTAAAGTCATGGTCATTAATTATTCTTTCCTCCTGTCGTGTCACAGGCCAAATATTTATGAGGACTAGTATTCAGTGTTGACCTAAAGTTCATTCCTTCTGGATTATCATTAACCCTCCCAGTCCGGCTTCAAAATGTTTTGACGAGACCCCATAGGCCTCGCCGCACGTACCGTGCCACTATATACGCGCCTGTCCCACGCACAAACGATGTTTCCCGTATTTTTTCTTCCCTCGTAAACCTTGGAAAATCAAATAAATGGATTCCTTTATCCTTAAATTTTGCATTTTGCCTTTTGCTATACCCCAAAACGCCATAACTTAACTCCAAAGCGGAGAAAGATGATGCTCAATCGCGTATCGCCATATAAACATGTGCACGTAAATATCGACTAACTTGCTCTGGCCTCCGACGTCTGTTATGCGCATGCGTGCATATATTTGAATTTATTAGTGAACTGGTCTATTCCCTGCAGGGACTGCTCTGAACTTTACGCCAATGGGCACAGGGCCAGCGGGGTGTACACGATCCAACCACAAGACAATGGCGGTCCAATTAAAGTTTTCTGTGACATGGAAACCGAGGGTCGTGGCTGGATCGTAAGTATAACAAAGTATACAATCGGGGGCGTAGCTAGACAATTTTGATTGGGGGGGGGGGGGGGGGGGGGGGTGGTGTGTCACAAAATGTTGCCGACTGCTTGGGTGTGTGTGGGGTGGGGGCGTTGCTTGGGGGGGGGGGGCTTGGGGGGCGGGGCAAGGGGGGGGGGGGGGGGGGGGGGTGGGGGCTATATTTTTGTCCGTACCGCTGTTTAGCGAACATTGCTTCTGATTGGTTTAACCCCTATGCATATGTTGCATACTGATGTGTTTTGTCGATAACTACCTCAACCTAACCCCACACCATACCACACTCTTTCCTCAATTAATAGTGAAAAAAATTAATACGACTCGAGGAGATTCGAGCCTGCCATCCCTCGATTGATAGTACTACGTCTTAACCACTAGACTACCAAACGGCTTGAAGGCGCTATATAGAAAATATAAATATTAATTTACAATGCACAAATCAGACACCTCGATGAAGCCCCATAGCGAATATGTGGTACGGAAAAAAATAACGCGGCCGCCGAGGGGGGGGGGGGGGGGGGGGGGGGGTTGGGGTGGGGGGGGGGGGGGGGAGGGGTTCCAACTTGTGCCGACCTAATATAGATATTACCAGCCCCGTAACAGCTTTGCCCATATAGCCGTGCCTTTATGATTATATATTTGTTTTTATATACCTCATGCGTAGATTCCTGTCATCTGATTGGTTAAAAGTGAGGGCATTGAATCGGCTAGACCCGGCGCGTATGCCAACTGGTCAATAGTCTTTGCCATGCCCCGGGCATAGTCATTTAGCGGGTTCCGGACGCGCGCATTGCATGTGTTAGCATATAGCTAGTTGTGCACCAACTATGCAGCTGGGCATAGTCATTTAGCGGGTGGTTCCGGACGCGCGCATTACATGTGTTAGCATAGCTATAGCTGTGCACCAACTATGCAGCTGTGCGCTTCACGTAAACATTCATCAGGACGGTAATGGCGGAATCTCGACGTCATTTTGTCGTCTGTCGTAGATGATAGTCCTTAAGAAAGTAAGAGAAGTGGCCTACAGTGAAAACTGTGTCAGGTGAAATGTGCTACTAAAGTGCCAGGTGATTATGCTACAAATGTTTGCTGTAAATATATACAACTTTTCCGCCGTAGATCAGCTTCCGAAATCGAAACGCGAAGGACCACTGTCATGACTGTATGATGTATCGTTACTTTTAACCAACCAGATGACAAAAATCTACACATTCGGTATATAAAACAAATATTGACTGCTGTTTATTCGGGTCATGGTTAAGATTATAGGCCCTCGGTGATCTCGAAGCCATGACTATGCCCCTCGGCTTCCGCCTCGGGGCATAGTCATGGCTTCGAGATCACCTTGGGCCTATAATCTTAACCATGCCCCTCATTGCAGTCAATATTTGTATAATATTTTGTTGACGACAGCCCCATGAATTTGCCAAATGAAATTATAAGCCAGTTTGGGGTTAGCTTCTGCGCATGCGTCAGATCCCCGAACCAACTTTTGACTGAAGCGGATAAGAACTCCGGAAGCCCATAGATTTGTGTACAAAATTACGTACGAGATTCGGCGAACGTACTCGATTTTTATACGTGTTGCACTGCGCCATAAAATCGCGGCTAAAATCAGGAGGAAAACGAAACAAATCCCATCGCTCATGATTTGAGAATACTTGTAAGGGTAATATTTCCACTGAGACGGCTTATTTCGACACGCAACCACACGAACCTAACGAACACGCCCGGAGATCCTGCTTCTATATCGACATTTGACCAATGACGTCACAACGCTCCAAGGGCTAATTCCGAACTGGCTTGGGCGGTGGGGGGAGGGTGTGTCACCGCACCACGCACACCCCCTCCCCCTACCCCAAGCCCCCACTATCCTACATGTACGCCCCTGTTGGCGTTATTATAGGTTTTCTCGGCCGATATGCAACTTGTTACATTCCATTTGATAAGTATTCATATTTGCATTATTTTCTTTACTTCTCGTGCCTCTGCATGGCAGACATTTACGTCTAACCCTTTTAAATAAAAACCTTTGCACTATGGCCGGGCCCCCGAATTGTTCACTTTCAAATGGAGGTGCAGTTTAGAAAGTGCACATGCTATACTGCTATTGTTACGTGGTGCACGCTTTTGCCTAGCAACCGACAGTCTTGGTGCTTTATGCCATTTTTTCCTACAGTTTTGATTCTGTACAGTTTTGATTCAAACTTGCCGCGTGCACATAGAGACACATTACATAGCGACATTTCATTCTGATCATTGTGCTTGTGAAAGGAAGTACGTCATGTTACCAGACGTCGTTCATGTAAAACACGTAAAAAGATTAGCCTAATCAAACATTTTTTAAAGGTATTTCAGCGGCGTCGTGACGGCTCATTGGACTTCTATCTCGATTTCAAGAGCTACGCGAAGGGATTTGGAATTATATCCGGTGAATTCTGGCTGGGAAATGACAACCTACACCGACTGACCGATCAAGGCGAGTACGTACTGCGATTCGACCTCACGGACTTTTCAGGAAACACATTTTTTGCAATCTACGACGCCATACGTGTATAGCTGACGCTGGTGATAACTACAGGTTGACGTTGGGGGCGTACTCGGGGAATGCTGGTTGGTACCGCACCTCTGATCTTTTTTCCTTTGCACAATATGTATATAAGACCTTTCGCACGGGCAGCCATTAAGGCGTGTTCACACTGCACTATTTTCATCCGTCAGACGTACGTTACATCCGTTGTCTGTCCGTCCGTCGTGTAGCCACACGTCAAGGATGAGTTGAATTTGTTCCAGATTCTGTTCGTTTATACCTCCGTCAGACCGGATTGGCGGTGCCACTACGGTTTTTGGTCAAAACCACCATCAACGTATATAGTGACACCGCCAGTAGTTTTTCATAGTTGTCCCCTACCCGTCACACATGTGTTTTTCTTCGCGGTGCGCTTTCAATACTGAATGTCGATCTGAACTGTTTGAAGACTTTTAGAACACTGAAGTTGAAGCAGAAAACCGAAGCTTTTATACTACAAAATATGCCCGCAGTAGCACTGTGCAAGCACCTCAGTGCAACTTCAGTGGAAACGCCATTGCCGTACAAGCACCTCAATAACACCGCCAGCACCGCCGTAGGAACGCAGTGGCACCGCAGTAAGATCGCCAAATTGTCTAAAATTCCTCCCTGGCTCCGCAGTGGCACCCCCATATCCGCAGTGCTCCCGTGGTAGCACCGCCATGACCGCAGTAGAACCGCCACGGGATCGCCGTAGGGAGGCCAGTCTACTTTTTCGGCGAATTGCACGGCGGTTGTACTGCGGAGGCACGGCGGTGATGGAGGTGCTACTGCAGTCCTTAAACGGTCCTTAAACGGTCACACGGCGGTCATGGCGGTGCCGCGGCGATCCCACTGCCGATTGGCCCAACCCGGTGGCACTGCGGAAGTTTTGAACATGTTCAAAGTTTCCGCCGTGCCACTGCGAAGGTCCGCGGTTTTGACAGTTTTCCGCGGTGCTACGGCGATCAATGGCGGAACCACTGCGGAACCACGGCGATCATGGCGGTGCCACTGCGGTTTATGCCGTATACAAGCACCGCAGTGGCACCGCGCCTCCGGTGTGACGGGGGTATTACGTACGTATTCACCAGCGGTTCACATATCGACACGTCATCCAACCGCATGCGGAGATAAACAAAACACGCGGGAACCACGCATCGCGCCATTTTCAAGTTCATCCGTTCCTTCCGCGAGCAAAGCTAGCTCAGCGATCCAGCCGCCCTACCACACAGATTTGTTTCAAACAAACCGCTTTAGAAAATCATCCTGTGGTATAGATGTATTTTAGTTGCACTGTTGTACGTACAACGGACTTGACGGATGAAAAATCGACGGACAAGTAGACCTCGGATCAACTCCTACGTCATCCGTCAATTCGACGTATGAAACGTACGTAAATGAAGCTGATCCTTGAGACGGTTCACATTGAAAACGCATCGACGAACCAAAAACTGACGGGCCGGAGACGACGTACGTCGATTTTACGTACGTCTGACGGACAAAAATAGTGCAGTGGGAACCCGCCCTAACAGGGGACAGCCACATTGTCACGGTGCGTCAGGCACGAGGAGGCACTTTGTGGATTTATTGTCACATCTTTTAAAAATGAAAACCATATTATAGCTACTCCCTCTGTCTATATACTTTGTGTGCATGTACAAATTCAGTTGGGTTTTAACCTGATTAAACATGTGTGGGATGAGCTGACCTCTTGAATTACGCGTCTCCTAAACAGCTCTAGAAGCAGCTGTACAGAGGCCTAGGGATGTGCTTCGGGCAGAGTGGCACACCCTGCCTCACTGACTCTTATTGAGGCTGGTGCAGTCGGCCAAGTCACAAGAGGTGTTCATACACGTTACTGACCGATAAAATAAGATGCATCTATCAACCTCCTCGATATTTCGGTCAGAGTATAATTTGCATGTTTTTTTTAAAATTAATTAATAACACAATGTAATTAATTAATTAATTAATTAACATTTTTGTTGATGCTGTCTTTTTTCAGGAAACGGGATGAGCTACAGCAACAACATGGAATTTTCTACCCGGGACAGGGATAACGATAACTGGCAATATCAGTGTGCTGGGTTGGCCAACGGCGCTTGGTGGCACAGCGAAGGGAGTACACTGGTATGGTATACAAATGAAGCACACCGAAATGAAGCTTGGAAGAAAACAGTAGACTACTTGCATTTCAAGTGGCTGTTTTCTAATAATTTAAAACCCGTTTAGGGTCTGGGGCGCGGGCAATCAAACTAGGGACCATTAGAAATGGTACGCGTACGGGAAACGTGTGCGGTTCGCAAAAACTAGGTTGTTATATCACAATTTTGCGTGGCTGTTCAATAAATGTGCGGATCTGTACATGGTTATATTGATGTGAAAGTCACATTACCTATGTTGTGCAGACAAAATAACCGCGCAAACTGTTGATACAACCATCCAGTTTTTCCGAGCTGCATACGTACGTTTCCCGTACGCGTATCATTTCCAGTGGTCCTTATAGTCATCGTGCGCCATGGATGATTAAAGACAGTGCTTTGTGTATCGATTGTCACATCATTTATACCAACCAGCAAAAGAAAAGCAAACATTTTCTCCACTTTTTCAGCACACAAAAGCTTTATGCGGTGATACTTTACGAAGCTGTTATGTGAATGTTTCGATGTCAGCTTAAGAAATTTTCGACTTTTTATTAAACTGAAAACTTATTTTGTTGCTCGGTATACATAAGGAAACTGGCCCCCTAACATGGCCGGCGATGCAAAGGGTTGATAGACCATATTCATGCGTTTGAATGGTTTAATCATGTCCCCCGATCGGAAAGGTGCCAGACTACGTATGCGTTCCAAGCCTCGTCTTCAGATCGAGGTTTAAAACGCATACATCTTGGCACCTTTTCAATCAACAGCTTGGACTCGAAAGAAATGCTTCAGGGGACACGATTGAACAGTATTTTTGTTTAAACGCATGAATATATATACATGTCCTACTTGTATAGACCCCTTTTCAGGTCGAAGGAAAATGTTATCGTTTTCCCTTGATTCAGTCCTTAAAGGCAGAACACATGATTGGTAAACCATTGCAAATGGTTTAATCTCCCTGTGTGATTGAAGATAATTATGCATGATTAAAACCAACCTAAGCAAAAACCAGCTCTGTACTTCGTCTTAAGTAACTGTTGAGAAAACAGTCAAAAAAGGGCTTTACGGTCACTTCGCCATTTCGCCCCGAACCACCTCGCCCTGAACCACGGCCTTGCGCATGAAGTATTTTGGGGCTAAGTGGCATTAGGACGAAGTGGTGTGAGGACGAAGTGGTTTATTTATTTTATTTTTATTTATTCACCACATCCAACAGCGGAAGGACCGCCAATTACAGGAATGGGATCAACTAACATAGATATTCGAATAACTACCAACTTCTAAGTTGAATTAGAAACGGCCAGAGACACCGGGGAATCCCTCCCCTTGCTCTTCACGAAAGAATGCTCTGGGATCTTTAAAGCGTTACCGAAACCTAACACACTGGACCAACGGCTTTACATCCCTTCCGAAGGACGAAACAAGTGGGATTAGGTTCCTTGCTCAAGAGCACAAGTGCCACAACCCATCACGGCACGGAATCGAACCCAAATTCTACTACTGGCACAGGAACTTGAGTTCGACGCACTAGACCGCTCGGCCATAACACCCCACGTTTGCATCCTCTTGCAACAGTGCCCCTTTAACGCACTCCCTAACTCCTGCGTACAGTGGTATCGTCGCTTCGCAGAGTGGAAATTCCCTGAGATCTCAGGATGCACGTTTGGGGCAAGGTGGTATTTTGGGCGAAGTGGTGCAGGGCGAAATGGTTTTGGGGCGAAATGATTTTACGTCTCATACATGATACGAAAAATAACTGTTTTACTCATTTCTCAAAAACTATAGCACTTTAGACGAAACCATTTAAGGAGATGTTTACGACAGTCATCATTTTTATATTGTGTAAATCTGTGGACATTTCTGATTTTCGAGATTACCAATGATGTGTTCTAACCTTAACTGCATAGTGCTGACTGGAAAGGTGCCAAAACCAGGGCTGGAAATTCACAGAGGCCATTGCCTCTGTGGCCCCTGGTCTTGGCTTTGGTGCCCTCTTGCAATCCTCCCATATACTTTTTCATTTTTCTAATGGAAGTGCCCTTTTTATACTCCAAAAGACTCCTCCAAAAACACAAATGGCAGTGCCCTTTCAGTGACGAATTTCCTGCAGTGCAAAAATATGCGTTGCATGCCTCGTTGCCAATACGATGCTTGTCACGCACATAGGCTGGCGCCTTATTTTATAGTCGTGATTCAGGAGACACGATTGACAATGCCTTCCGCACGAAAAAAGTCAATGTTAATAGGCTTAGTGGGCTTGTTTTTCAAGCTGAGAATAGGCCTACCCTGGCAACATTTGATAAATTAGACCTTTCTAAAGCTCTTAAAGTAGCCATTATGTTTTTTTCAAAGCGTATTGAATATCTGACACCATTCCTCACTTATTGACATGTGACAATTTAGCTCAGTGTTTTACTGCATTACTTAAATATACTTTTTAACAAGCGTTTTACGATACTGTTCTTTGTTCTGAACACAAAATAACGCTTTCTAGATTATAATTCATTAGAGCTTTTAACGCTCGCGTGTACAGCTTTAGAGTTATTAATAGTTGTATTCATAAAGTGTGATATAGGCGTGCTCTAGTCTGCCACTCAAATCTATATTTATATAGATTATAAAGTCTGGGTTGTGTCGAAGCGCTGAGCATGAAGGAAAAAGCGCCTAAAGCGGTAAGCTAATTCTCTTATACGCTTGCTAAAACACAGATTTCAATGATTAGAATAACAAATTAAAAAACAGGAACAACAGCATTACAGAACTAAAGAATATTGTTGATAAACTGCTGCCCTGTAGAAATTTCAGCCACATAGATGCAGTAATACTTCAGAAAACTTGAACAACCCATGCATGTTTTTAGTAAAAGAAATCTGCATGCAGACAAAATATTTAAACAAAATTCAGTTGGCAGTTTCTCCCACAAAGGTGCCATTTTACATGGGAAAAAATATTGTGGTGTTTGTTACCATTGCTACTTTTTAGTCGTGTGGTTCTTGTCAACTCGTGAAGTAAATTTGTGGGTAAAATTACTGCAAATATTGTATTATTTGTACACGTATATAAGTCTGTTTTCAGTACTGGAGAGACTTTTTCACCAGGATCATAACTCTATGCAATGCCAGTTATCTTCTCTCAAAACAAAAGAAATATCTTAAGACAGATCTAAGAAGATAACTAAAAGCAACAAAAAGTGCAACAACATGCCTTTCGGAAAACCCTGTGTACAAATTTCCCATTTAACGTATGTAACATAGGACACATACTTTGTGACATTTTTTGGTGTCCTTGTTACATACGGTATATTGAAAATTTGCACACAGGGCTTTCAGGAAGGTATGTTGTGGCACTATTCGTTTCAGTTCTTTAGCTGAAGTTATCTCCTTAGATCTATCTTAAGATATTTCTTTTGTTTTGAGAGAAGATGAATGACATTGTACAGATATATAATCCTGGAGGAAAAGGTCTCTCCAGTATTGAAAACAGACACATATAGAACAAATAGTTTTTAGTTTCGTTTACTGCGTGTTGCAGACACCATATAGGAGAGGGCACTTTGATTTGGGTGTGAGTTTGGGAGACAAAAACAATGTTTTCTCTAAGTTTTTAATTTCTATAAATCTGACTCTATAATGAATTGTAATTTTGAAAAAACTATCGAATGAAATTCTGCTTCTTGATATTTGTGTGAATTACAATAATTTTTGGAAAATTCCAATCGATGTACATGTGTATGTCTGCATTTGTCAGTGGGTTAGAATAATTATAAGTATTTCTGCCGTGCCATCTGCATGTTGAAATTTTGTACTTTGAATTTATTTCTTGTATTTGGGCCTATATTTTAAAATGTGAAATAAAATTTGTGTGAATATACCTGTAACTATATAAAAATGTTGACAAGAACAATGGCGTCTTGCAACAGCCTTTATAGTATTATACGTGATATTTCAGCTGTACTTGCGCGAAAGACGTTGATGCCTGCACTACAAAAACAACTTGGTCAAAAATAACTGATTTTCAGTTGCACCCAGCTGACCCTTATTGTCTAGTCAGTTTGACTAGATTTTCTAATCAGGATGACTAAATTCTTTGTAACGTCAAACATATATCTACTTCAGAAAACAACTACCAGGTGCAGATTCACTGGTGTAACTATTATATATTTCTAGTCATTTATCAGTAACTAGGTTTTCAGGGTCCGCTGCGGTGCAATGGTTTGACTGATTTCTAGTCAGATTTGACTAAGTATATTTACAGTGTACGGTACGGTGCCATAATATGGTGGGTTCTTATATATATAGCGCACATATGTCCACCCTGCGGGTTGCTCCTGGCCATTATTACCGCTGCCATCGGGGAATCACCAGAACCATTTCGCTTCCCTATAGGTGGCTGCTGGCCAGGCGCTCAACCCTATCAGAAGTATAGCTTCCCAAATATCGATTTGGTTGACAAGGCAACTGGGATTAAGTGCCCTGCCCAGGGACACAGACACGTACGTTGGTCATAGTGGGGCTTGAACCCTCATATCTAATTGGGAGTCCCGCCGCTTCATACCCGACCATGCAAACACCCTGGAGGAAGGACCCTGGAAGGAAGGCTAAAAATATGTTTAATTTGGGGTTACTAACGTCTCTGGTTGGACCATGGAGGAAGAAACAAACGGTTGGACCATCATGACAGACCAAAGAAATTTTCATAAAAGTTAAAAACATTCCAAAGTGGATTTAGAAACAATAAAATATAATTTTTCCTATCTTTAAAAACATGAGTTAGGAATGTTTATTTGGGAATGTTTCTAAGCGGGCTTTATGAAATATGACCCTGGCGTTCGATGGCCCCAGAATCGAACCTCTTCTCGCCGCCTTCAAGCGGAAGTAGGCCCTACATGTATGTTCTTTGGCCACGCCATATACGGCAAGACAGCTTTGCTATATAGAGCAAGGAACAGTTCCTTGCATGCTCTATGGCTAGTCCATGTGAGCGCAACGACGGGAGCGCGTGTGGTTGGACCGGTCCAGTGAGTGTGGTCATTTTTAATACCAGTCATGCAATACAGACGATCCCTTACAATGCAGGAATGTAAAGTTTTCAAGGGTCGAGTTAATGTTTACTTTTTGTACCGTAAAACCGCACACTCTATCTCGTGCACAACATTGCTGTACTGCATTCACAAAGTCGAGATATACTTCACTGCACAAAACGGTCTGCCAACAGGTTGCTGCAGGCGTCGCGTGGTGTTTGACAACCAGTTCTAGCTTTGCAGTTTTGCGGACAGAGGTTAGTACTATCGGATTTTTGGCGTTCCAACTGTATAGTGTGTGAATTTGTTTCCATGTTGACGTGTGTTGAATGTGTTAAAAATGGAAAACGGTTATCAGTGCAAGCTCATCATACACTGCCACTGTACACTGCCAGCTCAACTCGGCTGCAAGCCAGCTAGCTCACTGTCAGCAATGCTGCACAAAAAAAATGTACACGTACGTACGTGTACGGTACTTAGCATGTTACGTACACCGTTGTAGTCGTGGCCACCCAGGCCTGCGCCTGCGCCTCGGAACAATACATCATAAAACATAGACAATCACAATGCATACAATATATGTTTATAATTGAAAACAAATGTGGAGTCCATCAGGGTTTCTCATTAAAAAGTGGTCAAATTTTTCCTAAGTCATGTCGTCCCGCTGAAAATGGCATGGCCCTTGGCCATGTTTTATCCAGTATAAAAAATCTTGTGTATAAAAGTGTAAACCGCAAAGAGTATACTATAACATGTACAGCAAGCGCCAAAGTCGGTCAGGACATGCTCTATGGTCAGGAGTACGCGTATGATGTACCGTACACGTACACGTTTGCCACTAATTCTTCATATGGGTCTTTCCACAGTAATGGGTACATTTCTGTGACATACAAGATCTTAGGTCCGAGTTCACTTCAAATGTCTTAATTTTATCTTTACATTATCCAGTTAAACCGAGGAAATAACTTTTACCCCAAAGAGTAAGAAAAATAGTCCTACAACATACATTTCTGAAAACCCTGTGCACAAATTTTCGTATTACGTATGTAACAAAGACAGAAAAAAATGTCACAAATTGGTCTGTCCACGTTACATACATAATAGGAAAATTTGTACACAAGCTTTTCAGAAATGTATGTTGTGGCCGCAATTTCTTACCTTTTTGGGCAAAAGTTATCTCCTAACAATAGTACAAGGAAATTTATTTAAGTTTGAGATATACTGAAGACATTTGAAAGGAATTATTGACTTATCTTTCAAATAGGCCCATTAGCGTGGAAAGACCCATATATTATTATATGACATGATAATGCTGGTATTTTTTTCGTATACATTGAACAAAGATTTTAAGGAAATTACCTCCTGGAATGAACAGATCATCAAATTCTATATACTTCCCACTTGCACTTCTGTCGCAAATGTTGCATTTCTGAGATAAATAAATGATAAAGTTACTGCACAAAGTAATGCACAAAATTACGCGGCGAGCGGTCTGTGTGTAAGCGTGACAACAGGGGTGCTGCGCGCGTGCGGGAATGGTTATCTTGTGCATATTAAAACTGAATGCAATTTTTGAAGGAGAAAATGTGATTTTTCTACAGAAAGGCAACGTTTGCGACAAAAGTGCAAGTAAGAAGTATATCTTAAAATTACATTATCTGTTGATTCCAGGAAGTAATTTCCTTAAAATCTTTGTTCAATGTATACGAAAAAAATACCATAATGCCACAGAAAGTGTACATTTGGCTATAGGAAACACGATTGTAGCAATGAGGTAATATCAAGTTTTTCTTTGAAAACACTTTAATAGTGCATGGAGTCTCAACTGGCGAACGTGTATGGTAGATTCTCCGGAAAACATTATAGGGTTAAGTGTAGGTATTTTCGATCAAAGCTGTCACTTAAATAAAAAGTAGAAAATGTCCTTAGACCAATTACTCAAAGTAGTTAACCATGGCCTACAACTCTTCTCCTTTCTTCTGAATCAAAATACTGTCTGAATTAAGTTGCACTTCTTGACAAGATATTTACCTTTCAAGTTCAAACTTGAGGTGAAGAATCGGTATAGTTATTTTATTGATTTGTCTTACAGGATCCAATAAGAAAGACAAGATTTGTCAAAGACCCCTTTAATAACTTAGACATGAACTGGTGTCAAGGAAGTAATAATTCTAACAGTTTAGTCACATCTTTACTAATTTATAACATAATAAGCTGAAGTTGTTTAAAATTTGTGAAAATGGAGATTTAATTTTCCCACCAATAGAGGGCGCTTTGAGTGAGTATTCAACCGCAGGGCCATCAAATGGTAATTATTTTACGCAAATTAAATTTTTGAGTTAAAATATTATTTCTGCATTGGAAACTATCAGTTTGATCGTATTCTGCACAATTTTGATGCTTTTAATTGGCTAAACATTAATTTTGAATGCTTCTTCATTGATATGTGCACGTTCACTAATAAACTCATCAAAAGTTACATAAACGAATATCGTTTTCTGGATTTAACTACTTTGCCTAATAACATGCACAAATTTTTCCAAAATGATGCCAAGTACCCAATTTTCTTGGCCCATTAAACATTCTCAGCCCTCTGATCGAATACTGCCACAAGGTGGTTGAATTCTCCCTCACAACGAACCTATTAAAATAGAGGTCAAATACCCAGATGACAACACAAGGTTGTGGTAAAATTAATAAATAGTTGTTGAATGCATTACAATTAGACTCATTCTCTTTTTTGACAGAAAAATATGTGCACATTCCTTATCTGGTCGAATATATCCCCTTCTCCTACCGTACATACACCAAGTAGCAAAAAAACCCAAAATTTTCTCCACTTTGGATTGAAAAAGTAGCGGTATATCCGAGAGTGGGAATTTTCAGCACACATGAGACTATGCAATTATGCATATGAACATTTTGATTTCAAATTATTTACAAAAGAAATGTTCTAATCTTGATTAAACTGAAAATTGTGTTTATTTTGTTGCTGGTACACACGTGTACAGTTAACAAAATTATTCATACCCTTACTAAAATTTCAATTTTGTGTGGTTTTCTAAAGAATGAAAGGTGCATGGACACATAATATTTGGACCATAATTGAATACTTTTAGTTGTCAGGTATAAATGACCAATGGCTTTGGTTTACCCCATTTGCATAACAAAGAGAATTATACATTGTTTGTATTCTGACGTGCTCAGAATTATTCATTTCTGCAAGTCATGGTATTTTGCCACATTCCTCTGAAATGCACATGCTCCAGACATTCCTAATATTCTGCATATTGTTGGTATACATGCAACGATGCGTACATGTATCCTCTAGGAATATGCTAAGAATTTCACCTATTGTAAGTGATTTGTGGAATGTCATTGTCAGTACTCTGCTTCTAGAGTATAAATTAAAGTGCAATCGTGGAGTCTTCATCAGTTGTTGTGAACATGGCGAAAACTAAGGAACTCAGCGAGGATCTCCGCATGAGCATTGTGAATGCCCACAAAGATGGCAAGGGCTATAAAGCCATTTCCAAGCCCTTCAGAGGACCAATTCCCACCGTACAGTGCATCGTCCAGAAGTACAAGAAGTTCAATACCGTGAAAAACATCGGCGAGCGCGGACGGAAGCCGAAGGTCTCTCCTCGTCTGGTTAGGAAAGTGTGCCGTGAGGCCCTTTCCAACCCCATAACAACAATCAAGGCACTTCAGGACAACTTGGGTAAGATGGGCACCAAGGTTTCAGCGCAGACAATCCGCCACACACTGCAGAAGGAAGGGCTACATGGGCGTCGTCCAAGAAAGATCCCTGTCCTCACCCACAGGCATCGAAAAGCTCGACTCGCATTTGCCAGAGGGCACCGAGACAAGGATCAAAGTTTCTGGTCATCAGTTCTATAGTCGGACGAGACAAAAATGAAGCTGTTTGGCCACAGGGATGTTTCCTTCGTTTGGCGCAAGAAAGGTGAAGCATTAAACCCAAAGAACACTGTGCTGACCGTGAAGTTTGGAGGTGGGAGCATCATGCTGTGGGGCAATCTCGTCAAAGTAGACGGAATTATGAAGAAGGAGCAGTACATCCAGATTCTGCATAACAACATCAAGCAGTCTGCAGAAAATCTCCATCTCGGCCCCAACTGGACATAGCAACATGAAAATGATCCTAAACATACGGCAAAGGCAGTTCAAAATATGGTTCCACGATAACAACATGGAGGTGCTACCATGGCCAAGCCAAAGCCCATAAATCCCATCAAAAACCTGTGGAAAACCGTCAAGGCCAAGGTGCATGCCCACAGGCCCTCCAACCTGAAAGAGCTAGAGGTCGTTGCCAAGGAAGAGTGGGCCAAGATTCCCGTGGAGCTATGCCAAAACCTCGTGAACAGCTATACGAACCGCCTGGATGCTGTAATCAAGAACAAGGGCTTTGTAATTGACTATTACCTGTGATATTAACTCTTATTGATAAAAGGTATGAATAATTCTGAGCATGTCAGAATACAAACAATGTAGCATTCTCTTTGTTGTGCAAATGAGGTAAAACCAAAGCAATTGGTCATTTATACCTGACAACTAAACGTATTCAACTATGGCCCAAATATTATGCGTCCAGTACCTTTCATTCTTTATAGGGTATGAATAATTTTGTTAACTGGATAAGCCGGATAGCATGTTGTGATGAGTGAGACGGATAGCATGTGCAGTGAATACTTCCAACATTAATGCCAGTTTAACAGCCAGCAAGCTTTGCAAGTGCCACAAGAGTAAAACGACCAGCAAGTGCCATCGAGTAAGATATATATGGCCTGCATGCATAGCGGGGAGTAAGATGACCAGCCAAAAAGCGTGAGTAGTAAAGTAAGACAGCCAGCAAACATCTTGAGGAATGAAGACCAGCAAGTGCTACAAGGTAATATTTAGCAGGTGCCACAAGGAGTCGGCTGAAAAGAAAGCACCACAAAGAGTAAACCCAGCAACCACTGTGAGGAGTAAGACGGCCAGCAAGCACTGTGAGGAGTAAGACGGCCAGCGGGCACTGTGAGGAGTAAGACGGCCAGCAGGCACTGTGAGGAGTAAGACGGCCAGCGGGCACTGTGAGGAGTAAGACGGCCAACGGGCACTGTGAGGAGTAAGACGGCCAGCGGGCACTGTGAGGAGTAAGACGGCCAGCGGGCACTGTGAGGAGTAAGACGGCCAGCGGGCACTGTGAGGAGTAAGACGGCCAGCGGGCACTGTGAGGAGTAAGACGGCCAGCGGGCACTGTGAGGAGTAAGACGGCCAGCGGGCACTGTGAGGAGTAAGACGGCCAGCGGGCACTGTGAGGAGTAAGACGGCCAGCGGGCACTGTGAGGAGTAAGACGGCCAGCGGGCACTGTGAGGAGTAAGACGGCCAGCGGGCACTGTGAGGAGTAAGACGGCCAGCGGGCACTGTGAGGAGTAAGACGGCCAGCGGGCACTGTGAGGAGTAAGACGGCCAGCGGGCACTGTGAGGAGTAAGACGGCCAGCGGGCACTGTGAGGAGTAAGACGGCCAGCCGGCACTGTGAGGAGTAAGACGGCCAGCCGGCACTGTGAGGAGTAAGACGGCCAGCGGGCGCTGTGAGGAGTAAGACGGCCAGCGGGCGCTGTGAGGAGTAAGACGGCCAGCGGGCACTGTGAGGAGTAAGACGGCCAGCAAGCACTGTGAGTAGCAAGATGGCCAGCAGGCACTGTCTGACTGTGAGGAGTGAGACGGCCAGCAGGCACTGTAAGGAGTGAGACGGTCACACGTTTGCATATATTGTTGCGTATTGCTGCGCTATGCGGGGTATATCAATACGCAGCCGTACCCAACAATACGCGGCAAATTTGAAGGTAGCAGTCACACTATTGCGTATGCCTACGGTTGCCTATGGCCATGCTATAGCTCGCTTTCGCTAATAGCATTCTGCTGTTGCTCGCATTCACTGGTTGCCACTCGTATCCGCTCGTAGGCGATTTGACCTTGCGATTGCTTGCCATAGTTTAGAAAATTTTATAACTAGCGCAGGCCTATGCGCTAGTCTGCGTATTGAGTACGTAGTGCTGAGCACGTTTCATTGCGCTTTATTGGGTATGACTGCCTATGTCTGCGTTCGGGCAATATGCAGCAATACGCAAGCCAAATACGCAAAGGTGTGACCCTCGCATAAGAAGTGAGATTGGAAGCAATCACTGTCATGGTCCACGTACTGTAAGGAGTAAGACGGCCAGCAGGCACTGTGAGGAGTACACGTACATGTGTCAGCCAGCCAGTAAGCATTGTAAAGAGTAAGCCAGCCAGTAAGCATTGTAAAGAGTAAGCAAGCATTGTGAAGACAAAGCCAGCCGGTAAGCATTGTGAAGAGTAAGCCAGCCAGTAAGCATTGTAAAGAGTAAGCAATAATTGTGAAGAGTAAGCCAGCCGGTAAGCATTGTAAAGAGTAAGCCAGCCAGTAAGCATTGTGAAGAGTAAGCCAGCCAGCAAGCATTGTAAAGAGTAAGCCAGCCAGCAAGCATTGTGAAGATCGAGTAAGCCAGCCAGCAATCGTTACATGTACATGTGTGTCTGTCCGCAGTAGGGGGCCTATTTTCTTTTAGTGAGAATGAACATGGGTTTGTCTGCCATACAGAGTGACACCTTTGTGAGACATTGCCAACGGAAGGTGGCTTTTTAAATAAAATTGTCTGCAGACAACTTTTTACCATTCATTCAACACAAAAACCTTGCTTGAATTGTTCAGGTTTTCTGAAAGTACCGTAATTATTAGTCAGTGAGCTTTCCTTTCATAAAGTGGATTGTTGTAATTTTGCCTCGAAATTAGAATCACACCCAAAAATGTCCTCCCAGTTGTGTCCTGCAGTGGTTTTAGATGTCCATGATTGGAAAATGATTGGAAAGAAATACTTACAACACCGTTTTTGAAGCCAAAATGTTTGTCCACGTGCAATCTCAACATTAGTTTTTGTTGTCGCATTTTAAATAATTCTCGACGTGAGATGCGCTCTCCGCAGTGTAAATAAGGTTCACTATATCTTAGTCTGGTACCCGGACCAAAAATCTTTTGACTAGACTGAATTCAGTCGTTGTATGTGGAATATGTGGAGTGGGAACCAGTCTAACTATATCTGTTACTAGAGTCCCTCGAACGACAGATAATGTCCGTTGTTCGAGGGACTCCAGTCGACTATAGGAACTATAGTCGCTTGATCGAACTTGGCCTTATTTACACTGCGGAGAGCGCATCTCACGTCCAGAATTATTTAAACTGCGACAACAAAAACTAATGTTGAGATTGCACGTGGACAAACATTTTGACCTCAAAAACGGTGTTGTAAGTATTTCTTTCCAATTATTTTCCAATCATGGACATCTAAAACCACTGCAGGACATAGGAGGAAATTTTTGGGTGTGATTCTAATTTCGAGGCAAAGTGACAACAATCCACTTTATGAAAGGGGTACCTTCTGTCCCTACGGGAAATCCCGTAGGGACAGAATAATTCTGTCTACGTAATTATTACTACATTGTACATCTATTTGGCTGGAATTCTACAAGGCAGTTTATCAATATTCTTTAGTTATTTTATTGATGTTTTCCAATCATGTAATCTGTCTTGAAACACAATAGGGTAGATCTGTCTTGAAACACAATAGGGTAGAGCAGCTTTGACACAGAATGGGAGATGTTGGTTCAGACTATGCTGATGAGCGTTCCCGACGACGTGAAGAACGTCGCCGACGACGGGCTCAGGAAAAGGAACAAGAGGAGCAGGAAAAGTAAGCTTTTTGTGTTAATTGTTTTGTTTCAGTTAATTCTGACTTTTGCAACAGCTGCTGTACTAGTACTAGTCGTGGTGATCAAGAAATAAAAACTAGCCTTTGGACAGAGTTGTGCACACTGGCAGAAGAGGTTTTCGCCACAACACAGATTACACAAGTGGTCTAGCTATTACATGTACATGAATGGTCTATTAAATTACAGGGCTGCCAATACTCACGCATTGAGCATGTTGAGCAATGGGATTCACACATCTCACACTTAAAAAAACCAAATTACCAAAAAAAAAGTAATGCTGATCGATCTTTTTTGGTATGTACGGCATACAATCGCATACAGTACACACGCACCATGCAGCTACCTGAGCCGCTGGTATCGATGTACATGTACAGTGAAACCTGCTCTTCAGGCCACCTGTCTAAAGTGGCCACATTTGTTCGGTCCTAAACAAGTTTGTACACAAACATATGGTGGAACCTTGATATTAGGGCCCCTCTCTAACGCGGCCAGTGGCCAGGGCACTAGGATTTCTGCGTGTACAATCCTATGGCAGTTGAACCTGGATAATCTGGCCACACACAGTAAATTGCCTCAATAAATCAAGCTACTCTGAGAAATTTTATGAGGAGCTTTACAAAATTATCAAAAACTGAACAATTTTCAACTTTTTAATGAGGAAACCTTTCATACACTTCACTTTTAGCTGTTTTTCAACTATAGACATGCACTGTGGTATGTTTTTTTATGTTTGGATATTCCTGCATGTGTACGCTAAACCTCTATATAAGGGCCACCTGCTTATTCTGGCCACACTTTGTGGGTCCCTTGGGTGACCACTATAGACAAGTTTCACTGTATAAGGGCACCCTCTGTTGACAGCTCTAGTCTAATCATTGCAACTGTTAATTATTTCATTATTTTGGTTGATAATCATCAAATTATTTTCAAAATCACTGATCACATTTTTGTTTTGTTCATATGCACAGATCTGTCATTGCAGAAACCTCAATAACTACGTCAAGTTCATTCCGTAGTCCGCGCGACACCGGTCCAGCAATTGAAGTCAAGTTGGTAAGATAAATAGCTACTTTCTATTTTGCATGGTACTTGGTACTATTCTTGGGTTTCACTTGGCAAATTGACAACGGTTGCTATCTGCCATTACTGTGTCTTCTTCTTCTTTCGTATGATCCCCTAAAGGGATCTGGTTGCTGAGATTAGCCGACTTAAGTCGTTGCCCTGTAGCCACCTAGGAGGTTCTTCAGCTTGGCCACGAAGTGCGAGAGAACAGGAAGAAATTCTCAGTTTTAGAGGTGGGAGGAAAACCTCACACACAAACGTGTACGGGGAAAACCCACGGAATCAGGCAGGGACTGAGAACCCAATCCACATACTGACCCTGACGGGATTCGATCGAACCCGGACGGGATTCGAACCAGGGCCACATTGGTGGAAGGCGAGGAAAAAACCGCTACGCCAACCTGATTCCCCATTTCTGTGTCCATACTATGGCACGCCAAAACGAAAAATAATTCAACACTGATAATTTAATGTTGACGCATATTTTCGCAAATGTTGCGCAAGAAACAAAGTTGGCATGACTTTTAAATGTTGATAAACTGTTTAAAACTGGCATACCGTGCCACAAAAGCACGGTATGCCAGTTTCAAACAGTCTATCAATATTTAAAAGTCATGCCAACTTTTGTTCTTGCGCAACATTTGCAAAAAATATGCGTCAACTTTCAAGTATCAGTGTTTAATTATTTTTCGCTTTGGCGTGCCATATTATGGACACAGTAATGGCAGATAGCATCTGTTGTCAAGCCAAGTGAAACCCAAGAATACACAGAGGCGGAGATGCCAAAACACTTCAAATTGAAAAAGAATTTTCCTTCGGGGCACCCATCTCTATACAAGAAATTTCCCAAATTACCCTTAAACCCTCAAAACCCCACATTTGGAGCTTTTTTATATATCACGATACTGATCATAATTGGCTAAAAAACAATTGTATAAATTATGCCCAAATCGAAAATGTAAGTACTTGGGTCGTTGACTTCACCTGCAGAGTCATGCCCAAGTCATCAGGTCATACTCGGGTCCCTATTTTTTTGGCTTGAGACTTGTATGACTTGTATTGTAAATTGAACTTAGAAAAATTATTTGACTTTTGCTTAAACATGAACTACGGTACTAAAGTTGGACTAGTCGACATTGATACAGTACATGTAAGTGACATTGATAATCAAGATCTAGGATCTCGGGGATACCTCTTATTAAACTTCAATATTTTTAAGATTTCGGTGTGAGTAAATTGTATTGTTTCAGTTTCTCATGACAATGGATGAATTGGAGAAATTGAGGCTGGTACATCATAACATGTACATGTACATGTTATTTATTTTCAGTGAATATCATGAGAGAAATTTTGTTCAGAAAATATGGAAAATTTAGTGAATAAATTGCTATTCTTGAGATCCTCATTGAGATCAGTTTCGTTTGATTTCGCACATTGTCAAATCTTGGGATCTAGATTTAGATCTACATGTACCGGTAAGTCCATGTACGACAGTCATGACTATTCATTTTGAATTTATTTTCTGATTCATTTATTTAATAGGAGATAAGCACCCAATCAAGTGGCGAGGACAATTCAGTCAGTATAGTACAAAATCACATTTCTGCATGGAAAGGCTTAGTGTGAATTAATCCACCCAAGTGCAACTTTTTTTGCATGATTTTACACAATGCATGATATTAACCTTTACAAAAACCTTTACATTTTCAACTCGTGAAGTAAGATTTTGGGCACTGCAAATGATACAATATTAGTCAATATTTTTCCAAAAACATGTCCGAGTGGTTGCCTAGCTGGCCATTGTGCTTTCAACCTTTAAACCTATCCCTGAAACATACCGGTAGGTGCACTTAAAGATATACAGTCTATGCGTTTTGGTGTGGCACCTCGAAAAATAAAAAGTGTTTTTGAATTATTTTTCTTGAAACATAAAAGTTATTCGCTTTTAAATGAGACAACAATGAAAAAAATTACCAAGGTTTAGTTATCGAACAATTACTTAGTTACTAGCTGTCAATATTTTGATTTATTGGCGGTCCGCCCATGTCTGTCCCTTGTCTGGTCTGCAGACACGAGTTGAGTCCGAGTCACAAAAATTGTGACTCGAGTCCGAGTCCAGGACTCGAGTACTACAACACTGTCTAAAGTTCAAATTATGAGGTTTTTCATTTAAATAAAGTAAATGCTTTACAAATTCGTATGGAGAATTGAACTTGCTTAGAACCACAGACTGTACGTGTACGTACGTATATATCTATCTTTAAGTTTTGGTCGACACCTTCTAACCATACTAATCATTTGCATTGTAATATTTGTAACTGTTATGAGTTTGGGACAGATTTCTAGCAGTATTTGTTTTCGTTGCCCAACAACCGCCATTCTGGCTACAACCAATGAAATAGCTCTTGATTATCACTTGGACACGGTGAAAGCATCTTTTACCAGTCCACGCACATATTGTGTTCATTCTAATTCAGAGCAAATTGTGTAATCTTTTTTGATATACAACATGAACACTAACCATGCATCTTTGATTGTATACCAGTAGAGGCTTTTTCTCACAACATTTCAACCTGAAATTATACCCAGGTAATAAAAAATAATTCCCCAAGATTATTAAGGTTATATATTGCAATTCCCACGGCAGATTTTGGGGTTATAAATTACCCCAGTTAACTGCCCAAAATCCACTTAACCTGGCTAACTTTTAGCCCTGGTCCTGAGGTGGGTTTTTCAGGTTAACTTTTAATGTGGGAATCCTCGCCCTTAGTTAGTGTCCTTAAAGCAAAGTACAGTAGGTTAAAACATGGCTCAGCCTGTTATAGGGGTTTCACACTATGCTGTCCCCCGGGTTAATGAAAAATTTTAAAATTCTCCGGGTTAACTGTATTAAAACTCCTCTTAACCCATGGTAATTTCTAACCCTGCTCGCGAGGTGGGTTAACCCACCAATCTTGGGATTAACGGCGGCCTTGAGACTATTCTCCGGGTTACCTTCAGTAGTGTGATTGCCTCCGGGTTTTCTTCAACCCGGGTACGTTGGTTGAATTTTATCACCAGAGCCGGTTTTGTGCACATGCATGCTGTGAACGTCTAACAATAGCGCAATTCATTATAAAGTGACGTACGTAATCCATTATTTTTATAAATTATATCACCTATATTTGATGCATGGAAAATGCAAATGGCTTGAGGACTGGTCATATCTCACATGGCTTTGTTACGATACTCGCCCCTGGGCCCCCCACTTAAAAAGCCTTTTTGTCGTTACTACTTCTATTATCCGATTTTGCCGTACGAAACACCTACCGGTACATTGTTTTTGTTGACTTCGAAGATTCAGAAGTACATTGTACAATGTAGTAAGATAAAAAGTTTCAGGCACCATTTTGAGGTGATGTGGGCGTAATGGTTCGTCGGAGTGGAGAGGTTAACGCCTTAGCGATGCATATTCTCCGGGTTGCGGCTTGTACACATGTACTGTATAGTGTGGATGCAAATTATCCAGGTACGCACAAATGCTGATAACTGAATTGTGTGGGGTTAATTTTGTAGTGTGAAACCGTTTCTCTGGGTTAGTTTTTACCCGGGTAATTAATTACCCGGGTATGAAGTCAAAGAGTAAGTGTGAAACGTACATGGAAATTACCCAGGTTGGTTGTTTATTATGCTGCAACATTTTCCACACACTGACGCACGTTTGCCATTCCAGTGGGATATGCACGTGCAGTTGTTGTTGTTTTATGCTATAGTCGATCTCTGATGTCTGTCAGCCATTTGATCGCCTTATCCTCTGCTTGGTGGAAGGCTACAATGCCACCTTCTAGACGGGTGAGTGGGCAATCCTCAAAGTTGTGCATCGTATGAAGCTCGCCACCGTCACAAAGGGGTGATCTTAAGTAGCCCCACTAGTGTAGACTACTGCAGCAAGGGCCAGAATCAGTGCGGAACCTGTTGAGTAGACACCACTGGCCGCATGGTAGGTCCATACATGTAGCTGGGTGCTGGGATCATCTACCAGGAGCTTTTGCGGGACGTCGGTTAGATCCCACTTTGTATGCCACAATTGTTCGTAGGTTGTGTTGCTGTCTGGGATGTTCGACTAAGTTGGATGCCTTGACTTTAGTCTTGGCCTTGGATGATGCTCAATGTCGTTGAGCAGTGGGAGTTCCGGGTTGTCCATGATTTTAAGAATTACACTTACATATTCCCAGAATTTCCCGAAACCCCATGTAAATTATATGTGTATCTCTCTGACATCGCATGACAAATCAGATGACACCCCTCGGATTGGACTGGCAGGAAGCATACATAAAATACTCCAGAGCTAATATTAACAAACTTTTCGAGTGTCATAACATAATATATGTTTGCATGAAAGTACTAACAATATGCATGAGCCTTAATGTCTTGACACCTGCCACAGTAAAACCCTTTTTTTTGTAAACATTGGTGCTAAGAACAAATGTAACTAAAAGAAAAATAAATCTTTTCAACCAGTTTGTTTTGCATGAAATTAATGAGATTGACCAGCTTTGTTTATGTGATTACTTTTTGGACCTATTTACATACGTACATGTATCATTTTGAAACTAACTTTTTACTTTTGTTTCCATTTCATTTCCAGAAAAAGACTCCTCAAAAGTGAGTTTCTCTTTTACTTTTATTAAAGGAAGGGACAACACTTGTTTGAAGTTATCGACAAATTTAATAAAAAATATTACCGGTTCATAAATTTATCTTCATGAGAATCAGAGAATCTTGTTTTCAACGTCGGCAACACAATTAATTTTAATGAAAAACTCTGCAACTAATTAATGCAACTACATGTATGGGCTGGCCTTTTTTAATATTTTGAAAGGGATGATGACGTCAACCATGCAACGATTGCATGGATGATGTCATGATTGATGCTTGGATTCCCGACTCCCATATTTTTACATAATGTAAACATCTGTTGTGTCCTGACGCATCACGCCCTCTCAAATCCGAGCGTCAAACTGCAAAATATGGCGACTTACATGAAGCGTACAGAGTTAGGCAACCCTTTGCAAGTGTTGTCCCTTCCTTTAGTACTATAGACCTTTATCACGGTGCGGCCATCTTCCCTTTTGTCCTATTAATATGAACGCAACCAAATCGAGGCTTGCAGAATAAATAGTTTGGTCCTGTTTTGAAATTGTTCATTGTGTGCATCACAATGGCACCTGCGTTGCGCAATCAAGAGAGAGCGCGCAGCGTGGACAGCGATTCTCAACGGGAGATACACTGATCGTGCCCGACATGTACTATGGGGAACAAGACAAAGATGGACGCACCGTGATAAAGGTCTATTATCATTAAGGTTCAAAAGGAAATGAAACAAGTATAAGTAAATGTACAATGCGAGCAGATAAAATCATGGTTAGTAATTGCATTGAAACATGAAACTAAAACTGTTTTAATCTTTCTAACTGAAATTTACTAAGACTATACATGCATATTTTACAGCACTCAAAATTCATCGTATGCATTTGTGGTTTGGTCTAAAACCAAATAACACGTACACTGCTGATTTAGCTATCGAGTTTAACTGCTCATGTTACAATGGAATATTCTGAAATGGAGCTCTTAGATTCTGAGTATGGAACATCTACCTTGTTTTATTCAGTGCAATTTGAAAATGGTTGACTAAAAGCGGGCCTCCCACTGTTCGATTTTTGCCACGAATTGCCTACGAATTGGAACGATTTGGTACGATTACCAGAGACTGTCTATAGACTACACACAATCGTACTTAATTGTTGCTAATCGTAGGAAATATGTGGCAAAAATCACAGTGGGAGGCCCGCTTTAATCTTCTGCATGTATATTTGCACGCACAGCAACTCATTTTCTCTCATATTATTTTTAATTGTTTGTTTGTTTTTTCATTTGTTTTTTCTTATTTCATTTGCAGATCAGCTGGAAAAGAGCAGTTTGAAGACAAAAGTGACATCAACGAAGCTGAACTTAAAGCGGAGGTAAGTTTTTACACAATTTGCTGACGAAGTGTCAATAGGAGCCAATCCCAGTGGTAGACTACATGTATATATAGGTGTACGTCCAATCCCAGTTGTTGTGCTGCCCCCATTTTCCCTGTTTTTAACAAGCAATTCAGATATTCATATTCTGACAATTTCCAGAAATTAAAATTAGATAAGCTTGAGGAATGGAAGAGTGAAAAACGGTTAATTGTAGGTGTCGCTATTGGTAAGAATGCCACTAAAAATTCCTGTTTAGTATTTTTCCTTCTGTGGTCTTGTATACAAATAATGAACGTTTCTAAGTGCAATACATGTAATTTGAATAATTTCATGGGGTGACCGATTCAATCGTTTCATGGAATAGAACATTAAATTTGTCACCAAATAAAAGATGTGTATCGAAGGGATAACCAATGGCGGACAGCCATGCACCATTATAGTTTTTGCGCGTAACGTGTAGCTCGAGTGGATAACCCACGGCATGCGGTGCGTGCAGCTCAGAGCATGGGTTATACCGAATAATTCAAGGACACATGACCGACAACGCATCAATCGGATGATGGGGATTTATTTGGGTGTTTTATAATGAATTTTATTTGGCCGAGTAAACTTTTGAGAACTATATTAGGCCAAAAAAAAAACTGTTTAGCGTACAATGTAATTTGAAGTCTCTCAAAATGATGCAGTCATGCGACTTTTATTTTTTTATTTTTTAAATTTTTATTTTATTTTAGTTAGTGGATTCCAAGCAATAGAGTACAGAAGCGATGACGTCACAAAAAACGTTTTTTACATTTCAGCGTTTTGGATACCATGTATCGGTGGAGCATGATGAAAAACATCCACAGCCCAAATTTGGTGGGAATCGGTTCAGTGGGGCCCGAGATATGGCCGCATGAATACATAATTAGCCCCATTGAAATCAGTGTAAATTGGCCTGGTTCCAAAAGTTACGATCCAGGCCAATTTACACTGATTTCAATGGGGATAATTAGGTATTCATGCGGCCATATCTCGGGCCACCATGAACCAATTCATGTCAAATTTGATGTGTGAGGGTTTTTCATCATGTTCTACCGAAATATGGTCATGAAAATGCTGAAATGCAAAAAAGAAAATTTGATGACGTCACACTTCGGCTGTCTATAAAGGCATGTTTTTAATCGTAACACTCAACAGACGGTGCGTGTCTAAGTAAAAAAAAACCTTCGACGTGCATGGTTGAAAGTGACGCACGCTAACGCTAAACATTTTTTTGTTGCCTTATACATGTACATGTACCTATGGTCAAGTACATTTTTACCTGAAATGCGACGCTCCTTGTTTCCTTAGTACACATGTACATTTTAAAAACCAATCTATTGACAAATTTTCTACAACAAACACCCTTTTTAAGTCTGTCTAAAGTCTTAAGTCATTCAGCCAAGTCAGAGTCAAGCCTCAAAATATTGTGACTCGATTTCGAAACAGCGACTCAAGTGACCAATAGACCGATCCAGTAAGCTCCGCCCATTTTGGAATTGACCAATCACAGCCTCAGGTTCAGGTAACCAAAATGTTTGGTTACCTGAGTCCTCAAAATGTTGTGCACAGAGCTACGGCAAATGCAGCACGAGTGACGCAAAAACACCATAAAAATCATTTTTATCAGCGCAGAGGATCCCTAGCCGGTTTAAAACGGATTGTATAAGACTATCCTAACCTACTTGTAATCCCTTCATAAATGTGTTTTTGTGTAAACGTGAAAAACTCACAAAAATTAGCTTGTTGTTTTGCTATGTTGTGCATTCACTGCGTTCTAGATGTGTGCCGAGATGTTTTTGTTTGATCGCTCGCGTTACGCGTAATGCAGGCGTGTTGTACGTGCACGCACACGACCGGATACTTAAGTGCACATTTTGCTTTCGAGCGTGCAGTTTCTGTGTGCGTGTGCGTGTTTCAATACGCGCTGACCAGGGCGCGGACGCTGACGCACGGCGCAGCTACGCGACTCTACTGCACACGTGCATCGCACGTGTGGCGTGTTGCTAGGCAATTTCTAAATGGGCGGAGCTTACTGGATCGGTCTATTACTGTTGACCACCCTTGCCAATCATTGCTTTCAGGAGATACGTCTGAAACGTGAACGTGAGAAGGAGGAACGCTACAAGGAGCAGTTGGAGGAACGACGTCTGACTCGCGAGCAGAATGAGCAGAAACAACTAGAGCTAGAAGAACGTAGGGTACGTAACCACCAGCAGGCTGTGACCTTAAAGCCTGTATACAGGATTTGCAACCCTTACAAAAAAGTCCTGAAGTAAACCTAGAAGAAAGATGTTAAGTTCTGTTCAGCTGTGTGTAATATTCACTGCGCGCAAGTTACTTCCGGCTGTCCGTGAAGACGTACTACCTACCACACAACTTAACAATGTTATATCAGTTTCGGTGCCGATGTGAAGCTCTGTACGTACGGTAGGCCGTACGTCTCAAAGACTGTCGGATCGCATTAAACAACATGTTCCATCCTCCATCCGCAACAACTTGCCTGCTTCCCCGACAAAGATACTTTGGGGATTTAGGGGAACACATTTTTGTCCCTGAAACTCAAGGCTAGTCTCATTTCGGTTACAACATTCACCTGATAGATTCATATTTTTCTCATTACCATTCTAAAATTTTGTGTTCTCAATCCGCATATTTCCAAGGATATCGTCGAAAAACCATCAATGTTTTGTAAACTAATTTATCTGGTTCCATAGAGCAGTGCTGTGATTACACCAACCTTTTTGCTTCCACATCCACATTGGAAATTGCAAATTTCCTGTTTTCTTCCCATGGGTATTATTTTGAGGAGGTACATGTATTTTACATGATTGTTAGGTTAAAGGCACAGGCTCGTCAGCAATGTGCGTGTGCTAATTTCGTGCCACGAAATATGCAGCTTCATGCCATTGCTATCGAGCTGCGTATTTCGTGGCACGAATTTGGCGTGCGAGCATTGCTGACGAGCCTGCGTGCCTTTAAAACAAAATCCATTTTTCTGAACACGCTCATTTAAATGTCTTGAACACAGTCAACCTACATCCAACTGTCTCTGCACTGCATAAATTGACAAAATCATTAATTGCTTCAGATTTGTTGGTTTATTTTAGGGTTTTTGCAAACATAAAACTGAAATCAATCTGACCAGTTTGGGTTTTGGGGTCAGGTTTGCATATAGACCAATCCGGTTACTAAGGTCTCCTTCCCTGTATATATCCGCTATACATGTACATGTAGATGGGGGGCTTCCAGTGCATGGAATGTGCGTTTTGTGCGCTCATCCATTACATGCACGAGACACACCCCCTTCGCATGCACGTGACGCACCCCCTTCGCGTACACAATCCTACAAAGACACGCAACTTGTTTGAAGAAACAAAATGCAACTTCAGCAACAGCAAAAGATACAGTTCATTCAGTGGAAGCCCCCCAGCTATGGCGGATATCAAGAAAAGGAGTCATCAGCTCTCGGATTGGTGTATATTTGGAGGATAATCCCCAGTGGAACCTTGACAATAATTTGACTTCTAATGGGGTAATTCCATGAAGTTGAGGAACAAAGTGTGACATTTCTTCATTTCCGCAAAAATGGTCAATAAGAGAGCAATGAAAAAGATAACCATTTATATAACGATGTTGCATGATGTGGTGGCTTACACTGTTTGGGGGGTAATTTGGGAGTCTTCAGTGTTGACAAAGTGCTGCCATTTTGAATTATTTAGCAAAGTGGTGGTTGTGGATGTAACTTGGAAACCGATACAGTTCAACTGCTTTCACTCCAACTACAAATGTTTTCATGTTGAATTTGAAATTAACAAACAGTTCTGAAACTAAACAATCCTTTTTAATCTGAATTTGGAGGATTCTAGCTTAATTTTCTGTGTGATTCAAGAAAATCTGCTAAAAAGCACCAAATGTCACACCTACATTTGAACAAAATTATATTTAGTTGACATCTAAATTTAAATCCATGAGGATTTTGTTACAAGTAATAAATGTTTTAAATTTCTCTCATCCAACAGCTTGAATTTCTGAATAGTATTGATTCATGGGGTTATCAAGGGCAAAAAAAAAGTAAAGATGGTTGTGGATGTGTTCCTCAACTTCATAGAATGACCCAATGAGGAAATGTTTATGCCCTAATCCCTTGTTCTTTGTTGTTTTCAGTCCTGATAATATGCAAGATTACTTGTTGTAACAAGGTAATCGTCAAATTAATGATAGCCTGTGCTTCTGTATATTAGTGCACAACCTCGAAAGGAAACCCTCTTTTTATAATGTTGTCTTATAAAAGAAAAATGCAAGTTTGACAGTACTGTCGTAAATTTTGCAGGAACGTCGCCGGCTGAAACAACTTGAGGAAGAAGAACGCTTGAAGAATGAACAAGAGGAGAGGGAGGCTCGTCAAGCAGTGAGTATTTTGTTGCAAGTCACTTCTCTCAAGGCAAGTCAAAAGTCATTTTGGGGAATGATTTTGACATTTATGTTCAAGCACTCAATGTGTTGCATTTGGAATCCTTAATTGATCGGCGCAAGAATTTGTGTACAAAATTTATCCTGAAAGCATACACCTCAAACACATTTGTAGACCGGTTTCCTAAGCCAAATAGAAGCCATACAGTGACATACAGATCATCCCGTGTGATTGAAGGATTTTATGGTTCAACAAAAAGGTTCCAGAATAGTCCAATTCCATATTTGACCAGATTATTAAATGACATTTTGATAAACTGATTTCTTTTTTTAAGGTTGTTTGTTTTGTTCCCCATATAACCTGTATTGTAACTCAGTTTATTATAGACCGTATCGAATAGCCGCCATTTCGTTGGGCAGTTTCTTTGTTCCTTGAGGACATGTATTGTTGCACATATTGAACGGTTTAAGTAACAAAAGGTGCCCCATGAAATGGCGGCTATTTGATACGGTCTATTGGTACAATTGTTGGACTATATAGGGGTTTGCTTGTCGCTGCAGGTATCAGCAAATGGTTTAAATGTTTTTATCATTGTCTTGTCTTTGTGTGTATGTTTGATCATTTTTGTGTAATATTACAAGTAATATTTTATATTTTTTAAAATTGTGTATAGTATTTTGTGTGTTTTTATGTGCCCATGTTGTGTAATTCAGCCTCTGGCTGCAAAACAAGATAGAATATTACCAATAAATAATAATAATAATAAAAAATAAAAGTCACTCCTCCCCAATCACAACATTTTCCATCCAATGTTTTGGCAAAAAACAAATGTCCAAATAGACAGTCAGCAAAAATATGTACAATGCTATTCAATCACATTTAAGTGATAGCGCACTGGCTGATTCAGTGCTATTAGCTGAGCAGTGGCGTAACTAGGGTGAGACATCTGAGGGGGCACATAAAGATGTACACATTTTTTTCAGTTATATGCCACTGGCTATTAGAAAGGTTTCACATCATCACGTACCGATAGCGATACTTTATGCGATTCTTGAGACATGTAACCGTTATACACATGTTTTCATAGCGTTGACAACGGGATAGAGCTCCATGCATTGCATAAAAACCTTAAACGGATAATTATTTTGCATAGTTTTCACTTCTATGATGGATTAATAAATTGTATGGATTCTGTTTCTTGTTTTTATACAGATAGAATCTAATGAGTCATGCCCATGTCAATGCGTGGAAAATCAGCTAAAAACAGAGCTGAGCGCAGAGCAGATTCAGCAGATAAATGTTCACATACAGTCACACAGGTTTTTGACCTGTGACTGGACTTGGGAAATATGATTGATTGACGACTTGAATTAAAAACTAGTCATCAAATCTCCAGCCCCAGAGACACGTACATACGTGTACATGTATGTATACTGCATAACCAAAACTGCAAGTGCAGTCTCCCGCTCCAGGAGAATAAATTGGAAAATACCTAGCTGTCGCGAAGTGGTTAAACTGACAACTATGTGCATTTCGTTTCTTTCTGATGTGTCATCCGTGAATACCGATAAAATTTAATGATGAGACATGCCAAAGTGAAAAGTTAGAAATCAACTGAAAACGGGACCGGGTGAGATTTGAGATTAGGTTTGAAAGAGATGTACATGACATACAGTCACACAGTGCGAAACCTATTTGACTGTGTGCACCAACATCAACGGTTAAAGGCACAGGCTCGTCAGCAATGCGCGCGCGCCAAATTCGTGCCTTGAAATACGCAGCTCAATAGCAAAGGCATCTGTGTATTTCGTGGCACGAATTTGGCGCGCGCGCATTGCTGACGAGCCTCTTCCTTTAATATCTGTATTTTTAACCATATTCGTACACTTGCAAAACCTCTCTAATGTGACACGAATTCACTGTGTTTTGGGTCAAGTCACAAAACACTCCTCCCAAGGTCAACCAGCCACTTTATACATTTCGACAATCTTTTCCATATGCCTCCTTCAGGAAGAAGCAAAGAAACTGAGAGAGGAGATTCAGAAACGTCGTCAGGAAGCCGAGGAGCGCCGTTGCAACACCCAGAACTCCCTGGGCTATATCAAGCCTAACTACAACATTTTGGTAAAAAACAAAATGCAGAACCTTAAACGGCTAGAATCCCCCTGTCCACATTTTTTTAGTTTCTCTGTTTATCATGGAGGTGTATGAGTCTACAACACCATGACAACTTGTTTTTCACAAAAAAATCGACAGGCTTTTGCTTAAAACGTAAAGCAGTTCCGACCCTAATGAGCGTTTCAGAAATCGCGAATATCTCATTTTCGAAAAGCGCACTTTTGCTTGCAATTTATCCACTTAAAACCGACAATTAAAAAATAATAAAAATCCACGTCGGCAAGAGGGATGTTTGGACTATCAAAAAAAGCCTAAATGCTGGATTTTCGTCAAGGGGGATTCTTCCTCTTTAAGTTTCATTAGGTGGAAGTTGCCAGGGCCCAGTGTTCTCCACTACCTGTTTTGTCCGGGCGCGGCGGCGCCCGGACAAAATCAAATAAGGTACAATTAGCACCCTAGGGGTGAGATTTGTCTGGATCTTTCTGGAATTTTACTGACACGTCCTGATTTGAGAGTTTTCTGTTTTTCATTGTGAAATCTCTGATTTTAAGCGGATTTCCGCTTTTTTGTTGTGTGCTCCGCGATCCACATTTTATTTTCCGCTTTTTTTCCTTCCAGCGGTCCCAACAGTTCCGTCCGGACAAAAAACTCAGCTGCCCGGACAAAAATAATCAATTTTCCCCTCTGAAACACCAGTACATGTACAATGTATGTACGGCTGAGTCATTCCAAAATTAGGTGTAAGTCACCAAACATGTTTCGCTGGCTGCTGGTTTCATTATCGTTCACTAACCATGCATACATGTATTTATCGGCGACCCAATCCGTGATCGGTAACTGCCATGACATAGTTGCATGCATAGATCTGTTTTGAACAGCGCCCATCACGTGGCAAACAGCGGGTATGATCATTGTTCACCGCATGAGGGCGCTGCTCAGCGCACCCGGACACAATTTTAGCAGTGGAGAACACTGAGGGCCCAATTTCATAAAACAAATAAGCACACATTTTCTGCTTGAGAATTGGGCAAAAAGAGTGTCATTTTATAAAACCTTTTTTCTGCTAAAGCACTTTAATAGCAAGTTAATTAATCGCTTGCTAACCAGCATTATTTGGTGCTAATTTTGAATTCATGCCATCTTTTTCTCGTCACATTTCTAAAAAAGAAACATTTTAGGGGTCAAACAAAACAACACAATCAGAAACGGGGTAGAGTTTTCTGTGGCAATTACATGTATATCCAAACCAAAATGGATGCATTACCAGTGAAGATGTTTTTTAATTTGTGTGGCCTATGACTGTTGTATTAAAATAGAATGCAGCACAGTAAACAGCCTTAGAACATCTCAGGTTTGTGTCTTTGTCAAAAAATGCAAATTTTCTTTCATATTAACAAAAACAAATAAAGCTTTGCGCTTACAAAGGGGTTGGTGAAATCCATCATAGCACCCATCATAGCTATGATTGATCGTAGCACTATGATAGACCTTAACATAAAGGAGCGTGTCCAGATCACATTTTTCCCATGGGTGTTAAGATTTTGATACCATATCGTGTGTCATATATTTCTCATTACCATTCTGAAATTTCGCGCTCTCAATCCGTATATTTTTAGGGATATTGTCGAAAAACCACCAATGTTTTGTAAACTAATTTATCTGGTTCCATAAAGCAGTGCAGTGATTACACCAACCTTTTTGCTTACATATTCAAATTGAACATTGAAAATGTCCTGTTTTCTTCTCATGGATAGTATTTCGGGGAGCATTTTATTAGGTTAAAAGAGCGTGTTTAATAATAATAATATAATAATTTATGCATTTTTATATAGCGCAATCTCCGTTAAAAGCTCACGCCCAAGGCGCTTTACATAAATTACAGATAATTTAAAACCAATTTAACATTTTAAGAACATTTTAAAAATGCACAATAATCTAAAATCTAAAAAGTATGCAAGAAAACTTAAATAAAATCATCAATAAATACAAACCACATGACAGCCATGACAAAAACACACCCTAAGAACAACATTAACACGAACAATAGGATTTCAAAAAGACTTGAAAACTTGACATACACACAAACAGATATGACGACCACCCAGAGGGACATACAAAAAGACAAACAAAACTAACTAAGAGTTTGGTGAAATCCACCCCAGGATAGCATTCTTCAAGCTGAGAGAGAGCAAGAAATGTCTCCCGAGGAGCGAGCAGCTCAGAAGGCAAAGACTCTGGAAGAACGAGTCCCACCCCTGGACATCTCACCCTCGACCAGTGAGGAGAATCTACAAGATTTAGCCCTGGATCTACAGGTATTGGTGCTGTTCGCATTACCATGGAAACGGCCCCTGTATGTCCGCCATAGCTGGGACGCGGTCAGTGCATGAGCTACATGTACATGCTTGGACTTTGAACAACTTGCACGTTTGTTGTAATGGTGAATTCACACTGAGACTTTTCGTGTACGCGTAGTTGCGACGAGCGTCACTTTGAGACAAAGCGATGTGGAGGTTATTTTGGGTGAAACAATGCACTTAAAATCACTGAATTATGAAAAAACATGTCCAAGCTAATGCTGTGGTTTTTGGTGCATTGTTTCCCCCAAATTCCTTCCACAGAATTAGCTTGGACGGAAAGTGTTTTCAAAATTCAGTGATTTTCAGTGCATCGTTTCACTCAAAATTTCTTCCGCACCGCTTTTTCTCAGAAGTGCCGCGCGTGGCAATCACGCGCAAAGCTGGCCCAATGTGAATTTGTGTGTGTGAAGAGCGCATTGTGCGTGTATTGGATGCATGCTGTCTGATTTAACAACGCAAAACGCACAGTCCATATAGACCATATCGCAAATCGTTTTTCACCAACAGAGGGCGCCCTTTGCAATGCACTATGGGATTGAAAATGGGGCAAATTTGACCAAAGGGCGCCCTCTGTTGGTGAAAAACGATTTGCGATATGGTCTATGCACTGGAAAAAGCTGCGTCCCAGCTATGGCAGACGTGTATAGGGAAGGCGTCCTGGGAAAGGTCCACATAGGTGCTGTTACCTCCAGTGGGAAGAAAGGGGTTCCAACCAGGGTGGTATTCAAGTCCATTAAAGTCTATCACAAGTCCATGACAAGTCCCGCACAAGTCGGTCAAAAGTCCAGTAACAAGAAGCAAAGGATGAACACGCACAAAAGAATGTCTTTGTTGGAGTTCATTTGAATAGCTTGTGATTTGAATTAAGACTCAGGGACTTGTGAATGTTTGTGAGGACTTAACAACCAGTGATATTGATGTTTGACGGCTTAAAAATACGGCAAACAGTGCCATTTCAAATAAAAAGTAATGCATCAGGACAACCTGACAGTTCACAAGTGCACCACTGTCGGAATTACTAAAAAATTACAAGGGATGGCCAAGATTGAATAGGATATGTATGCAAAACCCGAGCGATGAAACTTGATGAAGTTAGCCCAAGTTTTGCTGCGCATGCTCAAATCCTTGAAATCCAAAGGTCACATCCTTTATAGTGTATTAATCTTTAGTCTCAATTTTGAATCACTTCAAGGCAAAACTGGTGAAGCTATATGGAGCCACATTTGACCTCATGAAGCGCAAGCAGCGTCAAGATTATGATGTAAGTTAACCTTTCACCTTTTAATTCACCACAGTATCCATGTCCTTTTTTCTCGTAAAATTAGTCCTGAAGGTTGACAGAGATAGAAGATGTAGAAATATTTTATTAGTGCATAAAAATGTCACCACCACCACCATATGGACTGGCGAAAAGACATGCGCGTTTATCAGCCTTGTATTGTAGTAGACTTGATAACAAGTCCTGTGTCCGAGTTGTTGCAGTAGTAACTTCCAGTTCAGTTGAGGCATGTAATCATGTGCGTGTATTGGTGGAGGCAGGCTTACAGTGATCGAATAGAAACGGTCTCATGAAATCGGACAGAAAAAGGAAAGGAAGGGGCATGCGCTGCGGGTGCTCAACTCCCGATTCCTTGGCTTTTGAGCCTGCATTTAACTCGGCGATAGAGCCGACTACTGCTCGGGTTTGCAGTTTCTTTCCCCAGTGCAAGCACCAGGTACCCATTAACGACTGGATGGCCGAGGCCCCGCTACACCAGCTGACGCTGGTAGCGATGTACAGTTAAGTTTTCCGGACCAATGGAAAAGCCTGCAACTGCTTCGAGATTCGAACCCATGACCCTCCAATCGCAAGCCCGACGCTTTAACGCTGCGCCACAGTGCTGTACAACTTACTGTACATTCATTCTATAAGAATGTAAGTAAGTCATTGTACCTCGGCTTAAACCTTGATATCTACTTGTACCCGGTGTGTCAAGTGTATTTGTGACCAAGATATCGAGGGTCAAAACTTACATTTGTTGGGAATGTGTGGGCCAGGAATAGACCGATCCAGTAAGCTCCGCCAATTTAGAAATTGCCTAGCAACATGCCACACATGTGAGGCACGTGTGACATGTTTTAAAAAGATTTTCCAAGTGTTTTTAGTGATTGAAAGTGGTTTCCCAGTAGAAAATAATTATTTTGATTTCAACAAATGCCACTCAAATTTAATGTTTGTGTGTAGATATGGCACCAAGGTTAATGCAAACTCATTCTACAGCCAATTTTCATTGGCATAGGTAACCCGGGACACAACTCCTATTCAATACCATGGAACAAATTATAAGCCTTTATGGTCTTTTGTTTTGAATATTTTTCAGGAATCAGAGAACGAAAATGATGCTGCCACCGTCCATTACTAAGATTTTGTGATCATGAGTGGTTATTTTTGAAGCAGAGTGTCATACGTAACTGGGACACCAAACATTTTGGACCCCTAATTTTGGGAATTACCCATATACATAACTACTTTTTGTCTTTCTTTTTCTGTTTTACTAGCTTAATGAGTTGAAATCACGCATTACAGATATGAGTGAAGTGAGGTAAGTAACTAGTTTGCAAAATGCGAATTCATTATTCATTCAGCACTAGTACACAATACTCGCAAAACGTTATAGGATATTGTAGAGGCTTTGTCACTCTACAATCTCTCCGGGTTGAACTCCGAGACTGCCCCGGTTAAAATCGTTTCACACTGGTTTCGGCCAAACCGGGTTTATCTCGCCCCGGAGTGAGCTCAACCCCTTTGGGGCAAAGTGGCATTTGGGCGATGTAGTGTTTGGACGAAGTAGTTTGGGGCGAAATGGAACTCGGGCAAAGTGGTTTGGGGTGAAATAGCACTTGGGCGAAATGGTTTTGGGGCGAATTGAATTTTCATCTCATGAGATGAAAAGTTTGGACGAAGTTATTTGGTGCGAAATGGCACTCGGCGAAGTGGTTTGGGGGCGAAATGGCACTTGGGCGAAATGGTTTTGGGGCGAAATGGTTTTGGGGCAAATTGAATTTACGTCTCATGAGACGAAAACTAATTGTTTTACTCGTTTCTCAAAGACTAGAGCACTTTAGACAAAACCATTTTAGGGGAAGTTTTATACAGTCATCATGTTTATATTGTGTAAGTAAGGCGTAAATCTGTGAACATTTCTGATTTTCGAGATTACCAAAGATGTACATGTACTTATTAGAGGGATTCTCTAATACGGTGCCAATATAAAATCTTCTATTGGTTGCAGATTCCCTTGTTAATGTAATTTTCACTTCTTGATTACAGCTCGCCAAAGAAGCTCATCATAGTTGGAACAGGCCAAGGGTGAGTTACAGTGTGCACTCACTTGTTGTTGATAATAGCACTTCATACAAACAGTGCAATGCTACTACCATAGATATGTACCGTAGTCCATGGCCGCCGAGACAACTTCTCCCTACGAGTGGTGCACGATTCATTAGATGCAAATCAAGGCCATCATTTTTAAAGTGCTCCATCATTTTTAAAAGAAGGGACAACACTTGTTTGAAGTTATCGACAAATTTAATCAAAAATATTACCGATGTATTGCCTGGTGCATAAACCTTCAAGAGAATCAACAGAATTAATTTTAATGATATTACTATGCGACTAATAATAGGGATGATGACGTCAGCCATGCAACGATTGCAATGATGACGTCAAGATTGATCAGCAGCCGATTTCACGAATCCTTACGCACTGCGTAAGTCCGCTTGCGCAACATTTTATTGCGTAGGCTGCGCAACATTCCTGTGAAAATTACACGCAAGCTATGGGGCTTGCGCCATTTTGCAAAAGTTGCGCAAGCTGCGCACTCTTTCGTGAAATCGGCTCATGATGCTTCATTTCCTACTTTCATGTAAAAATATGTTGTCCTGATGACTCACGCCCTCTCAAGTCCGAGCGCCGAACTGCAAAAGATGGAGACTTACATGAAGTGTACAGAGTTAGGCAACTCTTTGCAAAAGTGTTGTCCCTATCCCATCACAAACAAAGTTTGTTTTCTCTGCTGAAGTTACTGATTCTTCAGGTGCTACGTAGCATGTAGTGTTTATGATCCGAGAGTGACAGTCTCAAGTTTGTGTTTTAAAATAATGTAATCGGGCTGAACCATCCAGCATCCTAGAAAAGCATTTCATTGTGTGACCTGAAGATGCAGGCAGTTCCCAGGTCAATGCACTTTACCAACTCACATCAGCTCACACTGAACTGTCTACGCCATCGCCTGATGACGGCCTGCAGCTTTGCGGTCGAAACGTCGCGATCCCCTCGCTGGTCACATCGTGAGACAGCAGATGGATATTTGTTTATTCACATCAGCTGGGTTGTGTGATGTCTCGGATACATGTTTTTATTTTTTTTCTCAGCCACGTGAGCAAGATCAAGGAAAAGGGCTTCTTTGTGGAGGACAAGGTAAATTCAGAAGGAAATTGCAGTGTCCATTTTCTAACATTTTAGCAGGGTTCTTAACCCAGTCTCATCAGTTGTAATGTTTATTTATAAATATCTTAGACAGTTTAAACATCCCTATTGATCACGTTCAAATGACGTCACTTCCTACAAATCGCCACGTGCATCAGAATATTAACCGTATTTTTTTTGTGACGCGCATCGGCTGCGCCGTATTTCGAGCAACACGCGCGCGTGTTTGGAACATGTTACAGCGTGTGCGTGCGCGTACTTGATGGCGTTTAATACGCAGAAAATGCATGCGCCCGAAAGCAAAATGTGCACTAGCTGTGACAAGTACCCGGTCGTGTGCGTGAACATGCAACATGCCTGGATTACGCGGCTAAACAATCCTGTGCCATTGTTTGAATACCATGTCCTCCCACAACTTTTTTCTTTGTTCTTGACATTTTTCTTGTTTTTGTTCCCCCTTTGCAACAGCCTGTGAAGAAGTCCTTCCTTCAAGAACGTAACGAGAGCATTGCAACCAGCGGCGGTGTACAGGGTCGACTCGGCATGTTTCAGAGGAAGGTGAACCAGGGCGGTGACCAACCAGACATTAGGAGGGTAAAAGACTTTTTCAATATCTTTACCGCATTTCCTAATGTTAATTGTGCATGAATAAGTTTTTGGTACCTAGGAGAATAACATAGCAGCCATTTTGGAATTTTTTTTTTCAAATGCAAATTAAGTTAAACAAAATAAAAAGGTCCACCAGTCCTAATAGACCCTATTCACGCGAAATAACAGTTCAATCAAATCCTGTGAATCAGTCTAAACTTCAGTTGGTTGCTGCCTATAACATGACAGGCTTTCTAATCTGCTATTGGCCTGTTTCTCCAACAAGCTCCAACAAAGTCAGGCGATAGAAACATGTTCTTACATGGAACAACTTGCTAGATGATATTGGGCGTTGTCTGGAGTGACGTCTATCTACACCATCCAACTTTTGGTCAGCCGACATCGTTAGACAAGTGTTGGACCTTGTTGGCCAACAAATGATGGCTCGTGTAGACCTGTCTTAATTCTCTTGACAAGGGATTTGGATGCCTGTGTAGCGGGCACCTTTCCAATTAGAAGTGTGCAATCCTTGGAACTGATCCAGGAGACACAATTGAACTGTTCTGCGTGTATTGATTGCTTTCCGGTGACGTCACGCCTTCCATCCACCATTTTGGTTTCCATTTTTCATGACGCACGTGGCTCGAGTGATAACCGGCAAAAAGAGCAAGAAAAGTGCATTGGTTGCACTTACCTCTGTTGCTTAACCTTGCTTTATGTTGTTGCGCCATGGCTGTCGTATCGATAAAGATAAAAACGTATTTCTTCAGGCTAAAAATCGCAATCAAGTAGAAGCACTTTTCTTTTTACAAGCTGAGTGTGCGTGCGGCATCTTCGAATGAAAATACGCTGGTGAGTATTTTTTACGCGTGTTCATGTGCGTCTATTGGCGCGCGTGTGTACGCGCGTGATCATTGACCACCAAACATTCCCGGATGTTCTACGTTACGGAAAGCAGTCAATTGGGTCTATATCGTCGTCGTCATCATCATTTGACTGCTGTTGAAATAGACCAATCCGGTAACTAAGGGCTCCTTCCCTGTATATCCGCCATAGCTGGGGGGCGTCCAGTGCATGGGCTGTGCGTTTTGTGTTGCTGTTAGAACGAAAAGCGCTCATCCATTACATGCCTGCGACGCGCCCCCTCCGCGTGCACGCGCCGCGCCTCCTCTGGTACACAACTACATGTATACAAAGACGCGCAAATTGTTCGAAGTAAACAAATGCAGCTTCCACAACAGCAAAAACATACAGTTCATCCAGTGCAAGCCCCCCAGCTATGGCGGATGTACAGGGAAGGAGACCTTAGTTACCGGATTGGTGTATAGCTGCCACTCTGTAATCCTGTATCTCTTGTAATAGTGTCGGGGTATATGTAGTTCATTGGGTCTGACAGCTCTGCCATAACTAATTGGTAGTCTCCGTAGAAAGACGTCAGAAATGATCTGGGGTCAATTTCATAAAACATGTTACGCTTAATCAACAAATTTGGATTAAGCATAGCACACAAATTTGCTCAAGCAACTAGGGCCTGTTTCATAAAACTTCTTGTTCTAAGCGCGCGCACTCTCTTCGCTGTCATCTCTTTCGTTCAAACACTTCTGCTTTACTTGTGTCGACGTCAAAGTACCATCATCAGTAATGTTTCCATTTTGGGATGATTATCACTACCACAGAAGACCCTTGAGTGTCGCTGACTGAGATATATTTCAACAACAGCTAAAACTTGTGTATTTGTTGAAATGTGTCTCGAATTTTGCCGAGTATGGCAAAGAAAAAGTATGGCGTCGCGTTAGCAAAAAATGTGTAGGTATTAGCATGTGGTTTGGTTTGCTAGATGCTTAAACAGTTTTATGAAATGGAGAGAGCGCTGCTTAATCAAAATTGAAGAGCTAACATGTTTTATTAAATTGGTCCCCGGTCTTTGGCTCGGAGTGTGGCAGGGTCTAGTAGCCAACTATGGACCTCATTTGCAGACTAAAATTGGCATTTGCAAGTCTGTTAGGACAATTCATTTTAGACTGACAGCTTATGGTTTACATGACGTATGTTAATCTGTAGTCTGGCCGCTCAGCCTGGAAGGCCCCTGAATACGACAAGTGCTGTGTCTGTGTCAAAAATGTGTACACGCTGGAACGACTGGAGGTGTCCAAGAAACTGTATCACCAGCAGTGCTTCCGATGTCAGTACTGCAAGAAGGTCACAAGGTAAAGTGTGCATCTTCTTCCTTTTTTCTCTTTTGTACAAACAATAGCAGGATTGCATGTCTGTAGGATGCATGCATGATGTCGACCTAAGACTAAATAGAACTTCCCATTTCCACTATTAAAACCAATTCACACATAATACCTTAGACAGTTTATGCATCCCTATTGGCTGAGAGCACGTCACGTGGCCAGTCTTAAACAGACGATAAAGACCGGCCAGTCTGAAACACTTTTTACCCTGGCCAGCGCCCGCGCCCTATTCAGTGCGAATGGAACACACACACGCACACGGCACGCTCTGCACTGCACGCTTCCTAAAGCAAAATGTACACTGTGACAAGTACCCGGTCGTCTGCCTGAGCGTGCAACACGCCTGCATTACGTGTAATGCACGCAGTGAACAAAAACAACTTGACGCACACCAATCAGTTTAAAACTGGCTAAGGGACCTGGACGCTGATCATTGCCCTCGCCGCCATTATCACTTGTCCAAGCCCCTGTCCGGTTTTAAACGTATGTTTAAGACTGACCAAACCCACTTTTATTCCCTAGATCTAGAACCGTACCAAATCGAGGCTTTAATTGCAAGAAAAACGTTTGGCCCCGTGTTGAAATTGTTGCGTACTGCGATCAAGCAAATGCATCGTGCGAACAAATGGTTCTTTCGCTTACAACAATGGAAGATGGCATGCACTATCGCACAGTCAAGCAGGCCTGCCGTTTGTAACTATCTCGTACAGGGAACAAGATGTAAATGGCGATTGCGTGATTAAGGTCTATTACATTCTCAGCAATGTTGCAGTAATTTTTTTAGTACTTGTACTCGTACTTTTTCTCAAAATAGTATCCGAGTGCTTTTTTGTGATTACTTACACTGGTACCAAAATGTTGACATACTCAAAATCGGGTATTTGTACTTGAAAAGCAAAGCAAAGTACATGTACTTGGGATTCAACTATGATTTTGCACTCGATCATCAACATATTTCTTACTAAATTTGTAAATTTAGCAAAAGTCCAGCTGCTAGTCATAGTAAAAAAAAACTGCACTCGTACCAAACGATCTAAGCACTTAAAGTTGGCAAGCTTGACTTCAAGTGTTAAGGCAGAGTGCTGTAGCTGACATAATCCAAGATGTTGGTTGAATTCGCAAGTTGTAGGGTTGAATCCTATTGCAGCCCAACCATGGTGTGTGTGCCCTTGGGCAAGGCACTTTACCATAAATTACCTCTCTCTACCCAGTTTTAAATGGGCACCTGGAGTATAGTGAAAGGCAATGTGCTTGATTAGTCCCTGTGTATGTAAGCTGCATGGGACTGTATGCTCTCCAGGCAGTTGAGAAGGTTTAAAGCCTAGCGTACGATGTACATCATCGACATTGCAACTGGAAGCAACTAGTGGCAACTGGTGTTTTTGGCAACTGGAAGCAACTCGCAGCAACTGGGAGCAACTGATCAGTTGCCCAAAAAGGTCGATGTACGCGCACTTGCAACTACTGGCAACTGGAAAAATCCCAGTTGCCTCGAGTTGCTTATGTTCTACTTTCTGGCAACTCGTTGTACCCAGTTGCAGTCAGTTGCGTCGATGTACGCGTACTTGCAACTAGTTGCTGTCAGTTGCATATGTGTGTCTGAATGTGTGCGTGCACATCGACGGCAACTGCAAGCAACAGTTGCTTCCAGTTGCAAGGTCAATGTACTCTAGGCTTTACCGAGTTGCCGTGTCTATGTACGCGCTCTGAAAACTGGATGTTCCCAGTTGCCGATAGATGCGCAACTGATCAGTTGCAGTCAATGTGCGCGCTACGCACACATGACGACAGCAACTGATCAGTTGAGTTGCTTCCAGTTGCAATGTCGATGTACGCTAGGCATAAGGAATATTATTCAGCCCAGTGACCAGGGGGTAATGATGATATGCACTCTAGGATAGATTACTAAAGTGTGACGTCAGTTGCCATGGTAATCTGAAACGTCCATTGGTATAGCGCAGGGAAACAGTTCACTGGTTTTAGTGTAGACCCAAAAACCATGGCAACACACAAAGGGTGACGTTTTCACTTTAGTAGTCTATAGCAGTACATTATTGTTACAGACTGTATTGAATAGCTGTCATCTTGTGGGGCAACATTTAATATTTAAATTGGTCAATGTCCTCTAAATACAGCTTGTCAGACTACGCCATGTTTGAAGGCAAGGTTTACTGCAAGACCCATCAGCGCAAGTTGGCTCGCGAGAGCCTTCAGCACGGACAATCACCTCACAATTAGCATCTCAGTGACAATTTCAACCGGACTTTAAGCCAATATATCATTTAAAAAAGGCAGGTCTCCATGGATGTGTTTTAGCTATCTAGTGGAAAGTAATCAGAGAGTGAATTCGTCCAAAGTTTAGGTGTTGTCTTCCATAAAAATAATTTACGGTTAATATGTGAATTTTTAGGTCACAGTCGGACAGTATTAGTTATGGCATATCACAACTGTTAGGGCTAGACTTTTGTTTTTCATTAAAAGGAGAAGTATAGACCATTCTCATAACCTTGGAAACCTTCCCTGTATGTCTGCCATAGCTGGGACGCGGTCAGTGCATTAACTACATGCGTTATGGGATGATGCTCATTGTGTCGTCACTTCGAACAATTTGAGCATTTGTGAATGGTGAATTCACACTGAGCCTTTTCGTGCGCGCGTAATTGCGACACGCGTTGCTCTAAGACAAACTGATGTGGATGGAATTTTGAGTGAAACAATGCACTGAAAATCACTGAATTATGAAGACATTTTCCGTTCAACATGTCCAAGCTAATTCTGTGGTTTTCAGTGCGTTGTTTCACATCAAATTCCTTCCACAGAATTAGCTTGCACGGAAAGTGTTTTCATAGTTCAGTGATTTTCAGTACATCGTCTCACTCAAAATTCCTTCCACACCGTTTTTTTTCTCAAAGCGACGCGCATGGCAATCTCGCGCAAAGAGGCTCAGTGTGAATGTGTGTGTGCGATGAGTGCGTTGGACTGTGCAAAATGCACAGTCCATGCACTGGAAAAAGGTGCATCCCAGCTATGGCGGACGTGTACAGGGAAGGCGTCCTGGGAATGGTCTATACCCAGGAAACAAAAGGTATTGTGCTGAAAAAGTGCAACTGATGATACATTATTTTTAGACCAAAAAACAAGAAATATGATTCACTGAAAAGTGGTTATAAACTTTACAAAGAATGGGTTGTGGGTGCCGTCATTTTGTCTAAAAACTGGGCAAATAATTTTGTGTGTATTGCTATAGGAATGCACAAAGAAGTTGTCTGCAAAAACTTTATTTTTTTGCCGAGTTTTTGGACAAAATGGTGGCGTTTATACAACAAAGCTTCAATGCCCTTGTCATTCTTTGTGAAGTTTATATCCGCTTTTCAGTCGGTAATATTTCTTGTTCTTTGTAACAACCAAACTTGGGATGAGAGAAAAATCGTAAGAGCCTTATCGGGAATCTAACCCGAGACCTCTGACTCACTAGGCACAGTTGGTATTACTCCCTCAGGTTTCCCTAGAGACACAATTCTTCTCTCGGTGTTGCATGGTGGTGCAACCGGGCAAAGTAACGAACACAACATATGTTATGGTGCCTACTCACCATTGAAATGAAACAACCAAACTTGGGATGAGAGAAAAATCGTAAGGGCCTTTTTTATCGGGATTTAAACCTGAGACTTCTGACTCACTAGGCAGATGCTCTAAGGCACAGTTGGTATTACTCCCTCAGGTTTCTCTATAGACCCAATTCTTCTCTCGGTGTTCTTTGTATATTAAAGTTACTATGATGTACGAGTTGCACTTGTTTAGCACAATGTAATTTTCCTTTAGCTTGACCGCGTTAAATATGACACACTTTAGAAATGCAAAACAGACATTTTAGTGTAATTATTATGTAATGCAGGTACTAGAATAACGAGTCTCAAACAACATTTGTGATTGGCAAAAAGGGTGTCAATAAGGCCGGGTTTGAATCTCATCCATGTTCCCAATATGAAAACAATTGACAAAATGCAGAATATTCTGTGCAGCTGTCACAGGCATGCACAATCATGTTGAATGCAATGCACGTGACGTGCAACACGAGTACCTGGATGCATTAAAAGCAAGACACAATCATGAGATGTCATGCACTCCCATCATGCCACGGTTAACAGAAGGTGAGAGAGAACGAGCTTTGGGTATGGTGCTGGCGCTGGCAGGAACATCACACAACGAGGTTGCCAGAACATTTAATGTTCATGTGATATTATTGCATTTTAAAGTGTGTGTTTTGCGTTTCTAAAGTGTGTCGGTATATATTCGTTTTTCGTTGTTTATTACTCTTTTTAAAGGCTGCGAAGGTGGACCAAAACATACTTTTTTAGCACATATTTTATATGCATTTTATAGTAGATTTTTTACACACATTTAGCAAGAACAAGCTATTTCTGAAATAGATCTGCAACAATATGTAATGCACAGGGAGTGCTCTGTGAAAGATTAGGCTATATTTTCCCATCTATTTACAATGGTGAAAATACAGTGAAATGCATCATCAGCTAGCTTTTATTATTGGAATTACTGTAGTCCCTTGTAATGAAGTAAATAAGCATACATTTATTATACCATATCAAATTAAATGCAACAGAAATTCCCATTTAGAGAGACAAAAAAAATAGTTGTCAGGAAACTATAGGGGCAATTTTAATCAGTAGCTATTGTCTGCTGTAATTTCCTGAAAATTGTGTCACAATCATGCTCTTTTTCTCGTGCTTGAACATTTCTCAGGAGCAGCAGTTCAATGCTGCATACTGCAATTAGGCCTTGACGTTAGGAAAGTAAGGGACAGGTCACGTCGGCCTTCATTTTTCTCTAAATTGCAAAGGGCACAAAGTCCAACTGGAGGGGCACCACAGCCAACTTTTTGATCCAAATGTATACATGTACTGGATTTGGTAATAGTGTAAGTGTGACAGCACAGTCTGACAAAATTCCACATTGATTTACACGGCATTGACGGCAATCATGGATTTTGGTTTTTCCTGCCCTGTGGTTTGTTCATGTAACACACAGCGGCACAAGTGAGACTGCGTTTGAAACAACTAAAAGCTGATTGGTGTGAGACTGTGCATATATATAGGGTCTACTCTGTTTATACATCATGTACATGCTGCTACAACTAGTCTCTTTTCAAGGCAAGCAGTTTAGTCATTTTACATGTACAGTACATCAATGTATGCAAAAGATTTGCTGATAACTTCATATTTTGAATAATTCTCTGGATTTCTTCCCTTGTCAAACATTCCTTAGGATTTCCCCATTTTAATCGAGGAGATTTCCTTGGAACTTCCTCAACTTTTTCATTTTCTTAGAAATTTCCATAAAATAGTCAAAGCACTACGAATACTCTATGTGGTTTTCCATTACGCCGTTCAAATATGAGCAGCATGTCAAAAGCAATGCTTGCTAGACATTTGACTACTCCAAACTTGATAGGCATATGTGTGACCCGAAGCTGATTTCACGGATCCTTACGCACTGCGTAAGCCCACTTGCGCAAGTTTTGTTTGCATTTATATAAGCTGCGCAATATTCCTGTGATAATTACACGCCAGCCTATGGGGGCTTATGCCATTCTAAAAGTTGCGCAAACTACGAAATTTTTCGTGAAATTGGCTGCGGGCCTGCCAAATTGCTTCGTCAAACAAAGCTGGAGCATACACATCACAAATTGGTTTCATCGAACAATATCACCCCGCTTACACTCGATTCGCCTTTGCCGAATCGAACTCCGCAATTTCCAAAAAGGGGAGTTGAAGCCGGGTAGGCACTAAGTGTAAACGCAAAAGGTGAATTGAAAAAGGCGGATCAGACCCGGGTCTGATTCGCCTTTTTCAAGTCACCTTTGGGGTAGGGTTGAACCCTGCTGTGCAATTGTCAAGGTCTCTTGTAGTGTAAACGCTACCCGAATACAGATTCGGCAATTTGAGTGTCCTTGGGGCGGTTCCCGCAGTGTAGTAGATTTAATTGACCAATCTGGCACTAGTGCAGCAACACCTTACAGCTCACGCATGCGCTGAAGTTACATTTAGTGGTGACTTTTGCGGTTTCTGAAGCGAGTTGAAACTATTTTGGGTGTAGTGTAAACGCGGCAAATGTTCAGTTTTGTGTTCGCAATCAAAATGCTGGATCTGTATCCACCTTTGCCGATTCGAGTGTAAACACGGTGAGGTTCGATCTGATCTTTATCAAATTTTTAAACACAATTTCCCTGAATGTGAACACATGACTATTTATTCAACAAAGACCCTGTTCTCACTAGAGAAATTGCTTCGTTTGACGATGATTCGACCAAGAGTTTTCCTGATGTGAACGCATGCATCTTCATTCGACGATGATTAGAATCGCTTCCTTCGATGAAGCAAATTTGTAATGAGAACGCTCCCTTCGTTCGGCGAAGCAATTTGGCAGGCCTGGTTGCACAAGCGCATTGTGTGTCATGCCCAGCAAGCGTTGTTTTTGACGCGCCACTGGGAAAACCACACAGCACGTCTAGATGCGCAATGCGCATGTACGACTTCCCACAGCTTCATTCGATCTTCGTTAGCGGTCGCTTATAATGTGTACGGTACCGCTCTTCATTCGATCTTCGTTAAGTGATATGTAAACGCACGCTTCATTAACTAACGATGATTAACTAATCTTCGTCGAACGAAGTGATTTCTGTAGTGAGAACGGGGTCATAGAGTAGCATTGCCCGAGTCAATGGAACAAAATGTGGCGAAGAGATCACTTATTTAATGATGCAAAATTGTAACGACACCCTCCCTTCATTGGACGAATCAATATGACACGTAATAAGATACAAATGTTGCAAAACTTATTTTGATCTTTATCGGTTGCTTGATGTGATGGTACTGATCTTTGTTCGATCCTCGTTAAGTGAAATGTGTATGCACGCTTCATTATTCAATGATGATTACCTAATATCCATGACCAAAATCTTTACCTTGATTTGCCAAAATCTTTTTAGGCACAAATGCACTTCATGTTTACTTTAAAAAACATTTGCACTGCATAACAGATTGTCGATTAAATACAAACATGTTTATGTCAACTTTATTTTTCAACAACTCTTGAACATTCCATCCAACTCATAAAACGTGCTAAAATTTGAAACAAAATGTTACGCTAAATGAATATCTCACTATGCTTTCCAAATTATCTTTTATAGTTATTGTATCTTTGCAGGTATTTTTGTAGTTTTTATACCATTTTGTACGCAAGTTTTTTTTAATGATATGCATGCATTAAATAAAGCAACTTATTTGGAAAATGAGGTTATATCTGTAGTAGTGTGTTCATGTGTTATGGAGTTTACAGTTTATGCTTTTATAACATGTATTTGCCCATAAACAACTTTCTCAGGAAAACTTCTTAAGATACACCAGAAAGATGCTCTACTAGCTGGGGCCAATTTCATGGCGCTGCTAAGCACAAATTTGCTTAGCACAGGATTTATTTGCCTTATAAAATGGATTACAAGCCAAAAATATTCGCCAACTTTTGTTCTTCGCAAGAGTAGGGGAATACCTTTCAATACACATCACTTACGATTTTGGCTGGGAATCCATTTTTGAAAAATAAAGCAAACAAATCCTGTGCTAAGCAAATTTTTGTGCTTAGCAGCGCCATGAAATTGGCCCCTGATCTGTGAGGCATGTTTATTAACAACTAAAATGGAACCTGCACAATATTATAACATGAAAAGTAGTGTGAAGTCACTGGATTTAAAATTTAGAACTGTTTCTTTAAGTTTAACACTACATTAGTTAATTTTATCAATCCAAAACAATTTATAAAACTTTATTAAAGTGGAAGGCAACAATGTAAATTCTTTATCAACACAATTAGAACTTCATATTCTACAATTAAAAACATTGGTTTTATACATTTAAAAAGCCGTAAATCCAACAGTTTTAATAGTTTAACAGTAAAATTTAAGCATTACCAATTTTGAATCTCGGTTCCACAAGTCTCAAAAGTCCAAGGCTATTTAAATAAACTGATGAAACAAATTGTTAGTCATACTATTTGTTACAGATGTGTATTTGTAATTTGCAGGGGATGAACTTTTGTTGGACTCGGCTACGTGTACAACAATAGGCACTTTCATCGGTATCCGGTTCATATCGTCAGAAGTTAGATCAAAAATGAGATGTGATGGTTTTAGTGTCTGACATTTGGACTGCTATGATGAGTGAATGGTTAAGACCATAAACTTGCAGCTTTTTGTCGAAAATGACTTGTCACAGAACCTCGCTCAGGACTTGTCACTGGACCTGTCACATGACACATCACATGACTTGTCCCAGGACTTGTAACATGAATTGTCACTTGTCACATACTACAGGACCCGTCACAGGACTCGTCAGTTGTCTCATGACTTGTCAAGGGACCTGTTACATAACCCGTTAAAGGACTTGTAATTGGAATTTGAGGGACCTGTTGTATGACCTGTCCCAGTACTTGTTACAAGACCATATGACTTGTCACTTGTCCAGGAACCTGTCGCATGACCTGTCATAGGACCTGTTGCATGGCCTGTCTCAGGACTAATTGTCACAGTTTCTGTCACAGGACCCGTCGCAAGACTTGTCACTTGTTCCTAGACTACTTGTCACATACAGGACCCGTCACATGACCTGTTGCAGGACCCATCACATGAATAGACAAATTTCACATAAGCCCGTTCTGCACACTTCCGCATTGAAACCGAGGCTCTTCATGTCAAGTCGGCAGTACGTATGCGCTACAAGTACAATATTGTACAGTGACTGAATGTTTGTGTACATGTACGTGTGCTTTTCTGCAAGGCATTTAGCTTGGAGCGATTAATTGTGCATTCACGTGCGTACATTAGTTCACGTACTTCAGGTGCTTAACACGAAGAGCCTCGTTATCAAACCCGGAAGTGCACAGACCGGTCTTAAATTGGTTAATTTGGGATTTGTCTATTGTCCCTTGTCCCAGGACCTGTCACTTATGAAGTGCCTGTGAAGAACTTGTGAAGGACTTGTGACAGTGGTGAAGGTCACAGGACCTGTCACTTGTGATGGACTTAAGAAGGACCTCGGTGTAAAGTAGTCATGAAGGACTCGCGAAGGACCTGTCACTGAACTTGTCAAGGACTTATGAAGGCCTGGTAAAAATTCCCTTAGTCAATTAAAGTTAATTATGCATATTAGTAGGAAACCTGTAATTACTCTTCACACGTCACCGTTTTATCTGGAGTCTCACCACTGACCTCCACCATGACCTTTTTGGCTGGGATGATGTCATCATTCTCAACTTCTTCCCCAGATCGTTTGCGACCTTGTTCCTGTATCTCCTCAACCCGAGGTGTAGACTCGTCTGAGAATTCTTCCTCGTCCAGCTCCTGTGTGTCGTGATCGAGTGGCTTGTTCTCAGCCAACTCCTCTTCTGAGCTTGGCTCCTGCAGATCATTGGTGTCCTCATCTTCTATATAGTATGTAAATAACAAAAAAATAACTAGAACAAATTTAAAGACATGGGGTGTTGTGGCCTATAGTAGTCACAAATTTCTGTGCCAGATGTGGGTTCGAATCTTGGGCATGACAGGTTGTGGCACTTGTGCCCTTTAGCAAGGTACTTTACCACACTTGCTTATAATAGGGGCAGAGGCAACTTGGTTGTCACAATGCGGACTAATTACCCCTCTCAGCCCCACTAGTACCGTAAAGAGACTGGTAGATCCGGTAATTGTTTTGGTGTGAGGGCTGGTTTCTCCGTAATTAACTTTAATTACCGGTACCTTTAGTGGCCTAGTGACATGTGGGCCTTGCAATGGGCAATTTACATTACGAAAAAGGACAAATTTTTACTCTGTTGGAAATTGCAATACGTATTTGTTATAAAAGGCCACTCAAGGGAGACAATTAAACTACTGGTCTTTATAAAAAGATGGTGCTTCGATATTCTACATGTTGGTTTCTTAATTGTGGTCTTTTTTAAACTGAAATTTTCAAACCTGTGACATACGCATGTGGTTCATCTTAACTTACTGCACAGTAATGGACCAGAAAAAGGGGTATATAGTGTGGCTCAAAAGTGGACAAAGGATATTTTCTTGATTTTTACTGGACCAAATAAAAAAGTAGTGGACTTATGGTACTGTGCAGTCACAGACAGAATGAGACAATTGCTTCAACTACATGTACTTGACTTGGTCTGGCAGTCCAGTGAGTATTTTGAGCCCTGTATAAACCCTTTGCAAGGGCGGCCATGATAGGGATCGAGCAGTCACATTGTCGGGCACGAGTATAGGTATGTCACATTTAAATATGAAAACCTGCTCCTGTCATGGCCGTCGGTGCAAAGTGTCTATGGATCAACTGTAAACATGCAATGGATTCAATTCTGCCTGAAGTTAAATAGTTAATAGGGATGGGAATTTACGGTTAATTCAGAAACCGGTTTACAATTCTTCCAAGTGTCAGTTAACCGGTTAACCGTTCGGCCGACTCTAAAGATTGTTGCTGGTGTTTATAGATGCATGTGCAATGTACACAATACCTCTGAAGCCCCCAAAATAATCATTGCACCTTTATCTGGTCAAAATTTTACTACGACCCCATATAAATTTATTTTAGTTTCATGAAGTCATTGCAAATAATCCTCTGAAAGTGATTGTAAATTATTTAAAATTTTGTTTCGTTTAAATGTTCGGCAAAACAGGTTTTTCAATATATTTCGGTTAACCGGTTAAACGTCCCATCCCATAGTATGTAATTCATAATGTGTAATGGGTTTTATTACTCTGAAAACACAATACAATCAAACAAACCTTCAGTTTTGTCAGTAGGGTTGCATTCAGCTTGGTTCTCCGGCTCAGTTTCGGTGGCTTTCTCTTCCGATGTTGCCCTGGCTTCAGCCACCTCAGCTGAAGACTGCCCAGCAACTTCCTTGGCTGCTTCAGGCATGCTTGGCTCGTGGGCACCTTCAGCACCCGTGTCTGGTAGATCACCGGCTGCTGGCTCAACCAACGGCATTGTATCGGATGCAGCCTCCTCTGCTGTTTCTAGTGAGGAAGTCCTTTAATGAAAAGTAAGCATGAAAATTTAACTGCTGTATACTAAAGACTTTTGGTTTGGTGTGTTGAGCCCAATAACATTTGCAAGATGAAACCTTTCAGTGCAGATTCTTGGAATAAGGGCTGTGCAAATCATATCCGAATGTTGATAGATCAGCCTACAGAAATTTTAGATACATATAGATGTAGCAAAGCTTCAGAAAACCTTTAAAATTTATTTTTTTGCGACCCACATGGGACCCATGTGGGAATGATCTGGGCAGGAAAACAATGGTTGACCCATATGGGTCCCACATGGGCATTGGGTGCAGCCCATACGGGACCCATATGGGGCCCATATATGGGACCAATATGGGCCCCATGTGGGAATGTTACCTGGGAACCTACCGGTATGCCTCCATTAATTATTCATCTTACTTTCAGGGTGCCGAAATTAGCAATGATTAGGAGAATGCCGAAATTAGGGACATTTACCCTAGACATTTTGTCTGACAATGAAGCCGCGGGCGCTTCGTTCAATTTCCATTTCCGGAACTGGCTAATCTGTGTCTACGACTACTGTACTGACTACTGAGTACCGTTAGGCAGGCCTATAAGCCAGTTCGGAATCTCGCGCGAGCAATGAACGTCTATGGGATTGTGTCAAGGTCATTTGAGATAAACACAGGTCATTTGAGATAAACACAATGCCTACCGCTTTGTTTATCTCAAACCAAAGTCGGGAGACGCATGCGCAGTCGAGACTCCGAACTGGCTTATTCATAACAAAAATAATGTTCATGATAGCCTAGGCCTATGTTCCTATTTTGTTTAGCCTAGGGCGGGCTATGGCCTAGCCTAGGCCTAGCTGGGGAGGTTACCTCGGCTCGAACTTTATCATGTGGTTTTCTCTAGAGCCGAGGTTACATATCCCCGTGACACACTAATTCCCCCTGGGACTCACCCAAACCTTGTCAATGTCAGGCATACCACTACGCAGGTCCTTTAGGGAAATAACAAGCCACGATGAAGATTCAGCCTACAATTGCAGTAAAAAAGGAGGTCTGGAATGACAGCCGATGTGTACAAATTCAAGTCTTGTGTAGGCTACGATGTCCGTGTACAAAAGAATGGCAATGCGCGGTCGGTTACCAGACTACCAGTGCACAGACTGAATTTGAGATATCTTGTTCATGTTGATAATGTAATGCACAGGTATTGTTCCCCCCCACCCCCCCCCCCCCCCACCACACTGCCCCACCCCCTAGGTGGGGGTTTGGTAACCATGGTAACGTTTTTCATACATTTGACTCATTTTCTGTGCATTTTTTGCGCATGTTTTGCACCCGAGGGTGGGGATTTTTGTCACCTAAATGTTGCCCCAGGGGCTAGGCATGGTAGGGGATTTTGTCACGCAACAAGTGACGAACCCCTCAGTCTTACATGTCTTATCGCTTATACTTATTTTATAGGCCTAGGTCATGTAGGCGGGGTATCCCGGGGGAGGGGGATGGGGGAGGAAGAGGTGGGGGAAACGATTGATAGGCCTAGCCTAGGTGCATAACCTCGGCTCTAATACTAGAGAAAACCACATGATACAGTTCGAGCCGAGGTAACCTCAGCCAGCCATGCTAGTACTTCTTCATCATATGTCATGTCACATTGACCGTATGGTATGCATGTTATAACATGATCAGCCTGAAGGCCTTGCCCTAGCTAGGCCTGAGCTCCAGTCAGGCCAGTCTCCGTTTTCCTAGCTTTTTTTACCTTGATGTCGAACGGTTCTTTTTTGCCATAACTTCTGAATCCGAGTCCTCTCGTTTTTGCAAAGGCATGAAAATAAACTAGGCCTAGGCCGGCCTACACAAGCAGATCGACAAGGCTGATCCTTTGCAAACCACTGCGATTGCAGTTTGCTTTGCTCTAATTAAGTTATAACGTTGGCGTAGGCTTGTTCAATTCACTTCACGGTATAGCTTCCCTTCTATTTGCGCGGTCACTTAATCAGTTAATTAATTGGCAGTGCAAAAACGTAATCACGATTGATCCAAATTTCCCACTTTTTGCTCCCGCCGTCCGTCCGATCCCGCGATATGTATCCAAGGTCAAATTACTTTCAGCGTTGACCAATGAAGTTGTGTGAAAGTTTACGAGGTCGCAATACAACACAGTCAATGAGCAATGCACGCCCTAGACTGGTTCCCGGTGCATATACATGTAGGCCCTAGACTGGTTTCCGCTCCACGTAGCCTATTCCACATACAACGACTGAATATGAGGACCGGCTACCGTGGTGTTTAAAATTGCACTAAGCATTACGTCATGCATTTATTTTTAGTAGCGGATAACCGTTAATTTCCAAATCGGCACGAGTGTATAACAATTTGAAAAGGGTTATTCCATTTTTGGCAAGCCAATAAAAATGTAATAGATTAAAGGGACACACCGGCTTACTGTTTACATAATGTAGCAATCTAGCATCCTTGACAATAATATTTCGATGGGCGTTGTGAAAAAAACATTATATCAAAATGTCACGTAATTAACTAGAAATGTTTAAAATTAACAAAAGAGACAAATGTTGGTCTATACGCTTCACCAGCCGTCGCGATGTATTATGTATATGGGTCTGTCCACAGTAATGGGGTACATTTCTGTAACATTCAAGATCTTAGGTCCCAGTTCACTTCAAATGCCTTAATATTTTCTTTAGATTATTAAGCTAAACTGAGGAAATAACTTTTTCACCAAGGAGTAAGAAAGATAGTCGTACAACATACATTCCTGAAAACCCGGTGCACAAATTTTCCTATTACGCATGTAACAAAGACGGACAAAAATGTCACAAAATGGTCTGTCCACGTTACATGCGTAATAGGAAAATTTGTACACAAGCTTTTTAAAAATGTATGTTGTGGCAGGAATTTCTTACCTTTTTGGGTAAAAGTTATCTCCTGAGAACAAAACAAGGACATGTCTTTAATTCTGAGATAAACTAAAGACATCTGAAAGGAATTATATATATTGACCTTTTTTTTCAAATGTACCCCATTACTGTGGACAGACCCATATGTGTTTGTAAATAAAGGTGGCGTTCGATATGGGTCGACACGTGTTTAACCTCGATTCCTTGTTTTCTCTGACTCATCACACCTTGCATGATCCCCGAGGTCAGCGCTGACTTGAGGAAGCAACTCGAACGCAACGTTTTGGTGTCTTTAGCGCCCTCATATCAATAGGCCTATGCTTTTTTCAGATATTATTTATTGCCGCGAACGCGAAGCGAAGACACGAAAATCTGAGATACGTCCATATCAACACCCAGAAACCCTTCTTATGAAATCTGTTGGCAGATTTGTGTACAAATTGGAAAATACGGTATGTACATAGTGTTCGTAGGATCATGGACATTATTTTCCAACAAGAAGAGAAACCAACCGCGAAAGACAAAAGCAACTCGCACTTCGCGCTGGTTTCTACGGCTGAAAATACAACTAACCCACAGGACCACGTGACTTTTCGGAACCAGATTCTGCTCCCGAAAAGTCACGTGACCTTGAATTAGTGAAAAATGCTCAAAAACGGCCAAATTTGACGGCGTCTTTTAATGATACATGTATATCTAATTTACTCTGGAAAGCGCTTCAGAATAATGTATGGGTTTATTTCGAGCCCAAAATAGCCCAACAAAGCCGGTGTTCCCTTTAAAAAGGGAATCTGCGACCAACAGAAGATTTTATATTGGAACCGTATTAGTCTTGGCCCAAGACTACTCTAGTCGATATTGGTTGTGTACGCGTTGGCCGTTCCCAGTAGTACAGTGCGCCCTCTTGCAGCACTAACAGACCAGCCCTTAGACTGGTTCCCGTCCACATATTCCACACAGGAGAATATAAGGACAGGTAAAGGGCGCTTCATATTGATCGTCTTTGCGCGTGCGCATTGTGTTTTTTATATTTAAAAATTGGCCAAGTCCTTTGCTTTAGGCAATGTACTTTATTTACATAATTGGATATGTTCGACACGCACCGCCAAGTTACAAATGTCAATTCAAAATCTGCGCACTTACTAAAAATATAAAAATAATAATAACCACGTGACGGGCAGAATTCTGCCCGTCATGGCTGCCCTTTACCGATCCCTATATTTTCGCAGTAAGTCTTGGTAATCTCTCCCGGAAGCGATATTTTTTTCCGTACCGCTGTTTAGCGAACATTGCTTCTGATTGGTTTAACCCCTATGCATATGTTGCATACTGATGTGTTTTGTCGATAACTACCTCAACATAACCCCACACCATACCACACTCTTTCCTCAATTAATAGTAAAAACAAATTTAATACGAGATTCGATAGGAGATTCGAACCTGCAATCTCTCGATTGATAGCACTACGTCTTAACCACTAAGCTACCACAATGCACCATTCGATGAAGCCCCATAGCGAATATGTGGTACGGAAAAAAATATCGCCTCCCAGAAGGTTTAACTTTTTCGTTGTTTTTGCCCAGGCTTTCCTAGGGAACCAATCAGCGCGTGACCCAAATACTAGACCGGCAGCCCAGAGGGTTTTGGTTAAACGAACGAGGTACCAACAACCGAGGGCAGAAACATTTAGGAAGTGACCTAGTATTTGCAGATCTGGGCGTCTGCCGGGGTCCCTCTGCTGCGTTTGACCCCTGGGGACCCCCAAAGGGTGCCAAAAATTGCGCTGGATCAAACATTCGAGGTACCACATGAAACTAAGTTTATATGAAAGAGCACATCACACAGAGTACGGAATGGCCCTTGCCAGACGAATTTTCTGCTGCAAAGGTCTCGCCAGACGCCCGCCAAAATATCATTCCATATAATAAATGCAAGATACAACAGCCGTCGACAAACGAGTCCATTTGTTTTGAACGGGTAGCTTTGACATACGGCTGTTCTTTGTTCTGCGTCGCGGGCTAACAAAGGCGCGTACGTCCCGAATCGAAACATACACACAGTATATCTTTGTACGTCAAAATTGGTGTGCGACGCCTGACATTTGACGCGTAATAAAAAGTGCGCCAGTGTTGAGCTTTTTGGTGACCAGGAGCCAATTTCATGGCGCTGTTTAGCACAAAATATTGTATTTGCTTTATTTTGCTAAAATGTCTCGCCAGCCAAAATCGTATGTGATTTTGTTTTTACTATGTTGCTAATGTTTCTAAAAACCCAATTTTCCATAGGGATAGGCTAATAATTAGCTGGTAACTCATTTTACAAAAGTAAATAAATTCTGTGTTTGGCGGATTAATGTGTAGATCTGTGATTTTCAATGACTCATTTCCCTCCATAGGCGCAGCCTACTGGGGCTTTATTTTTAAAAGAGACGCGCTTTAGGCTCAGTGTGAATCCACCCAATATAAACCCCGCCGATTTACGATTTACCTTTGTGATTTACCGGCCAAAAACCGGATTATTACCAAACCATCGGATGATACAGAAAAATCTAACAAACATTTTTGATTTGTCCCGGTTCATGTACGGTCAGACCAGCCCGAAGTTGAGCCCAAACCTTTCCGGTCATGTGGGCCGATAGGCTGATAAATCGCAAAAGTGTGCGCCGGGCTTTAAAAGCGGGTAAACACTATGAACATCTCACAATGGAAATTGGGCACACACCATTGTTACTAACAATGGAGTCACAATGAACATCTACATGTTTTTGCTCATAGTGAAATTTGACGCGCGTCATATACTGCACCTCGACAAAATGCTACACGCAGAGAATTTGTATGAGCCGACTGACTGCAAATCCCAGAACTAGAGCTCATGTACGTGCTTCACGAAGCACGGATATCAGCCTGAAATAGCTTTTATGAAAGGTTTTTCTGACCTTTGAACAATGTAGAATGTTGGGAAAACATTTGACTGGAAATCAAGATGCTGATCCATATATAGTTTCTTTGAACTGGCACTGCTCCAGTGTCACAACGCGCGCACCGGATTTGTTGTGCACGCAACGCATGATCGATCGACCAGCATATACGTACGTACAGCATTGCCAAGAATGTACCGATATGCCTCTGTAGCTGTATGCGTAGCTAGACGCGAGTGTGGCCGTTTTCTAAACACTTCCTTAAGTTCCTTCTTCTATACGTTCCGGCTACATGCAATTCACCATCTGAGCAATACAGCGCGTGAGCGCGTAGCATAAAAACGACCAGGAGAAAGACTAGGGGGTATCGCAATTGAGCAATTGGATATACCCCTCTAGGCCACCGCTGTATGTTGTGCATGGTCCTACATGTACAAACACGTACGTGCATGACTTGTATTACTATACTGTGTGTAGCGATCGCTGAGGATCATGAATGCGCTGCATTCATACGTAAATTTGCGCGCGATACATGTACATGAATCGTGAATCACCCGATAGTGATTTCTAAAACCAGGTGAGGGTATCGCACTTTTGAATTTTATTTTGTCATTGATGAAATAAACAAACAGCGAGTTCCAATAGTGACTGGACAACAAAAAAATGCATTTTTTGTTATTCTGATTTGTGTAAGTTCTTCGCATGTAACTTTTTTACATGACAAAGTTTACAATTTCGGCCAAAACTGACCAGTGGTCAGTTTTGTCGATGTTTAGTATTTTTGAGCTCGCCATTGAACGTAGATTCCAAAAATACCACCCAAAGTCCATTTTGGACGAAGTTTAAAATTTCGGCCACTGCTGACCACTGACCACCACCTCAAAAAAATTGCGCTTCCCCGCTGACCCCGAAAATGACCTTCATGTTGCCATACGACCAAGTTGAAAATTTCGGCCACTGGACTGACCAATGACCTATAGAACTCTTAAGAAGCATTTTGTATAAGATGGGACTCGGATCAACGAAGATACTGTCCAAATTTGGCTGAAAACGACAAAAGATATTGGCACATATAGCATTTGGGTCATTCCAAAGAAAATGACCCGTACTGACCATTAGGTAGCCGATGGCCAAATTCTGTGAACAACCCATATGTAGCTTGGTCCAAAGATGTTACTGACCACATTTGACATTAATTGGGTGAAGACTGTGGAAGAAGAAGCATTTTAAAATTTTGAAGAAAATGACCAGTAGTGACCAGTAGTTGACCATTGACATCACGTGGTGGTCACCCAAGATAGGACTCCGGTCAAGGAAGACTCTGTCCAAATCTGGTTGAAATCGGCCACGGCGTTTGGCAGTTATTAGCAGATGTATGATGTCACGTGACCGTTTGCCCGAAGAAAGAAAGAAAGAAAGAATTTAGAAAGAAAGAAAGACTTTTTTCCAAGAAAGACTTTATTACATCCTCGGTAACACAAGAAAACAATATATACAAACTAAAAACAAATTAATTTAAATATTTAATAAGGATGCAAATAAGGAAAACGACAAATTTTACTTTGAATTGTATTTGTGAAATAATAAACAAGGATCATTAAACAGACATAAACGGTACTTTCCGTGTTTAAAAAAAATACAATCAGGAAAATATTACCATTAAATAAATAAATAATTAAACGGTTCTTTCCGTTTTACATTATAGAACAATAATTAAACAAATACCAATCGGGAGGAAAAAAAACACTAATTAATTTGAATAACCCGAAGGGGGGAGATGAGAGGAGGGAAGAGAGTGCCCATTCCCAAAAAAGGGATGGGCGGGGGAAAGCCGAGGCCACCAACCACAGCGTGCAGGCGCAGAGCACCCGCACCTGGCGGCCCAGGCAGGGAAAGGCGGACGGTAGAGGGCGGTGAAAGCACCGCGCTGTGCTTATGATAGATCACAGCTACGCTCCTCCGTCCACCGGGAAGGGAAGGGGATGGCGAAAAGCACGGGTGGGGAAAAGCACCCACCAGCACCCAGAACGGTCGAGCAACCGATCCAGGCACCAGCGAGCTGTCGACGTTGTTCAGCCCGCCCCAAGGCCGGAGGGATACCCCACGTCTCGACGAGTCGAGCAGCCGACCCCGGGGCAAGCAAGCCAAAGCCGACCGCAAGTCCCACCCGGCAAAAAAGGAGAAAAAGTAAGGACCACCCTCCCGGGCACAGCCCCGGGACGATCCCCAGGCGGAAGCACCCCCTCCCCAGAGCAGTGGCCATTGCCATGTCTCGATTTCTCGAGCTGCTGCTCCAAAGAGAGAGCACCTCCAAAAGGGGCCAATCCCCGGACAGCACCCGGGAGGAGGTTCGTAGTGGGGCATCCTCTCCCCAGAGCAGTGGCATACGCCATGTCTCGACAGACTCGAGCAGCTGCCCCGGGGAGAAGAGACCCCAAAATCAAGAAGTGTGGTGACTATATCAACCACGTCATGCCGTTATTATTGTAAGTAAACAGAGTGTCATTAAAAGACCACTTGCGAAGAAAGCCTTCAATGTTATTGACAGATTTGTAAAAAGAGTTTTCAATGAGGATTTTATTTTTTATTCGTTGGAGCCAGACTGTTTTTGGATCAACAAAGTGGGATTTGCGGTAAAGAAAGTAGATGACATTTTTGCAGCTGATGATGAGGTAGTTAGCTAGACGGACCGCTCTTTTTGTGCGGCCCTTCGCGTGCGGGATCAGAGCCCAGTAGACGTCGAAAGTGAGATGAAGACGCGGGAGGAGGTCAGCCAGGAGGGACGCGAGAAGGTCAAGGGTGGGTTGGATGACCGGGCACTGGATGAAAAGGTGCTGTATCGTGCCCCGCTCTCCGCACCATCCACAGGAGGAGTCGATATTCGGATTTAGATGATGGAGAACCGGGAGGGAGGGCAGGAAGTTATGAAGAAGCTGAAATTGCACATCGCCCTCTTTCTTAGAAGTAGGAAGTTCATAAATGTGTGTCCATTGGATGGAAGTTGAATTGTCGAGGAAGTCGTTAGCGTGCCAGTATGATGATCGAGGAGGAGAGGTGAGAACTTTAACAAAGTTTGCATAGATGGACTTGGATGGTGCGGAGAGTCCGTTCTGTGCAGATGGCATGTTGAAAAGGACAGATGAGTCGGGAAATCTTGAAACGTTGGCGATGCTGGTCTTCGACTCACGGAGGCCATCTGCACAGAAGATTACAGGAAACGTTTGAAGAAGACCAAGGCGGAGGCGAAGAAGATCTTGAACGAGGAGTCGAAGGGACGGGGGGCGAAGACCAGAGAAGGAGGTGATAAGAACTTGACCGTCCATCCAGTGTCCGGTTGAAGCGTCGAGGAGGTGGCGAACAAGGGTGATCCCGCACGCTTTGAGCCGCACAGGAGGTGTTTCCCCATCACCAGCCGCATTACAAGAGAGTGCGCTATTGAGGGGTAGATTAATGACGTGGTTGATATCGTCGGGTCGCGCTTCGATACGACCTCCGGAAGCCGTCCAAGCACGCATAACGTCGCTATAGAAAAGCGGGAGACTGGTGTGGAATTTGGGGTCAGTGTGAACATGAAAAAGCTGAAAATCGTAGTTTAGTTTGCGATATTGGCGTAGAAAATAGGACATGAATGAGAAGGCGGGGTGGGAAGAAAGATTGAGAAAACGTTGAACAATACCAAATCGGAAAGTCATGATGCGTGCTTGGAGGCAAGCTAAGCCCATCCCTCCATTGTCAGGTTTTTGGTACAATACATCCTTTTTAAGGTAGTGTCTCTTATTGGACCAGACGAAATTGACAAGGCTTTTCTGGAATTCATCGAGAACATTGTTGGGAGGCGATAAAACAGCCAGACAGTGAAAAATTTTGGAAGCGGCTAGTTGATTTGCAATAAGAACCTTGCCTTTGAATGAAAGAGAGTAAAGGAGACGAGACCAAGAGGAAAGAGTTTTGTTCAGTTTGTCTTTGCATTTGGTCCAGTTTTTATTGTTGTAGTTGTTTGTGTTGCCCAGATGAACTCCGAGAAAAGCGAGGCCCTCGCTACTCCATTTAAAGTTTAAGGGCCTGTTAAGAACCAACCCACAATCCCTGGGACTTTTGGGTGTTTAAACATGCTGCTGAGGCGTCCCTGAAAAGGTTATAGACCCTTTCAGCGACACCGAAGCCTGCATCGCTGGTGATAAACAAAGTCACGTCGTCTGCGTACGCCGATACGGCCAGCGAGGCGTCATTACCGGGAATACGAAGAGAATAAACAGACAGTTTTTGACGAAAGTTATGAAGCAGCGGCTCAATGGCGATGGAGTACAGCAGCCCCGAGAGCGGGCATCCCTGTCTTATTCCCCTTTCAAAAGAAAAGGGAGAGGTCAGGGAGCCACCGACTTTGACAAGGCTCTCGGCGCCGCTATATAAGAGTTCTATGTATCGAATGAACCGGTCCCCAAAGCCCATGGCTCTCATTGTGCTAAACAGGTAGCCGTGGTCGACATTGTCAAAAGCTTTCTTCTGGTCAAGGTTGACCACGGCTAAGGGAAGATTATTAGAATTGCAATAAAAAAGAACGTCCCTTATTAAATTTAAATTATCATGGATAGATCGACCCGGAACACAGTAACTCTGGTCCGGGTCGATGACGCTGCCAATGCATTGCTTGAGCCTACCGGCAAGCAACTTGGCCAAAATCTTGTAGTCGGTATTAAGAAGGGAGACGGGGCGCCAATTGGCAATATCCGCCAGATCGCCTTTCTTCGGAAGAAGGGTAATGACGCCCCGCCTAAGGGAATGAGGAAGTGAACCTGAGCTGAGGGATGCATTCAGAACAGTAAGAAAGTCATCTTTAAGAATGGGCCAGAAAGACTGAAAAAATTCGGAAGTGAGACCATCCAGACCAGGGGTTTTGTTGTTGCCAAGTTCCTTGACGGCAAGCTCAAGTTCCTGCAAAGTTAGAGGACGGTCAAGATCCTCAGCCTCTGCAGGATCAAGTACATTTAAACCCTCTATGATTTGGTGGAGAGCGCCCTCGTCAGTCGGGGCGTTAGCGTACAGAGTTTTATAAAAGTCGTGGACGTGAGATTTAATTTCTCTCGGGTCCTCAGAGATGATCCCAGAGGGTAGTCGGACCCGAGAGATGTGTTTAGATGTGGAGTTATTCTTTTCGAGATTGAAAAAGAAAGTAGAACAGGTGTCAGTTTCTGTAGAAAATTTGAAACGTGATCTGACGAGAGCGCCTTCAGCCTCAGATCTAATGAGAAAATTTAAATTATTTCTTTGTTCTGCAACAGCAGCTTTAATTTCGGGTGTGAAGTCTGGCGCAGACTGAAGTTCATTGATTCTTTGATTGAGATGAAGGAGATTTCATCTGAGAGATGGATTTTATGTGGGACTTCCCGAAATCCCACCACGAGGCTAGATCCGGGAAGTCCCTCTTTTTATTTGTCCAATCATCCCAGAAAATTCGTATGATATCTTTGTAATTTTCGTCTTCCAGAAGAGTGTTGTTGAAGTGCCAATAGGCACCTCCCTTCTGGAGATTACTTGGAAGTTTCAAAATGATTTTTACGGCACTGTGGTCAGAGAGGGAGCAAGGAATTATAGAAGATGAGTGGACGGAAGAGATCAGATGAGGAGGAAAGTAAAAACGGTCCAACCTGGCTTTCGAAACACCGTGCACATTTGCAGGGTTGCTTCGATGCCAGGTGAACTCCGTTTCAATGGGGTTCAGTCTGCGCCAGGCATCACAGAGGGTCAAAGTATTGACAGCGCCTCTGAGAGCCATGGCAACTTTGGGCCTGCGTTCAACAGATGTACACAGACGATCGAGACTTGGATTTAAGGTACAATTAAAATCACCAGCAACGAAGACACTGCCATCGATGCTGGAACTGTGGTCCACAAGGGACTGAATGGCATCAAGCGCGACTTTGTCATTTTGAGGAATGTAAGTATTATAAAGGTGGTAAATAGAGTCTTGGAATTTGAAGTGAATGTAATGAACATATCCGGCAACGATAGAAGAGTGAGAAATTACGTCAATTTTGCTTGTGTTGATAAGGGTAGTCACTCCCGACCCCATGGTGGGGCCGGGAGAGCAATACGGGGTATGGGACCACATATTCCAGCACGAGTTTTTGTCGTTAAGATTATATGTTTCTTGAAGAAGGATGATGTCAGGGTTATGGTAAACCCTGTCAAAAAGAACTTGCAAAGATGCATTTTTGATGGGAGAGGCACAGCCTCCAGTGTTCAAAGTTATCAATGACAGTGTCATCGTGCAGGCATATAGCAGATACAGAAACTCCATTATAATTAAAGAAAATACATTTATTTACCAAGCGTGGTGGCGAGTTTGTGTATCCGCTGCAGCATGTTTTTACCCAGGGGAGCGTGCGTGCGGAGAGTTTTGAGTTGTCTGGCCAGCCCAGGAATGTCAGAAGTATACTTTCTGGCAATCTTGGCCGGCCTCTTGCAGGCTTTGACGGAGCACAAGAATTTCATGAGTTGTTCCGACGACAGGGGGCCGCGGGTGACTGGGAGGATGTCAGACAAGAGATCTTCTTCCGTCTGAGTATCCTCCCAGGTCATCGAGTCCGTGTCGGTGCTTCTGCTGCCGGGAGTAGAAAGAACCGACGTTTGTGACATGGAGATGGGAGTGGTGGGATTTAGTGAAGGAGGGGCGGGGACACGGGCACTAGGACCCGGCCGAGGGGAGGGAGCGGCAGAGGCAATGGAGCGCGGTGCGGGAATAGGGGCGGGGACAGGAGGAGGAAGGATATGAGAGGGAGTGACCAGGGTAGGGATGGGGGCAGGAGGGGTGGGGGCAGGAGGGGTGGGGACGGAAGGGGAAAAGGGCGAGGGGGGAGGAGCTGGTGTTGGGGTGTTGAGAGCCTGAGAGACTGAAGGAGACTGCGCAGATTTAGGGCTCTTAGAATTACGGGCCATTTTTCGTACAGGGGAATTAGGTTTGAGGGTGGTCATTTTGAAGGGGGTCGGGGGAGAGGCATTTAAAGTTTTTTTTCGTTTAGTAAGGACCTCCGAAAAAGTCCTGGAGGGGGCGGGAGGAGAGCCATAAATGTGCGCAGTGTTCTGTCCAAGGGGGGTGGCACCCGCGCTCGCGGCGCCCGCAGCAGGCCCACCGGCACCGGCCGGCCGCGAAGCACCGGCCGGACCGTCAGCACCGTGCGTGCTGGCAGTACCAGCCAGGCCCGAAACACCGGCCGACCGGGGCGGGCCGCTCGCAGGCACCGTCGACCTCGGGGCAGGTTTAGGAGGGGCGGTCGTGGACTGATTAGATTTTTTGGGAGGATGTTTTGGATCGGATTTTTTGTTTTTACTGTGCATGAACGTGGGAGGTGGATTGAGCGGGTTGTCTGTGGTCGGGTCGGGTTGGTTGTCGGGGATGGAGGGGTGGTGTTTTTTGCAGTTCTTGCTGATGTGGCCGAACTCCCGGCAGTGGAAACACCGAACCGACTCGGTAGTGAGAAAGACGCGATAATTTGTTCCTGAATAAATAAAATTAATGTGGTCGGGAGGATTAATGGTGGGATCGAGAAGGACTTGGACCTGTCGTCGGAAACTCATTATGTGCGATTGGGTTTTGTTTTTTAGTCCCAGGGGTATGGGCCGAATCTGAGAAAAGCTGGCCGACAATGACTCCGTTCGGAACTTCTGGGTAGACGTTTGAAAGAGTCAACCGGGTAGTAGGACGAACGAGTGGAGTCAGCTCGAGATAGGAGCCATCGTAGGAGAGGCCATCTTGGACCGCCTCGATGACTGCCTGTCTCGAGCTGAGATAGAAAGCAATACGACCATTGGAAATTCTTGATGCGGACAGTATGGATTGTGATGGTAATTGAGTTGATATAACATCAATGTAGTGTTGAACGGAGACATTGTCCGCCGCTTTGAAAGACACGCCATTGTTCCTGGTGACGCCCGGAAAGGGGCCGTCACCAGGAACAATGGAGCCAGCAGAGCCAGCCGTGCTAGTGCTGGGCTGACCCTGCATGGCGGGTTCCGCACGACTGACCGCAACGGCCAGCCATGAGGAAACTTAACAGAAATGAACAAAAATAAACCTTAAAAATACACAAAATTAATAAAACCTGACAAATCGAGGATGGTCCAGCAGAATCTGTATGTTATACCGGTTACAACAGTATAAAAATTTGTAACCGGAATAAGTCAAAAACTAAGATTTTCTTACGTTTTCCGGAGCTCGATAGAAACACGACCGCCACGAGAAAGAAAGAAGGAAAGAAAGAAAGAAAGAATTTAGAAAGAAAGAAATCGGACGATCACAATATACCAGCGTGCTGCGCACGGCTGATATAATAACAGGATATTCTTGTGCGTCGCTTCACTCCACATTCCTGGCCGTATTTTCTTCAAGCAGCGCGCGTCAAATTTGCATGCCGAACGCGTAAATAAAGTTCAGTGTGCATGAAAAAAAGTTTAGTGTGCATATCCAATTCATCTACATGTACATGACTTTTGTAATTCATTCCATGCCGCACTCCAAATTCCTTCCATCCCGCATTTTCGCCAAGCAACGCGCGTCAAATTGCATAAAGAACACGCGAAAATAGTCAGTGTGCATCTCCAATTCATCTAATTTTATAGGCATGTTCCCGGGGCATGTTCAGACGGCAAATTATTATCAATAAGGAGGGTGGATATTCACACACAGCCTTTTTGTGTGTAAATTCGACGCGCATCGCTTTCACGGAAAGCGGTTTGGAGGGAATTTGGAGTGAAAGGATGCTCTGATAACCACATAAACAACTTGATTTTGTGTATTACAATATTCTGTTAAATATTGTTCGCGCGAAAAGGATCAATGTTCAAGAATCCGCGCTCATCATTGATGAAACGTTTGTTGTGTTTGCTTATTTGGATAGGCCATATAGCAGTGGTCAGTTTCGCCGATGCAACTTTTGGCGGTGGAAAATGATACAGTTTAGTCACTTTAATTTACACTTAATCATTACACGTAGCCTACATTGAGTATTTATAGGTAGTACGTACTAACGTACATACATTGTAACCCGGTGACCAATCAAGGATATCTTGCGCTGTACATAATCCCACCCAGTTCTTGCCTCTTCTTCAGTGAATTCGCAAACAAATGGACAAAAGCTGAATTAAGAAAGTTCTTATTTTTTTTGCCAACCCAGTACCCGAGAACTCCACTCAACATAGTCAATCACAGCGCCCCCAGATTTACGCCGGATGAAACACAGAACAGCCGTATGTCAAAGCTACCCGTTCAAAACAAATGGACTCGTTTGTCGACGGCCGTTGTATCTTGCATTTATTATATGGAATGAGATTTTGGCGGGCGTCTGGCGGGACTTTTGCAGCAGAAAATTCGTCTGGCAAGGGCCATTCCGTACTCTGTGTGGTGTGCTCTTTCATCTAAACTTAGTTTCATGTGGTACCTCGAATGTTTGATCCAGCGCAATTTGTTGACCCCTTTGGGGGTCCCCAGGGGTCAAACGCAGCAGAGAGACCCAGGCAGACGCCCAGATCTGCAAATACTAGGTCACTTCATAAATGTTTCTACCCTCAGTTGTTGGTACCTCGTTCGTTTAACCAGTTATTAGCAGATATGTGATGTCACGTGACCGTTTGCCCGATGAAAGAAAGAAAGAAAGAATTTAGAAAGAAAGAAAGAAAGACTTTTTTTTTTGACTTTTCCAAGGACAACTTTATTACATTTCTGTGAAACAAAATACAATATTTACAAACTTAAAAAGAAATTAATTACACAGATAATGCAATTAAGGAAAAGTAAAACTTTAGTTTTATGACAACAAATAAAGAAAAACAATACAGAGATACAGAGAAATAAACCAAGAGACAAGTTTATTAGTTTAATTATTACATGAATATCATTAAGGGGAGGGGAGGTGACAAAGGAATGCCCATTCCAAAAGAGGAGAGGGGCAGGGAAAGCCAGAGCCATCAACCACTGTGTGCGGTTGCAGTGCATCCGCACGTGACGGCTCTGGCAGGAAAAGGTTGGCGGTAGAGGGCGGTATACACCGCGCTGTGCTTTTTGGGGGGCACAGCTACCCTCCGCCGTCCACCGGGGAGGGGGTGGGGGAAGAAAAAATTTGAACAACTATAATTAAATTAAACAAATGGAGGTGGGGGCGGAGGTCCAGCAAACTGTGGACGCCGACAAGCCCGTCCAACGATCGGAGGCATAACGCCATGTCTCGACGAGTCGAGCAGCCGATCCAAGGACGAGCGAGCCGACGCCGAAACAAAAGCCCCCACCTACAAAGACAAAAATAATCAATCAATTTAAAGAAATCTTTTTACAAAAGGAGGCCCGTTCCCGGGCATGATCCCAGGAGGACCCCAAAGGTGGGCACTCCCTCCCCAGAAACAGTGGCCATTGCCATGTCTCGAATGCTCGAGCTGCTGTTCCGGAGAGAAAGAAAACCAGAAAAAAAAGGTCCATCCCAGGAAAAGGACCCGGGAGGGGCTCCACAGTGGAGCATCCCCTCCCCGGAGCAGAGGCATACGCCATGTCTCGACAAGGTCGAGCAACTGCCCCGAGGAGAAGAAAACCCCAAAACAAAAGGCTGGCGGCTATATCAACCACGTCATTGTGTTGTTATTGTAAGTAAAAAAGGTGTCATTAAATGACCATTTACTGAGAAAATTATCTAGGTTATTAACACATTTAAAGAAAGAAAATTCGATCAGGATTTTGCTTTTTATTCTTTGGACCCAAACGATTTTGGGATCAACAAAGTGGGAAGTGCGATAAAGGAAATAGAGGATATTTTTGCAGCTGATGATGAGGTAATTAGCGAGGCGGACTGCTCCTTTTGTGCGGCCTTTCGCATGCGGGATCAGTGCCCAGTAGACATCGAAGTCCAGGTGAATGGACGGAAGCAAGCGGGCAAGGAGGGAAGCGAGGAGGTCCAGGGTGGATTGGATGGCCGGGCACTGGATGAAGAGGTGTTCGATCGTGCCTCTCTCTCCGCACCATCCGCAGGTTGAAGAAATGTCTGGGTTCAGATGATGAAGAACTGTGAGTGAGGGCAGGAAATTATGGAGAAGTTTAAATTGAACATCACTCTCTTTCTTGGAGGTTGGAGGTTGATAGATTTGTGTCCATTGGATAGAAGTGGAGAGGTCGATGAAGCCAATTTTGTGCCAGTGAGAAGAAAACGATGACGGAGAACGAAAAACGGTTTTAACGAAGTTGGCGTAGATGGCTTTGGATGGTGCGGAGAGTCCTTTCTGTGCAGATGGCAAGACGAAACGAACCGGAGAGTCGGGGCGATGAGAAATGTCTCCGATGTCGACCCGGGAAAAACGAAGACCATCTGCACAGAAGACTGCAGGAAAAGCTTGAAGAAGATAACAATGAAGATTTTGAAGGTCTTGATTCAAGAGGCGAAGAGACGGAGGCCGAAATCCAAAGAAAGACGAAATAAGAGCTTGACCGTCCATCCAGTGTCCGGTTGATGAGTCGAGGATGTGGCGAACGAGTGTGACCCCGCACGCTTTTAGCCGCACAGGAGGCGTTTCCCCATCACCAGCTGCCTGAGTAGGGAGGGCGCTGTTTAAAGGCAAGTTGATGACGTGGTTGATATGATCGGGTCGCGTTTCAATGCGAGCTCCGGACGCCGTCCAAGCTCGCAAAATGTCGCTATAGAAAACGGGGAGACTGGTGTGGAATTTGGGGTCAGTAGGAAAGTAAAAGAGCTGAAAATCATAATTTAGTTTTCGGTACTGACGCAAGAAGTAAGACATAAAAGAAAACGCGGGATGGGGAGAAAGGTTTAGGAAACGTTGCGCAGTACCGATTCGGAAGGTCATGATGCGTGCTTGGAGGCATGCTAGACCCATTCCTCCATTGTCAGGTTTTTGATACAAAATTTCACATTTCAGGTAGTGTCTCTTGTTGGACCAGACGAAATTGACCAGACTTTTCTGGAGTTCATCTAAGACAGTTTCGGGGGGTGATAAGACAGCAAGACAATGAAAATTTTTAGAGACTGCAAGTTGATTGGCGATTAGTACTTTGCCTTTGAAAGAGAGTGTATGAAGAAGGCGAGTCCAGGAAGAAAGAGTTTTATTAAGTTTTTGTTTGCATTTTGTCCAATTTTGATTATTGTAGTTATTGGTGTTACCTAGATAAACTCCGAGAAAAGCGAGGCCTTCACTGTTTCAGGAGAAATTTAAGGGTTTGTTATTTCGTCCGGTCCAAGAACCGGCCCACAATCCCTGGGACTTTTGGGTGTTCAAACATGCTGCGGAGGCGTCACTGAAAAGGCCGTAGGCCTTCTCAGCGGCGCCAAAGCCTGCATTGCTAGTGATAAATAAAGTCACGTCGTCTGCGTACGCCGATACGACTAGGGGAGCGTCTGTACCGGGAATACAAAGAGAAAATTCCGAAAGATTTGTGCGAAAATTATGGAGCAATGGCTCAATAGCAATTGAGTACAACAGCCCCGAAAGCGGGCAGCCCTGCCTTATTCCCTTCTCGAATGAGAAGGGAGAGGTCAGGGAGCCTCCAACTTTTACAAGACTCTCGGCGCCGCTGTACAAGAGTTGGATGTGACGGATGAACGGGTCCCCAAAGCCCATGGCTCTCAGTACAGAAAACAGGTAGCCGTGGTCAACGTTGTCAAAAGCTTTCTTTTGATCGAGGTTGACCACGGCTAAGGGAAGGTCTTTGCTATTACAATAGAAAAGAACGTCTCGAATTAAGTTAATGTTGTTGTAAATGGATCGACCCGGAACACAGTAACTCTGGTCCGGGTCGATGACGCTGCCGATGCATTGCTTGAGCCTGCCGGCAAGCAACTTGGCAAACATTTTATAGTCAGTGTTCAGAAGGGAGATGGGGCGCCAGTTGGCCAAATCGGCCAAGTCCCCCTTCTTGGGAAGAAGGGTAATGACGCCCCGTCTAAGGGAATGAGGGAGAAAACCGGAAACAAAGGAGTCATTGAGAACTGAAAGAAAGTCATCTTTAAGAAGGGGCCAAAAGCATTGAAAAAATTCCGAAGTGAGGCCGTCGAGGCCAGGAGTTTTGTTTTTGCCAAGTTCCCTGACGGCAAGGTCAAGTTCCTGCAAAGTCAGAGGACGGTCGAGGTCCTCCGAATCTGCAGGATCCAGTCGATTTAAACCAGTTAAGATTTCGGAAAGGGCGCCCTCGTCAGTAGGAGCGCGAGAATAAAGAGAACTGTAAAAATCACGAATTTGAGATTTGATTTCTCTCGGGTCCTCGGAAACACTCCCGGAGGAGAGTCGGACCCGAGAGATGTGTTTAGAGGTCGAGTTATTTTTCTCAAGATTAAAAAAGAAAGTAGAAGAAGTGTCAATTTCGGAAGAGAACTTGAAACGTGATCTGACGAGAGCGCCTTTAGCTTCAGATCTGAGAAGAAAATTTAAATTATGTTTTTGTTCATTAAGAGCTTCTCTGATATCGGGTGTGAAGTCTGGCACAGACTGAAGTTCATTTATTCTTTGATTGAGTTGAAGAAAGTTTTGTCTCTTCTCTCTGGCCACTTTAGAGCTGTACATCTGAGTAATAGATTTTATGTGGGACTTTCCGAAATCCCACCAAGAGGCTAGATCCGGAAAGTCCCACTTTTTATTAGTCCAATCATCCCAAAATGTTCGAATAATTTCTTTATAATTTTCATCTTCCAGAAGGGAGTTGTTAAAATGCCAATAGGCACTTCCCTTCTGGAAGGTAGTGGGAAAGCTAAGGGTGATCTGTACAGCACTGTGGTCAGAGAGAGAGCAGGGAATAATAGAAGAGGAATAGACGGAGGACATAAATTGGGAAGGAATGTAAAAACGGTCCAGCCTGGCTTTCGAAACACCATGCACAAGGGCAGGATTGTTTCGAAGCCAGGTAAACTCAGTTTTGGAGGGGTTCAGTCTGCGCCAGGCATCACAGAGGGACAATGCATCAACAGCGCCTCTGAGAGCCATGGCAACTTTGGGCCTGCGTTCAATGGACGTACGCAGACGATCGAGACTGGGATTTAAAGTACAATTAAAATCACCAGCAACGATGACACTGTCATTGATGCTGGAACTGTGGTCCACGATGGACTGTATAGCATTAAGGGCAATTTTGTCTGTTTGGGGAACATAAGTATTATAAAGGTGAAAATTGGTATCGTGGAATTTAATATGAAGATAATGAACATGTCCAGCAAAAACAGGAGAGTATGAAATTACATCAACTTTTTTAGTATTGATAAGAGTCGTGACTCCTGACCCCGGAGTGGGGGAAGGAGAGCAGAACGGGGTGTGGGACCACAAGTTCCAGCAAGAGTCTTTTTCATTAAGATTATGAGTTTCTTGTAGAAAAATAATATCTGGGTTGAAATCAACCTTATCGAAATAGACTTTAAGAGAAGCATTTTTAATGGGAGAGGCACAGCCTCCTGTATTTAAAGTAATTAAAGACAGTGCCATCACGCAGGCAAAAAGCAGATACAAAAACTTCATGAGAAAAGAAAAAATAAATACATTTATTTACCTAACGTGGTAGAAAGTTTATGTATCCGCTGCAGCATGTTTTTCCCCAGAGGTGCGTGAGTACGTAAAGTTTTTAGTTGTCGGGCCAGCCCAGGAATGTCAGAAGTAAACTTTCTGGCAACCTGGGCTGGTCTTTTGCGAGATTTCACAGAGGATAAGAATTGTATGAGCTGTTCCGACGACAGGGGGCCATGTGTAACCGGGAGGATGTCAGACGTGAGATCTTCTTCAGTCTGACATGTCTGACTATCCTCCCAGGTCATCGAGTCCGTGTCAGTGCTTCCGCTGCCAGGAGTAGAAACAACTGACGTTTGAGACATAGGAAGGGAGGAAGTAGGATTTGGTACGGGTGGGCCGCTGGGAAGAGGGGCAGTGGCACTGGGATCAGGGGCAGGGGCACTGGGGCCCGGTTGAGGGGTGGGAGGAGCGGAGGAAAAAGAGGGTAGTATGGGGACAGAGATAGGGGTGAGGGGAGGAGGTGTGGGGCTGGGGGAAAGAGGGGTGGATACGGGAGGGGCAAGGGGAGTGGACACGGGAGGGGGAAAAGGGGAGGGGGGTGGAACTGGTGTTGAGATATCAAGTGCCTGAGACACGGAAGGAGAACTTCGAGCTATTTTTCGAACTGGTGAAGAGGATTTAAGTGTGGTCAATTTGAAGGGAGACGGAGGAGAGGTAGATGGAGGTTGTTTTCTTTTGGTATTAAGGACTTCAGAAAAGGTTCTGGAAGGGGCGGGGGGAGAACAAGGAACGTGTGTGGATTTCTGTCGAGGAGGGGTGGCATCCGCGCAAGACGCGCCCGCGACGGCCGGCTGCAGAGTGCCGGCCACGCTCGGCGCGCTGGCCGAGCCCGAAAAACCAGCCGACGTGGACGGGCCGCCACCGGCCACGGTCGAGCGCGGGGCAGGAATGGGAGGGGCGGTCAAGGAAGATTTTGATTGTTTTGAAGGGTGTTTAGGATCCGATTTCTTGTTTTTACCGTGCATGAACGTGGGTGGTGGATTGAGTGGATTGTCAGTGGATGGGTCGGGTTGGTTATCAGGATTGGAGGTGAGGTTTTTTTTACAGTTTTTACTAACATGACCAAACTCCCGGCAGGAGAAGCACCGAACGGACTCGGTGGAGAGAAAAACGCGATAGTTGGTTCCAGAATGAGAAAAATTAATGTGGTCGGGGGGAGTGACATTTGGACTGAGAATGACTTGAACCTGTCGCCGGAAACTCATAATGTGTGACAGATTTTTGTTTTTTAGTCCGAGGGGTATGGGCCGAATCTGAGACACCACCTTACAAAACGATGAGAGCTGGCTGGCAATGACTCCGTTCGGTATCTCAGGGTAGACATTGGAGAGAGTTAACCGGGTTGTAGGGCGGACAAGAGGATTCAGCTCGAGATAGGAGCCATCGTAGGATAGGCCATCTTGGACCGCCTCGATGACTGCCTGTCTCGAGCTGAGGTAAAAAGCAATGCGACCATTAGAAATTCTTGAGGCCGAAACGATAGATTGTGGGGGTAGTTGATTTGCAATGGCGTCCATGTACCCTTGAACAGAGACATTGTCAGCCGCTTTGAAAAACACACCATTGTTCCTGGTGACGCCCTGAAAGGGCTCGTCACCGGGAACAATGGAACCAGCAGAGCCAGACGCGCTAGTGCCGGGCTGGCCCTGCATGGTGGGTTCTGCTTGACTGACCACAGTGGTCAGTCATAGCAAAAAAAAACAACAGAAAAACTAACAAAATTAAACCTAAAAATACACTAAAATTACTAAACCTGACAAATAGAGGATGGTCTAGCAGAACCTGTATATTATAACGGTCACAAAGATGTAAAAATTGTGACCCAAGTAGCATAGAATGCTAAGGTTTCTTACGGTTTTCCGGAGCTCGATAGAAACACGACCTACCGCCAGAAGAAAGAAAGAAAGAAAGAAAGAAAGAATTTAGAAAGAAAGAAATCGGACGATCACAATATACCAGCGTGCTGCGCACGGCTGATATAATTCATTGCGTGGTTTCCTCTGCATTGACCTTCGTCACCTTCGGATGTGGAATTAGGCCAGTAAATCTGGCACTTTTTGGGGGTAACTAAGGAACTAATTGCAACAGAATTTTTTTTACCACAATGCATTTCCTTGAGGTCCCCTAAACACCATACTAAAAGTCCCAAAATCTCCAAGTATGGGAAAGGTGCCTAATTTGCATAAATCCAAAATGGCTGCCAAAATTTCAAACAAATCTTGATTTTGACATCTTCACTTCTAAATGGCCTATTACAATGACTTAACTTTTTTAGGAAGGGGTTTGTGGACACAATAAGTCTTATGGGATAGGTTAGAAATTCATTACATAGATGAATCATTAGCATATTTTCAAAATGGCCGCCAAAATTTAAATTATGTATATTTTTACACACGTAACGCATCAGTTTTGAATTATAGAATAGCAAAATTCCACTTGGAACAAATTGCAACATATGTTTTCACCACAATACATTTATTTGATGTCCCTTAGACACCATACTAAAAGTCCCAAAGTATCCAAGTAAAGGAAAAATGCATAATTTGCATAAATCCAAGATTTGCATAAATCCAAATTCAGAAAATGTAGATTTAGACATATCTTTACTTCTAAATGACCTATCATAATGATTCAACTTTCTTGGAAGGGGTTTGTGGACACAAGTTTTATGGGATAGGTTACAAAATGATTACACAAATGAATCATGGCAAAGGTGCCTAATTTGCATGAATCCAAGATCGTATTAATCCTGTTTCAAGCCTACTTGTATACAATGTCATTACTATTACTTTTTGCCCTTGAAATAACTGTTAATTTTTAACAACAAAATTGTTCTGGGTTTATCATAAAATGATGATATTATTTGTTATTTATCATACCACAGAAACATATTGCCCACACAAACATTGTCCAGTTTGTACAATTGGAAATGTGATATCTAAGTAACCCAAATTCTAGAACTGAACTATATAATTTATGGTATAATGCTGTGAATGATGACTACCAACACACAAATATGAGCTATCATCAAAGATGTATTATGACATTTGTTTGTAAACCTGAGCCTGTAGAATGTATAATCCTTAGCCTGTAGACCTCTATCCCTTTTCTTTTCTCTTTCAGATGGTGATCTGCCATTGACGGGTTTTTATTAAAATTGCAAGCTTGCAGGAGAACATTTTGACGATGGATAAATGCTGTTTGTGTAGTGAGGCCTTTGTGGATGAAAGACAATCTGTTGTCTTGACAGCAAAAGGGAGTGACGGGGTGAATCGAGGAAGCTCAGAACGTGGTAGTGACTTAAAGACAGTTGCTGGAGATCGAGTTCATGTAGATTGTCGCCGTGAATATTGTAGACCATCAACTATAGCGCGTGACGTAGCTACATCTCGGCCTCAAGTTGAAACAGGACTGGGCCTCCGTTCACAAACATCTTTCGACTTTAAACACCATTGCTTCCTCTGTGGACAACTGGCTACATATGAAAAAGGAAAAAGAAGAGGATTTGACGTTTTCCCTGTTAGAACGAAAGACTTTCAAGACAAAATACTTCAGGCATGCCAGTCAAGGAGTGACAAGTGGTCTGAAACAGTTCTAGGGAGACTTGCATCCATCAATGATCTACATGCAGCAGATGCAGTGTACCATCAACAATGCAGTAGTAACTTCAGGACAGGGAAGAATATTCCACTGAAATCACTTGCAAGTGAGCCTACTCCCAAACGGGTCAAACGTGGCAGACCAGAGTCCAGTGATAGAGCAGAAGCATTTCTAAAAGTAGTAAAGTATTTGGAGGAAAACGATGATGAACTTGTGACTGTTAATGACCTTGTTCAGAAAATGGCCGACTACCTAGAAAACACGGAACATACGCCATATAGTGGTCGCTACATGAAAACAAAATTGCAACAGCATTTCGGTGAAAGAATAACGATGACCAACCTACATGCACAGGTATGCGTGATCACATTGAGACACACAGCAATGTCAATAATTTCCGACTTTCATAAAGAGAAACAACTTGATAACTCAGAAAAAGAAACGCTAAGAATCATCAAGACTGCTGCAAGACTCATTGAGAGTGATGTCAACTGAAGTCCATCATTCCAAACAGTGATGTCTACCCACCAGTTGACAGTTTTGAGAGTCCTGAGAGTGCTTTGAAATACATTCCAGCAACACTCGAAGTACTCTTGAGAACCATGTTTGTGGGTAAACATATTGAACAGAAGGTTGGCGCTTTGGGACAGGCAATCGTCCAGGCAATACGCCCAAAGGCCATCCTGGCACCGCTCCAGTTTGGGTTAGGAGTGCAAATGCACCATCACTTTGCCTCGAGGTTTTTGATTGACACCCTTAACAAGCATGGCTTTTCTTGTTCCTACTCTGAAGTGATGAAATATGAGCGCAACGCAGCAGCTGCCCTTGGAAAGAATGCACCTGACTACCCACAAGAATGCCATGTTCAATATGTAGCAGATAATGTTGACCACAATATCTCAACAATAGATGGTACAGGAACTTTTCATGGGATGGGTATGATTGCTGTAGTTACACCAGGTGCAAAAGTATCTTGTACACCAATTCCAAGAGCACAAGTGACTGCTGAGGAGATTGCCGAAGTTGGTCGCATTAACATCGAGCATTTCAAGATCACTCCAGCAACCACACCTTTAACTTACCTGCCACTCGTTCAACCAAGAGTAGAAGATCCAACTTCACAGCTAGATATTCTCTGGAAGACATCGCTTCTTCTTCAGTCTCCCAGGCCATCATGGTCAGGTACAATGCAAATGCTTCATCATGGTCAGTATCCAGGAAAGTCTACAGTTATGTTCCTGCCAATGATAGATCTTGATCCAACTGATCCATCCTGCATTTACTCTACAATGAAATTTGTGTCATCCCAGGCAAAGCAGCACAGTGTCACTCCCATCCTCACATTTGACCAACCCTTATATTGGAAAGCCTTGACAATTATCCACTCTCAACCGGTTGGCAGTGACCTGAAGCGCATTGTTCTCAGGCTTGGAGGATTCCATATGCTGATGAGCTTCCTTGGGAGTATTGGCCATCTAATGGCGGATTCAGGACTGCAGGAACTCATGGAAGTGGTATATGCTGGAAATGCCGTGCGCCACATGTTGTCAGGAAAAGCTGTTTCACGAGCAGTCCGTGGACACATGCTGGTGGATGCTGCATTAAATTCTATACTGGTAGCAAAAGCCTACAATGTTCCAGTGCCAACCAAAGAGGCACACGATGACCCAGAAGAAAGTGCTGGTGACGTCCAAGTGCCAACCAAGACGGGAGATGGTGATCCTGGAGAGATAACAACCAATGTTGAGGAGCCATCCATGAGTAGAGTTTTTGATCCAGGAGAAGATATCAATGTGCCAACCAGGGAAGCAGATGATGGTCACGAAGAGACATCAGACACAGTCAACGCTCAAGTGTCATTCATCGAGGCAAGTGTTGGTCCATCTGCAGAGGTAGATATTTATCCTGGAGAGATGCCATCCAATGTTCAAGTGTCATTCCAGCAGGCAGATGATGATTCAGACAACATGCCAACCACAGAGCAAGACATGGTTCATGGAGAGATGGAAATCAATATTCAAGTGACAACTATGGAGGCAGATGTCACTGGAGAGATTGCAGACATTACCGAAGGGTCAACCATAGAGTTAGCTGGCAAACGTGGAGGGATAGGAGACATCTCACATCCAAACACCGATCATGGAGAGTCGGTTGATGCACAGCACGACATCGATGACTTGAAAGAAGCAAAGAAACTTTATCAAGAAGCAATGTCTTCTTTGTCATCAGAAGAAGTGTGTAAAACAGATGTGTTGAAGAGAATCAGCAGCAAAGTTGCAGATTTGAAGCAAACAATGACAGCCAGGACGTCAATGCTCTGGTTCCAATATATGGATATGATAAACCTCCTCCAACAGTTTCTCAAGGCGGAACGCACAGGAAACTGGAGATTGCATCTTCAAATTGTCGGTGACATGTTGCCATATTTCGCAGCCTCTGGTCATGCACTCTATGCCAAGTCCGCTTATGTATACCTGCAAACAATGCTTCATCTACCAGAAACCCATCCAGATGTCAACCAGAAGTTTGAGGAAGGTTTCCATGTGGTCAGACGCAGTGACAGATTTTGGGCTGGCTTGTCATCTGATTTAGTTATAGAGCAAGTGCTCATGAGAAGTAGGAAAGGGGATGACAGAAAATCAACGTCTAGTATGGGTGCTGTCAATGCCAGCATGTGCAAGCACAAATGAAGCCATGCAGAAGTTCAGTAACGTGTCATATGAAACAAGTGACCAGCACAAAGATACTTCAGCCGCTAGACAAGCCAGAGACGTTAGCGACACGTTGGAGCTTGTTACTTACCTCAAAGAAAGGAACCCTTTTGTACAGAACGACTCCCTATTTAACATAGCAAATGGAATGACAGCCCAGGATGGAGTCAATGTTGAGAAGTCAAAAGAAATAGGAGAAAGGATACTTGCCTCAATGGTTGGCAAATCTGTGGACTCGTTCAAATTTCGCAAAGCCGACCAAGCAGTCACACTAGCCTCAAGGTCAACAGTGAAGATCACCGGCAAATCTGTTAATGTTGATCCACAGTTGTTATTTCAGAGACTTATAGCTGTTCGAGAACGTTTTGATGATGTACCATCTCTGTTCCAGTATGAACTGTGCAGTTACCCACCTGCTTTGTTTGCGGCATCTTCTCTCCCTCTTGAGCCCACCAAATCAGTTCTTGCAGATGTTCTATGGAAGGATGTACAAGAAGAGCAACCAAAACCTGGTGGTGAAGTCCAGTATGTGCTGGATGGTGGTGCATTACTTCATAGAATTCCATGGCCACGACGATCCACTTTCGAGAATGTAAGCCAGCTGTATGTTAGCTATGTGACACAGAAATATGGTACTGCTGCCGTAGTGTTTGATGGATACAGCGACGATCCAACAACTAAAGATGTCACCCACATAAGGAGGACAGGATATTGTACAGGTGTTACAGTGCACTTCACTGGTGGAATGATCATCCAGTCCAATAAGGATGAATTTCTGAGCAACAAGATCAACAAACAGCGCTTCATATACTACCTTAGTGACAAATTAGAACGGGTTGGTTGCAGCATTGACCATGCAAAGGATGATGCTGATGTCCTTATTGTCCAGACAGCTGTTGCATCTGCCAGGAATAAGGATACCATTGTGATTGGGGATGACACAGACTTGTTAGTCCTGCTACTGCATCATGCTGAAACGAATGCACACGAGCTGTTTCTCAGATCTGAACAAAGAAAGACCAAGAAACCATCACAGCAAACCAAAGTGAAAGTGTGGTGCATAAAGCACACAAAGGAGTCTCTAGGTCCTGATGTATGTAACAACATACTCTTTGTCCACGCAATCCTTGGATGTGATGTAACATCTCGGCCATACGGTTTGGGGAAAGGTGTAGGTGTTAAAAAGATCAAGAGTTCCGTCAAGTTCCGCCAACAAGCAGAGGTCTTCGGCCAAACCAACGCATCAAGAGAGGACATCATCAAGGCAGGCGAAGAGGCAATGGTCATACTCTATGGGAGTAGTAAGAGTGAAGGACTTAATACCTTACGCTACAAGAAGTTTTGTGACAAGATCAAAGGCGCATCTCGAATGGAGCCCCAAACATTGCCACCAACGTCTGCAGCAGCTTTGTACCATAGCCTTCGTGTTTACTACCAAGTAATGCAGTGGAAAGTGATGGGCACGGAGATGAAGCCAGAATAATGGGGATGGCAGCTTGTAGATGGAAAATACCTCCCACAGCAGACAGACAAGCCACCAGCACCACCTGAACTACTGGAAATGATATACTGTGGCTGCAAGAGTCAATGCAGTACAGCCAGATGCACCTGCCGACGCCATGGTTTACCCTGCAGCGACGTCTGCGCGGAATGTAGGGGAGTGAGCTGCATCAACTCGGAACGTCCAGATTTTTCTGACGACTAGTGAAACTGACATAAACAAAAGAAGGAAATATTTCCACTCGAAACAAATTTATCAGGATAGTTCATTAAGTCATATTAGTGGCAAAAGTTCTCAAAACAAACCCACAACTCATAAATAATGATAATGGTACTCACTTGAAATATTTCAGTTCCTCTAAGGAATCTTGTTCACTCTGGTCTGGTAAGTGGTATTGTAGTGTTTCTAGTTACTATATAATATGAAATATTTGTTTAGCTCACATCCAATGATAATCCAGAAAAGCTTATTTCCATTAGGGTCCTCCATTTAGAAGTGAAGATACGTCAAAATCTACATTTTTTGAATTTTGGCAGGCGGCCATCTTTGATTTATGCATACTAGGCATATTTCCCATACTTGGATACTTTGTTACTTTTAGTATAGTATTCAAGGGACCTCAAATAAATATATTGTGGTGCAAAAAACAATGGTTCAATTTGTTCCAAGTTATTTTATAATACGAAATGACGTGTTACGTGTGTAAAATAAACATAATTTACATTTTTGGCGGCCATTTTGAAAATATGCTAATGTCCATTTATGTAAACAATGTCTTACCTATCCTATTAGATTTGTTGTGTCCAAAAACCCCTTCCTAGAAAGTTAAATCATTGTAATAAGCTATTTAGAAGTGAAGATATATCAAAATCTAGATTTTTTTGAAGTTTTGGCGGCCATTTTGGATTTATGCAAATTAGGCACCTTTCCCATACTTGGATATTTTGGGACTTTTAGTATGGTGTTTGGGGGACCTCAAGGAAATGCATTGTGGTAAAAAAAATTCTGTTGCAATTTGTTCCTTAGAAAATGCCAGATTTACTGGCCTAAATGTACAGCATGGCAAACATCGCTCTGAACCGTTGCATATGGATCACCAGACCCATGACCTACCAGTGGCTGTACACACCCAAGAAGATTGCCCTGATGGTCTTCGTCTCCTGGCTCGTGCCTCTGTTGGCCACCGTAATCCCTCCACTGTTCGGAATGAGCAATCTTGGCTTCGCTGTCCTAAGTCGAACCTGCGGTGATGTGGACATTCATCCTACATATAGAGCTGCGGAGTATATACAGGTCAAACTCGCTATATTTTACCCGTTGCCCCTGATTGTGGTCGTTACTTCCTAGGTGTTGATCTGGCGACATGTCAGGCGCCATTTTAAACATCGCCAACATGACATTGGTCTGCAGTCGCCAGCGGTCCACGCTTCTGCCTCGTCGTCCGCAGACAAACTGGATATTGATGACGTCATCAAGAACACCGAACGTTCCACCATGACGGAGCAGTCCCGCCAGCGGCGCTCCCGTATGAGGAACGACGAGCTGACAATCACCAAGAATCTCTTCTTGGTCATCGTAGCTTTCGTGGTTTGCTTCACGCCTCTTTACATCATGATTGCTGCAAAAAATAGTTATCAGTTGTATGCTGCGTTGGTCTCGTTCACGAGTTGCTGCATTAATCCGCTGATCTACGCCGCCAAACATCCACACTTCAGACCTGTGATGCGATCCATGATACGGTGCCGATGTTCAAGTGATCAGAACCCTTAAAGGTAGAGTACATCATTTGCAGTGACCCCAATTTTGTTTTCATGAGTTGACATGAAAAACCTATACTAATAGAGTTAATAACAATGGTACCAAACACCACATGAATTTATCTCTGTCTAAAATGGCATTATGTGTGAGAAATTAACAACTGAAGGTGGTTTTCTAAAAAAAATAAAGGTATTTTGCAAATAACTTTTTTACTATTCAACTCAACACAAAAGTCACGAATGGATTTTTCAAGTTTTCAGAAGTATTACTGCCTCTATATGTCTGAAATTTCTACCAGTTTTATCAACATGGGCTTCTAGTCACGAGTGGAAATAACGCCCTTTGTAACTGTTTACCAATCATGTACTCTACTTTTAAGCATGAATCCAAATTTTAAGCTAACTGTCGTCTTGCGGTAATCGGGGAATGAATTTTAATCGATGTGCTTTTTCCAAACAATCTACTTCGACAGATTTTAACAAATGAACTGAGGGTGCGGACAACATGTACTCACAGAGCACCAAGACACTCTTTCCTTAAACCAATCGGTATAAGCCCAGAACTGTTTTTAATTAGCAAACAGCCAACTTTTCAAGTTTAAAACAATTGTTATAATGGATTCCATTTACTACGAATCATTTCTACAAGAAGCTAATTAAGCACTTTTAGAGTAATACATATATCAATCGAAATCAATCGAAATGATGTTGTACAGTTGGACTAATTGTGATTTTGTAATTATGCAAAGTTTTGGTAATTATTGTGTTGATTGTGCATGGCTGTTTAATTTGTAGACTAGCACAAAACAAGTTCCTGTGTTCGTTTATTGTGAGCAGATGGCAATCAATTTAGTTTATTTCGATTCAACATTTGCACAGACCATAAACGCTATGTTGTACTTCTGCATAGACTACCTTTATCGAATCTTAATACAATCCATAATTCAAACGTACTACCTTGCTCAAAAGTTATAATAATCTGAGAAACCTGTCATTCAAAATCATTAACCTTCAAAATAAAGATGGTGAATTCAAAATGTTGAGCCATTTAAAGATATAGTCTCCAATAAGACACGCCCTCCGGAGAATGCGCAATTCAGTGCGCATAAGCTTTCTCCTACCCCTACATATTGCAGTTTCGATAATACGTGCTCGGAAGTTTACATTCTGGAAAGAAAATATCACTTAAATGAAAAGCCAACTTTTTGTTGAAACTAAAAGTCAGTAACTTCAAACGGTACTGTTGATTCATATGTCAAGAAACACTAAAAAGTGAAACGTTTACATGATGCCGGTGCAAATCATATCCTGGGTGAAAAGAAGGAACTTGAGTCGACAAAGCGATATTTATAGAGTGCCGAAAAGACAAATACATGTGAAATGAAGCCATCATATTTATAGAGTTACGAAACATTTAAATACGTGTGAAATGAAGCCATCATCACACTCGTATCACAGGAAAACAAACAGTGCAGTATGGAGGATCCAACAAACGTTACTATCGCAATAACCGAGACGTTGTACACCTACCCAGAGCTGGTCGTCCTCGGCGTCGGGTTCAGCATTCTTATCATCCTGGCAATCGCCGGTAACAGCCTGGTCTTGGCTGCCGTGGCCCGGACCAAGAGACTCCAGAACGTCACCAACGTCTTCGTGGTCAACCTGAGCGTATGTGATTGCCTGTCCAGCCTGGCCTTCATCTGGAGCCTGCCGGGCATGTTGAGCAAGACGCCTGGCTATCCGATACAGACCCAAGTTCCTTGCGTGGTTTCCGCTGCCTTGCTCTACGTCTCCTTCGGATGTGGAATCTACACCATGGCAAACATCGCTCTGAACCGTTGCATACTGATCACCAGACCCAGGGAGACCTACCGGTGGCTGTATACACCCAAGAATATTGCCCTGCTGGTCTTCGTCTCCTGGTTTGTGCCTCTGTTGACCACCGTAATCCCTCCGCTGCTTGGGATGGGTGATCTGGGCTTTGATCCTTGGAGTAGAACCTGCAGTGCTGTCGACGGTGATCCAAGGGCTTCGGAATATGACCAACTCCGATCCGCTGTGTATTACCCGTTGCCCCTGACTGTGATCGTTACTTCCTACGTCTGGATCTGGCGACATGTCAGGCGCCATTTTAAAAATCGCCTAGATGACATTGGTCTGCAATCGCCAGCGGTCCACGCTTCTGCCTTGTCGATCGCAGACAAACTAGATACTAATGACGCCTTCGTACGCACCGAATGTTCTACCATGACGGAGCAGTCCCGCCAGCGGCGCTCCCGTAGGAGGAACGACGAGCTGACGATTACCAAGAACCTCTTCCTGGTCGTCTTAGCTTTCGTGGTTTGCTTCACGCCTATGTTAATTATAGTTGCTGCCAAAATACAGCGTTTGTATGCTGGGTTGATCGTGTTCACGAGTTGCTGCATAAATCCGCTGATCTACGCCGCCAAACATCCACACTTCAGACCTGTGATGCGATCCATGATACGGTGCCGATGTTCAAGTGATCAGAACCCTTAAAGGTAGAGTACATCATTTGCAGTGACCCCAATTATTTTTATGAGTTGACAAGAAAAACCTTACTAAAAGAGTTAATAACAGTGGTACCAAACACCACATGAATTTATTTCTGTCCAAAATGGTATTTTGTGTGAGAAATTAACAACTGAAAGATGGTTTTCAATACAAACAAAAAAGGTCGTTTTGAAAAGACTTTTCAACCATTCAACTCAACACAAAAACCATGAATGAATTTTTAAAGTTTTGTGAAGTATTACAAACCTCCATGCGGCTGAAATTTCTACCTGGCAGTTTGATCAACATGGGTTTTTAATCACGAGTGGAAATAACGTCCAGTGTAACAGTTTACCAATCATGTACTCTACCTTTAAGCCTGAATCTAAATTATAATCTAACTGTCGTCTTGCGGTGATCGGGGAATGAATTTTAATCGATGAGGTCCTTCCAAGAAATCTACTTCGACGGATTCAAACAAATTTACTGAGGGTACCGACAGCATGTACTCACAGAGCACCAAGAACCCTCTTTCCCTAAACCAATCGGTAAGCCCAGAACTGTGTCAGCACGACAGCCAACTTTTCAAGTTTAAAACAATTGTTATTTCAGAATAATGGATTTTATTTTCTGCACGAAAACATGTGGATGATTTAAGTTTGGTTGAGATTATTTCCAGAAATGGAACTTCAAATTTACAATCTGATGTTGATTCGATTATTGATTGGTGTGCTTCAAATGACATGAATGTGAACCCTTTGAAATGTAAAGCTATGCAAGTAAGTTTCTTACGTAGCCATATTCCACCAGTTCAAGTACATGCTAATGGGGTTCCTTTTGAAACAGTTTCATCACTGAAACTCCTTGGTGTAACATTACAGAGTGATTTAAAGTGGGACCAGTAGGTTAGGCAGATTGTCACGAATGCATCACGACGTCTTTTCATCCTTAGTAAATTAAAGAAAAATAAAGTTTCTTATGCAGATCTTGTTGTAATTTATAAATTGTACATACGTCCATTTAGAGTTCGGTGCAGTTGTACAACTGTGTGCTCCTTGAGTATTACGGAAGCACAGACCCATTGAGCGAGTGTAAAAAAGACCCTCGCGGATTATTGCCTTTCCAACTAACTTTCATGTCGGGAACATTTGGATTTATTTAACATTGAATCATTGTCACATAGACGAGAATGTCTGACCTTAAAATTTGCCAAGTTTCTATTGGTTTCCAATAGACATCGCCATCTCTTACCTGATGAACGTGAGTGTTCAGTAGATTACAACGTGAGATGCCTGGCAAGGCTTAATCAACCAAAGATAAAAACACAAAGATAGGCAATCTCCAATACCATATATGACCAGACTTATTAACTCCACAGTGGTGCAATAGTTTTTAGATGGTTTGCATGTCTAACAATGTTAATGTATGCTTATGTTAATTAATGGAAGCCAAATTGTATAAATCCCTGACTTTCTATTTGGTTGTGTGTGTGTTAACATCCTCTTGCAACAGTGCCCCTTTAACGCACTCCCTAACTCCTGCGTATAGTGGCCCTGTTGAAACCGGCCCCATTTCGCGGTGGAACGAGCGACAGAAATCTTGTCGCCTCTGCTGGACCAATCAGGACGCTTGGCAGTGTATTGAATCATTATTGCAGGCATTCAAATGTAACGCGCGCAGATTGTAAACACCGTGCATGCATGTGATACATGTACTCGGTAATGCTGGCCGTTGTCCGCGTCGGCGATTGGCTGTTATTTAAAGCATACTGGGGAATCCGTTCCATTACCGAATTGATTAAATTACATCAAAATGACAGCCGGCTTACTCCACAGATTTGCGTGGATTTCCTCAGGGTATTGTAACGTCGCTTTGCAGAGTGGAAATTCCCTGAGATCTCAGGATGGTGTATTAATAAACCAGAATTTAAATGAATTGAATCATTTCTACACGTACACGAAGCTAATTATGCTCTTTTAAGGTAATCGAACTTGGGTGTACCTATATTGAAAGTCGCACACAGTTCAATTTAAGTCGTCTTTATTTTAAAAGCAAAAGTCGTTAACTAAACTGAAACTACTCATTTCTATCATAGCCTTACACACTCAAAACGTAAACTGTTTACATGGCGTTATCGCACACCCTCTTTAACAGCGCTTCTTTCGTGAGAAAGTGAGAGAAATTGAGTAAACAAAGGGATATTTATAGACTTTAGATACAAATAAATGCGACATAGAGCTACAAGAGTGAGCACAATCGTATCGCAGGCAATTGGTGCAGCATGGCGGCTCCTACAAACGTTACTCTCGCATTAAACGAGACCGTGTACACCTACCCCGACCTGGTAGTCTGCGGCGTTGGGTTCAGCATTCTCATCACCCTGGCAATCGCCGGTAACAGCCTGGTCTTGGCTGCCGTGGCACGGACCAAGAGACTCCAAAACGTCACCAACGTCTTCGTGGTCAACCTGAGCGTGTGTGATTGCCTAACCAGCCTGGCCGCCATCTGGAGCCTGCCGGGCATGTTCAGCAAGACGCCCGTCTACCCGCTACAGACCCAAGTTCCTTGCGTGGTTTCCGGTGCCTTGGTCTCCGTGTTCTTCGGATGTGGAATCTACACCATGGCAAACATCGCCCTGAACCGTTGCATACTGATCACCAGACCCAGGGAGACCTACCGGTGGTTGTACACACCCAAGAAGATTTGCCCTGATGATCTTCGTCTCCTGGCTCGTGCCTCTGTTGGCCATCGCACTACCTCCACTGCTTGGAATGGGCGAACTCGGCTTTGATCCTAAGAGTCGAACCTGCACTGATGTTAAAACCCATCCCAGAGCTTCGGAATATAGCAAAGTGCAAGTCGCTGTTTATTACCCGTTGCCCCTGACTGTGATCGTTACTTCCTATGTCCTGATCTGGCGACATGTCAGGCGCCTTTTTAAACATCGCCAAGATGACATCGGTCTGCAATCGCGAGCGGTCCACGCTTCTGCCTCGTCGTCCGCGGAGCAGTCCCGCCAGCGGCACTCCCGTAGGAGGAACGACGAGCTGACGATCACCAAAAACCTCTTCATGATCGTCTTAGCTTTTGTGGTTTGCTTCACACCTGCTTCTGTCTTGAATGTTGCCAAAATACAGCATTATGAGTTGTATGCTGGGTTGATCGTGTTCGTGAGTTGCTGCATCAATCCGCTGATCTACGCCGCCAAACAATATTTTGCAGTGACCACAATTGTTTGATGAGTTGATAAGAAAAACCTTACTAAAAGAGTTAACAACAATGGTACCAAACACCACATTAATTTATTTCTGTCCAAAATTATATTTTGTGCGAGAAATTAATTACTAAAGGTGATTTTCTATATAAAAAAAGGGTCTTTTGCAAATAACTTTTTTACCATTCAACTCGACACAATAGTCATGATTGGATTTTTTAAAGTACAAATGTATTACAAACCTCTATGGCTGAAAGTTCTACCTTGCAGTTTTATCAACATGGGCTTTTAATCACGAGTGGAAATTTATTTATATTTATTTATTCCATTTATTTACCCAGGGTGTGCCCAAACAGTTTACAAAAACTAGTTTCCATTGGGGCCCTGCAAACACTCATAAAACAAATATATTAAATTAAACAACTTCACAATCACAAACAAACTGGAATAAGACACAACAACTACAACATGAAAAATTCACAAAACATAAACACTCGCACAATTGGACAAAACTAACGGTTACAGAAGAACAACACCACAAGAAATACGCGTGACACTGAAATTTACGCTAATTACGGGAAGGGCGAAAAACCCTTTTTAACCCCTTGCCACAAAGGGATATTTATATAGTACAGAAACAAACAAATACGTGTGAAATGAAGCAATCGCGTCGCAATCGTATCACAGGAAAACAAACAGTGCAGTATGGAGGTTCCAACAAACGTTACTCTCCCATTGTACACGTACTCCGAGCTGGTCGTCTGCGGCGTCGGGTTCAGCATTCTCATCATCCTGGCAATCGCCGGTAACAGCCTGGTCTTGGCTGCCGTGGCCCGAACCAAGAGATTACAGAACGTCACCAACGTCTTCGTGGTCAACCTGAGCGTGTGTGATTGCCTGTCCAGTGTCCAGCCTGGACGTCATCTGGAGCCTCATGCCAGGCATGTTGAGCAAGACGCCCGGCTATCCGATAGAGTTCCTTGCACAGTTACTGCTGCCTTGGCCTCCGTCTCCTTCGGATGTGGAATCTACACCATGGCAAACATCGCCTTGAATCGTTGCATACTGATCACCAAACCCAGGGAGACTTACCGGTGGCTGCAGAACACACCCAAGAAGATTGCCCTGATGGTCTTCGTCTCCTGGTTTGTGCCTCTGTTGACCACCGTAATACCTCCGCTTCTTGTGATGGGTGGGATGGGTGATCTGGGCTTTGATCCTTGGAGTAGTAACTGCAGTGCTGTCGACGCTGATCTTCGGAATATGACAAACTCCGATCCGCTGTGTATTACCCGTTGTCCCTGAGTGTGGTCGTTACTTCCAATGTCTTGATCTGGCGACATGTCAGGCGCCATTTTAAACATCGCCAAGATGACATCGGTCTGCAATCGCGAGCGGTCTACGTTTCTGCTTCGTTGTCCGCAGACAAACTGGATACTAATGACGCTTTCGTACGCACCGAATGTTCCATCATGACGGAGCAGTCCTGCCAGCGGCACTCCCGTATAGGAGGAACGACGAGCTGACGATCACCAAGAACCTCTTCCTGGTCGTCGTACGTTTCGTGGTTTGCTTCACACCCTTCTCCATCATGTATGTTACCAAAACTACGCTGATCGTGTTCGTGAGTTGCTGCATTAATCCGCTGATCTACACCGCCAAACATCCACACTACCGACCTGTGATGCGATCCATGATCCGGTGCTAATATTCAAATGATCGGAGCCCTTAACCCCAAGTCTTCTTTTCACATCCCAGATGGCATTTGAATCTCCCTACGTTGAGGCGGTATCGGTAATCTGGGAACGGTTTTGGGACGACATCTAAACTTTAAGTTAACTGTCGTCTTGCGGTGATCGGGGAATGAGTCTAATCGATTTGCTTTTTCAAAACGACACAGACGTCGAAAGTGCAGTTTCATGTATGTCATGTCATTCATAATTTTATAGCTTTTTGGCAACTACATGTATAAGGCCATTAATGCCATCAACTGTAGAGAATACGTTCAATCTTTCTTTATTTACATATCTTACTCGAGATGACGAAGAAATAGGTATAGAGGTAGGAAGAAAACTCCGAGATCGTATCTAGGTGGAAACTCCACACGTCAAGGTAGCGTACCGGACGCCAGAGGTGAAATGTAGGGGAAAAACCCACAATGAGCGTCTCAAAGGGGGGTGGCATCCTGGATGTGAGCTAGAAAAGAGAGGGGGAAATTATACTTTTAACATTTGAAGGGAAAGGGACAAGGTGTATTTAAGAGAACGAAACTTTACATTTATATTAAGCCCCCGGGATTAATTATCATTGCTGAAGGCTTCGTCAGTGTTCTACTCTGTCCATCCTCCACACCACCCCTTCCCACCCTACCCTCCCCACCCCTCCACCACACCCTCTTTACATCCACCCACCACTCACCACCTCACCCATTCTCCACCCTCCCCCACCCCTACATACTCCACCACCCCTCCCCTCTCCGGCCCACCCCCACTAGCCCTCTCCATTCCTCCCCACCATCACCCCACCTCACCCACTCTCCTCCCCTATTCCCTTTTCAGAAAAGTGCCATTGCACAATCTCGGCGAAGCCCATGATGAGAATGAGAATGTTCCCTTGCCTGTTCGCCAACAGAAAATCTGCTGTTTCTATGTCTGTTATCTTACATTTCTGGAAAGAAAATATCACTGAGTCAGTAACTCAAACGGTACTGTTGATTCATATGACAAAAAACACTAACAAAGTGAAACGTTTACATGATGCCGGTGCAAATCATATCCTGGATGAAAAGAAGGAACTTGAGTCGACAAAGCGATATTTATAGATTGCCGTAACAAATAAATACGTGTGAAATGAAGCCATCATCGCAATCGTATCACAGGCAAAGAAACAGTGCAGCATGGAGGTTCCAACAAACGTTACTCTCGCATTAACCAAGACTTGGTATAGCTACCCAGAGCTGGTCGTCTTTGGCGTCGGGTTCAGCATTCTCATCATCCTGGCAATCGCCGGTAACAGCCTGGTCTTGGCTGCCGTGGCCCGGACCAAGAGACTCCAGAACGTCACCAACGTCTTTGTTGTCAACCTGAGCGTGTGTGATTGCCTGTCCAGCTTGGCCTTTATCTGGAGCATGCCGGGCATGTTCAGCAAGACGCCCGGCTATCCGCTACAGACCCAAGTTCCTTGCGTGGTTTCCGCTGCCTTGATCTCCATCTCTTTCGGATGTGGAGTCTCCACCATGTTAAACATTGCCGTGATCCGTTGCATACTGATCACCAGACCCAGGGAGACCTACCGGTGGCTGTACACACCTAAAAAGATTGCCCTGATGATCTTCGTCTCCTGGCTCGTGTCTCTGTTGACCGGCGTACTACCTCCACTGCTTGGAAAGGGCCATCTTGGCTTCGATATTAAAAGTCGAAGCTGCATATTAGCTTCGAAATATCACGAAGTCCTCGTTGCAGTGTATTACCCGTTGTCCCTGATTGTGGTCGTTACTTCTTACGTCTTGATCTGGCGACATGTCAGGCGCCATTTTAAACATCGCCAAGATGACATTGGTCTGCAGTCGCCAGCGGTTCACGCTTCTGCCTCGCCGTCCGCAGACAAACTGGATACTGACGACGTCATCAATAACACCGAATGTTACACCATGACGAAGCAGTCCCGCCAGCGGCGCTCCCGTATGAGGAACGACGAGCTAAAAATCACTAAGAACCTCTTCCTGGTCGTCTTAGCTTACGTGGTTTGCTTCACGCCGCTTTACATTATGCATGCAGTTGGCATGCAGCGTTATGGGTTGTATGCTGCGTTGTTATTGTTCATGAGTTGCTGCATCAATCCGCTGATTTATGGCGCCAAACATCCACACTTCAGACCTGTGATGCGATCCATGATACGGTGCCGATGTTCAAGTGACCAGAACCCTTAAAGGTACAGTACATCATTTGCAGTGACCCCAATTTTTTTTCATGAGTTGACAAGAAAAACCTTACTAAAAGAGTTAATAACAGTGGTACCAAACACCACATGAATTTATCTCTGTCTAAAATGGTATTATGTGTGAGATATTAACAACTGAAGGTGGTTTTCTAAAAAAATAAAGGTATTTTGCAAATAACTGTTTTACCATTCAACTCAACACAAAAGTCACGAATGGATTTTTCAAGTTTTCAGAAGTATTACTGCCTCTATGTTTCTGAAATTTGTACCAGTTTTATCAACATGGGCTTCCAGTCACGAGTGGAAATAACACCCTTTGTAAAGTTTTACCAAATCATGTACCGGTACTTTTAAGTACTTTTAAGTACTTTTAAGCTAACTGTCGTCTTGCGGTAATCGGGGAATGAATTTTAATTGATGTGCTTTTTTCAAACAATCTACTTCGACAGATTCCAACAAATGAACTGAGGGTCCCGACAACATGTGCTCCCAGAGCATCAAGACACTCTTTCCTTAAACCAATCGGTAAGCCCATATATAACTGTTTTAGCAAGACAGCCAACTTTTCAAGTTTAAAACAATTGTTATAATGGAGTCTATTTACTACGAATCATTTCTACAAGAAGCTAATTAAGCACTTTTAGAGTAATACATATACAAAATCAATCGAAATGATGTTGTACAGTTGGACTAATTGTGATTTTGTAATTATACAAGTTTTTGTAACTTTGGTGTTGATTGTGGTTGTTTAACTTGTAGACTAGCACAAAACAAGTTCCTGTGTTCGTTTATTGTGAGCAGATGGCAATAAATTTAGTTTATTTCGATTCAACATTTGCACAGACCATAAACGCTATGTTGTACTTCTGCCTAGACTACCTTTATCAAATCTTGATACAATCCATAATTCAAACGTAGGGCCTACTACCTTACACATATGTAGTTTGAAACAGGCATTTGCCAGTCTGTCTTTCAGTACTGAAGGATAGCGAAAATGCTTACCACTCTTGCTGTTTGGTAAGTACATACAAATATTCAAAAATAAACGCATAAATAAATGGTTGACGTATTACAGTAGTTTCTCTGTTCCTGTAAACAAAATACAGCAATTTACCTTATAGGTGATTCTGCAGTAATTGGCTACTATTGTAAATTTGACAGTAAATTACTGGCAACTCAGCTGCCAGTAATTTACTGTAAAAATTACAGGAATTGTTTACAGTGTAGAAAGTGCCGTTTTATGTATGTCACGTAATTCTTAAATTTGTGGCTTTTTGGCAACTATAAGGCCATCCTCGACATCAACTACAGAGGGTTCGTTCAATCTTTACTTTATTTACAACTTTAACTCGAGAAGACGAAGAAGGAGGTACAGTTTTCGAAGTGGGAGGAAAACCCCGAGGTCGTATCTCGGTGGAAACCCCACAAGTCAAGGAAGCGAACCCGGGACGCCAGAGGTGAGAGGCAGAGAAAGAACCACGCCGCCAATTAACCCGGCCGCCCGGTAGAGCATTTCTTTGTTAGTTGGGGGGGAAATGGAATTTTGAAGCAAATAACAGGATATTCTGACCTCTAGGTAGAAAATAGTATTGCGATTATAAATACGACCAATTAGATGCTTTCTCCGTGAGCGAGGCGTTATACCGCTATAACCTCCGCAAAACTGTGTTGTCTACAATTTTATGGTAAAATGAAACGGAAATATGTACATTTATGTATCGGTTTCGATTTTAATGTTTATGCATGTAATAAAAATTAATGATCAGAGGATTTCGATATTTTATTGTGTTGTGAGAGGATGTTTTATGCAAGGTCACTGGGTACCCATGTAGTTTGAAGATACAACGTTCAAAAGTGAAGTTGTATCATCACTGATTCTAGATACAATAGAAACGGAATGATGTGAAAGATGTGGGACCTTTTGTATTTATAGAATAAAGTAATTGTTGCATCAGTTATCGAGTCAACTCACTTATATAAATAATTTTGCATATTAACATACAAAGTGTGAGGCCCTTTTTTACATTTAATCCTTATTACTTCCTGTATAAATGTACACGTATCTGCAAGAAATTTAAAACAACCGTAATATTGTACATAAATGACAGAAGTGAATATTTAGTAAATTTAATATTAATTTCTCTTGTAGCAGAATTTGTAAATGCACTGATTAAGCAAGTACAATGTAATTAAAATGTTGTAGTTATTGAGCTATAGAAAATCACAAACGGAATGAAAGGCTGATTGTCCAGATGTTTTAGAGAATAGAATGTCGTTATCCTTTTTCTACTTTAAGACGGTGCCATTTTTAAATTTTGTCCACACTTTAATGCACGTTTTGTCAAGCGTGCTCGCATCTGCTGTGCATACATGTTTAAAACTCCAATACATCATTTGAAGTTAACCAAAATTTTACTACACGAGTTGACCAAAATAAAGAATCGATTCAAAGTTTGGAATCGATTCCAAGTTGGGAACCGATTCCAAGTTGGGAACCGATTCCAAGTTGGGAACCGATTCCAAGTTAAGAACCGATTCCAAGTTGGGAACCGATTCCAAGTTAGGAACCGATTCCAAGTTGGGAATCGATTGGGCGAGTTTCAGGTTTTTGAAGTATTACTGCGTCTATGAGGCTGAAATTTCTACAAGGCAGTTTATCAAGCTTAGGTCACTTCTTAGTTATGTGATGCTGTTGTTCCTGTTGAAATGTTTCCAATCATTAATCTGTCTTTAACAACTTTAGAGATTTTTAGACTTGTCTGAAGTTGAGAAAAAAATGTCTGCCTGTATTCTCCAAATTAAGCCGAGTCCGCATTGGACTCTCGGTTTGCCCTGGCAAATCTGAGTCGAGTTAATCTGGGCTTAAAAGGTGCACTCACCATGTTTTGGGGTTCTGTCTGAAAGGGGATCTTGAGGGGTTTGAAAAGATCTGGCCAAACAATTTTAATTATGAGTAATTAAAATCAAAAAATTATTTAAACGTAACAAACTGCAAGACCTTTAGAAGTGAAGACATTTGAAGGTGGTGTACTGATTAGCAATCGCACGTCGTCACAAAGATGGCTGAAAAGTTATACATGTAATAACCCGAGTATCCTCACTGTCATTCAAAACCATTAACCTTCAAACTAAAGATGGTGAATTTAAAATGATGAGCCATTAAAGATATAGTATCCAATAAGACACCCCCTCTGGCGAACGCACAATTCAGTGCGCAAAATCTTTCTCCTACCTACATATTGCAGCTCCGATAAGACGTGCTCGGAAGTTTACATTCTGGAAAGAAAATATCACTGAAATGAAAAGCCTCCCCTTCCCTATCCCACTTTCAGGAAAGTGCCATTGCACAATATCGGCGAAGCCCATGATGAAAATTAGAATGTTCCCTTGCCTGTTCGCCAACAGAAAATCTTCTGTTTCTATGCCTGTTTTCTTAAATTTCTGTAAAAAAAATATCACGAAATTAAAAGCCTACTTTTGGTTAAAACTGAAAGTCAGTAACTTCAAACGGTACTGTTGAGTCATATGACAAGAAACACTAAAAAAGTGAAACGTTTACATGATGCCGGTGCAAATCATATCCTAGATGGAAAGAAGGAACTTGAGTCTACAAAGCGATATGCCGTAACAAACAAATAAATACGTGTGAAATGAAGCCATCATCGCAATCGTATCACAGGAAAACAAATGGTGCAGCATGGAGGTTCATACAAACGTTACTCTCGCATTAACCGAGGCGTTGTACACCTACCCCGAGTTTGTCGTCTGCGGCGTCGGATTCAGCATTATCATCACCATGGCGATCGCCGGTAACAGCCTGGTCTTGGCTGCAGTGGCCCGGACCAAGAGACTCAAGAACGTCACCAACGTCTTCGTGGTCAACCTGAGCGTGTGTGATTGCCTATCCAGCATGGCCTTCATCTGGAGCCTGCCGGGGACGTTCAGCAAGACGCCCGGGTATCCGCTACAGACCAAGGTTCCTTGCATGGTTACTGGTGCCGTGGTCTTCGTCTCATTCGGATGTGGAGTCTACACCATGGCAAACATCGCCCTGAACCGTTGCATACTGATCACCAGACCCAGGGAGACCTACCAGTGGCTGTACACACCCAAGAAGATTGCCCTGATGGTCTTCGTCTCCTGGCTCGTGCCTCTGTTGACCACCGCACTACCTCCACTGCTTGGAATGGGCGAACTTGGCTTCGATCCTGAGAGTCGAACCTGCACTCATGTTGAAACCCATTCCAGAAATTCGGAATATAACACAGTGCACGTCGCTGTTTATTACCCTTTGCCCGTGACTGTGATCGTTGCTTCCTACGTCTTGATCTGGCGACATGTCAGGCTCCACTTTAAACATCGCCAAGATGACATCGGTCTGCAATCGGCAGCGGTCCACGCTTCTGCCTCGTCGTTCGCAGACAAACTGGATACTAATGACGTCATCAATGACACCGAATGTTCCACGATAAGGAGGGAGCAGTCCCGCCACCGGCGCTCCCGTAGGAGGAACGACGAGCTGACGATCACCAAGAACCTCTTCCTGGTCGTCTTAGCTTTTGTGATTTGCTTCACACCTGTTTCTGTCTTGAATGTTGCCAAAATAGCGCGTTATCAGTTGTACGCTACGTTGGTCTTGTTCATGAGTTGCTGCATTAATCCGCTGATCTACGCCTGCAAGCACCCTCACTTCAGCCCGGTGATGCGGTCTATGATCCGGTGCCGATATTAGGATGACCAGAATCCCTCCTCCTTTCCACCCACCCCTCCATCCTCCCCACCCCTACTCCCCACCCCTCTTCCCGGCCCACCCCTTACTACCCTCTCCATTCCTCCCCACCATCATCCCACCTACCTCTTCCACACCCCACCTCACCCTCTCCTCTTCCCACCCACTTCCAAGAAAGTGCCATTGCACAATCCCGGCGAAGCCCATGATGACACTGTAAAATAAAGATGGTGAATTTAAAATGATGAGCCATTAAAGATACAGTCTCCACTATAAGACACCCCCTGCGGAGAATGCGCAATTCAGTGCGCATAAACTTTCTCCTACCCCTACATATTGCAGCTTCGATAAGACGTGCTCGGAAGTTTACATTCTGGAAAGAAAATATCACTGAAATGAAAAGCCAACTTTTTGTTGAAACTAAAAGTCAGTAACTCAAACGGTACTGTTGATTCATATGACAAAAAACACTAAAAGAGTGAAACGTTTACATGATGCCGGTGCAAATCATATCCTGGATGAAAAGAAGGAACTTGAGTCGACAAAGGGATATTTATAGAGCGCCGAAACAAATAAATACGTGTAAAATGAAGCCATTATCGCAATCGTATCACATCAGGAAAACAAACAGTGCAGCATGGCGGTTCCTACAAACGATACGTTCGCATTAACCGAGGCGTTGTACACCTACCCCGAGCTGGTCGTCTGCGGCGTCGGGTTCAGCATTCTCATCATCCTGGCAATCGCCGGTAACAGCCTAGTCTTGGCTGCCGTGGCCCGGACCAAGAGACTCCAGAACGTCACCAACGTGTTCGTGGTCAACCTGAGCGTGTGTGATTGCCTATCCAGCCTGGCCTTTATCTTGAGCCTGCCGGGCATGTTGAGCAAGACGCCCGGCTATCCGCTGCAGACCCAAGTTCCTTGCGTGTTTTCCGGTGCCTTGCTTCATGTCTCCTTTGGATGTGGAATCTACACCATGGCAAACATCGCTCTGAACCGTTACATACTGATCACCAGACCCAGGGAGACCTACCAGTGGATGTACACACCCAAGAAGATTGCCCTGATGATCATTGTCTCCTGGCTCGTGCCTCTGTTGACCACCGCACTACCTCCACTGCTTGGAATGGGCGAACTTGGCTTCGATGTTAGGAGTCGAACCTGCACTGATGTCGACACTAACCCCAGAGCTTTGGAATATGACATAGTGCACGTCGCTGTTTATTACCCGTTGCCCCTGACTGTGATCGTTGCTTCCTAAGTCTTGATCTGGCGACATGTCAGGCGCCATTTTAAACATCGCCAAGATGACATCAGTCTGCAATTGTCAGTGGTCTCGTCTGACATGAAACGGAAATATGTACATTTATTCCAAAAAACAGCCCGTTTGTATCGGTTTCGATTTTAATGTTTATGCATGTAATAAAAACTAATAAGAGGATTTCGATATTTGATTGTGTTTTGAGAAGATGTTTTATGCAAGGTCACTGGGTACCCATTCAGTTTGAAGATACAACGTTAAGAAGTGAAGTTGTATCATCACTGATTCTAGATACAATAGAAACGGAATGATGATGTGAAAGATGTGGGACCTTTTGTATTTATAGAATAAAGTAATTGTTGCATCAGTTATCGAGTCAACACGTCGAACAAATTCACCAAAGTTCGATCCATATTTCGCCACCTTCTTACAAATCTGAAGATACTCATTAGGAGTATAAGAGCGTACTCCCGGTATAACAGGGAGTGGGGAGAGCATACTATCACTGACCCGGGTGACGTTATTTTCGCCGTTCGGGGGCGCAGGAATATCATCATGTCAACACGAGTAGGAGGAACGACGAGTTGACGATCACCAAGAACCTCTTCGCGGTCGTGCTAGCGTTCCTCGTGTGTTTCTCACCCATCCTTGTCATGGTTGTTACCAATCGCAACCGCTATCAGCTATATGCTGCACTAGTCTTGTTCGTGAGTTGCTGCATTAATCCGCTGATTTACGCCGCCAAACACCCACACTTTAGCCCGGTGATGCGATCCATAATCCGGTGCCGATGTTCAACTCACCAGACCTCGTTGGTATGATAGCGTGTACCGATCGACTCGCCTACATAAAACATCGGTGGTTTTATTCGCACGATTTGGCCTCTACTTCGATAGATTTAAAAATGAACTGAGGAACCTGACAGGATGAACATCCTTTACCTTTACTCTGCGCTGCACTAAACAAACATCAACGCATCGTTGCATAGGATACCATTTTCAACAGTACATGGGATTGGACGTACCAATCACGTTGGGTGAGCAAAATCCCTTATCAAAAGCCTTCCATGAGTCTTACCTTGAACAATGACAAGATGGTTGATTTCCAGTTGTAAAAGCCAATGGAATAAATGACATCTGTTTTGTATCTAAACATACAGGGCCTGACAGACAGACTGTTTTATACACGCATATGCATATAGGCCTGCCAGGCAGTCTCGGTTTCCCCTGGAAAATCTGGGTCAAGCTTTCGCCGGGGTTCACCATGTCTTGTGCCTCTGTCTGCCGTAGCAACTTGTGGAGTTTGAAGGCCGAAAAACTTGGGAGTAATTGAAAAAGTCTTCTAAACGCAACAAACTACAAGACCTTTGGAGTAAGTGAAGACTTTTTGAATTAAAGACCTTGGCAGATCTTCTGATTGGTGATCACACGACGTACGTTAGTACGAAGATGGCTCAAAAGTTATAATAATCTGAGAAACCTGTCATTCAAAATCATTAACCTTCAAAATAAAGATGGTGAATTCAAAATGTTGAGCCATTAAAGATATAGTCTCCAATAAGACACCCCCTCCGGAGAACGCGCAATTGAGTTTACATTCTGGAAAAGAAAATATCAATGAAATGAAAAGCCAACTTTTTGTCGAAACTAAAAGTCACTAACTCAAACGGTACTGTTGATTCATATGACAAAAAACACTAAAAATGTGAAACGTTTACATGATGCCGGTGCAAATCATATCCTGGATGAAAAGAAGGAACTTGAGTCGACAAAGGGATATTTATAGAGTGCCGAAACAAATAAATACGTGTGAAATGAAGCCATCATCGCAATCGTATCACAGGAAAACAAACAGTGCAGTATGGAGGTTCCAAGAAACGTTACGTTCGCATTAACCGAGGTGTTGTACACCTACCCCGAGCTGGTCGTCCTCGGCGTCGGGTTCAGCATTCTCATCATCCTGGCAATCGCCGGTAACAGCCTGGTCTTGGTTGCCGTGGCACAGACCACGAGACTCCAGAACGTTACCAACGTCTTCGTGGTCAACCTGAGCGTGTGTGATTGCCTGTCCAGCCTGGCCTCGATCTTGAGCCTGCCGGGCATGTTGAGCAAGACGCCCAGCTTTCCGCTGCAGACCCAAGTTCCTTGCGTGGTTTCCGCTGCCTTGGTCTTCGTCTCCTTCGGATGTGGAGTCAACACCATGGCAAACATCGCCCTGAACCGTTGCATACTGATCACCAGACCCAGGGAGACCTACCGGTGGCTGTACACACCCAAGAAGATTGCCCTTGTGGTCTTCGTCTCCTGGCTCGTGCCTCTGTTGACCATCGTACTACCTCCAGTGCTTGAAATGGGCGATCTTGGCTTCGATGTTAAAAGTCGAACCTGCGCTGATGTTGAAACCCATCTCAGAGCTTCGGAATATGACAACGTGCAAGTCGCTGTTTTTTACCCGTTGCCCCTGATTGTGATCGTTACTTCCTACGTCTTGATCTGGCGACATGTCAGGCTCCATTTTAAACATCGCCAAGATGACATCAGTCTGCAATTGTCAGTGGTCCACGCTTCTGCCTCGTCGTCCGCAGACAAACTGGATACTTATGGCGTCATCAATAACACCGAATGTTCCACGATAACGAGGGAGCAGTCCCGCCACCGGCGCTCCCGTAGGAGGAACGACGAGCTGACGATCACCAAGAACCTCTTCCTGGTCGTCTTATCTTTTGTGATTTGCTTCACACCTGTTTCTGTCTTGAATGTTGCCAAAATAGCGCGTTATCAGTTGTACGCTACGTTGGTCTTGTTCATGAGTTGCTGCATTAATCCGCTGATCTACGCCTGCAAGCACCCTCACTTCAGCCCGGTGATGCGGTCTATGATCCGGTGCCGATATTAGGATGACCAGAACCCCTCCTCCTTTCCACCCACCCCTCCATCCTCCCCACCCCTACTCCCCACCCCTCTTCCCGGCCCACCCCTTACTACCCCTCTCCATTCCTCCCCACCATCATCCCACCTACCTCTTCCACACCCCACCTCACCCTCTCCTCTTCCCACCCACTCTCCTCTCCTCTCCCACTTCCAAGAAAGTGCCATTGAACAATCCCAGCGAAGCCCATGATGACACTGTTCCCTTGCCTGTTCGGCAACAAAAATGTGCTGTTGTTATGACTGTTATCTTAAATTTTCGAAATCAAAGTCTTGTTAAAAAAAACTCGAAACAAAATACTCGCAAAGCCACTATCCCGATCCCCTTATCTTCAAACTCATTGGTAAACTCAAAAGCGTTTTGGCAGGAAACCAACATTTGGAGTGCACAAAAAGAGTTATTTCGTGATCACTCATATGGAAACGTTGTCTCATCTGCTCACTCCGACATTCGTGCATAGAGAAAATTGTTATTTTTTTCACGAAAAAGTGATATTATAAAAAAGTACGTTCATTTCAAGCATTGGGCCGCCCGGAATTCATTTGAATAACTATTCGTTAAACCCAAAACATACAAATAATAGCAGTACGTTCCTCGGTTTCGTCGGAAAAAAAACCTTATAAACCTGCACAATGTCGTCGTTTTTGCGTGGGAAAGTTGGCAAAACGGCGAGTTTTAGTGCACACCGCCGACTTTCACAAGCCCTCACTCGTTTAATTTTGACCAGGTTGATTTGGGCCTAGCGGCTTCTGAATATGTTGATTATTAGCTTTCTTGTGATACAAAACCTTTTTTGATTGGTTATACACTTTCGTCGGAAAAAAGGGAGTTAAAAAGGTTGACCATTGACAGCTAGCGTCTCAAATGACCTTTCACGCAAAGGTCCCGGATGCTCAAGCACGCAAAACGGCTTTGTGACGTCATCAACTTACTTTCCATTGTCTTTTATCGTCAAATACTACAAATGAACGATATATGGTGTACATTTTAATTATTAATTATATGTATTACTATTTGTTAAGTTATCTTTTAAGTTTTTGGTCCAATTTTAAACATTATTTTACAAATAAAACAATTGTTTCTGTAGGTTTTACTGGATCGTACCATTAAACATTCTGGGGGTTTGTGGATTGGCGCGCCAAAATGTATACATTACAACCAGGTACTGCTTCGGACATCTAGACCGGCAGCCCAGAGGGTTTTGGTTAAACGAACGAGGTACCAACAACCGAGGGCAGAAACATTTAGGAAGTGACCTAGTATTTGCAGATCTGGGCGTCTGCCGGGGTCCCTCTGCTGCGTTTGACCCCTGGGGACCCCCAAAGGGTGCCAACAATTGCGCTGGGTCAAACATTCGAGGTACCACATGAAACTAAGTTTATATGAAAGAGCACATCACACAGAGTACGGAATGGCCCTTGCCAGACGAATTTTCTGCTGCAAAGGTCTCGCCAGACGCCCGCCAAAATATCATTCCATATAATAAATGCAAGATACAACAGCCGTCGACAAACGAGTCCATTTGTTTTGAACGGGTAGCTTTGACATACGGCTGTTCTTTGTTCTGCGTCTATTGCGGCGCGGGCTAACAAAGGCGCGTACGTCCCGAATCGAAACATACACACAGTATATCTTTGTACGTCAAAATTGGTGTGCGACGCCTGACATTTGACGCGTAATAAAAAGTGCGCCAGTGTTGAGCTTTTTGGTGACCAGGAGCCAATTTCATGGCGCTGTTTAGCACAAAATATTGTATTTGCTTTATTTTGCTAAAATGTCTCGCCAGCCAAAATCGTATGTGATTTTGTTTTTACTATGTTGCTAATGTTTCTAAAAACCCAATTTTCCATAGGGATAGGCTAATAATTAGCTGGTAACTCATTTTACAAAAGTAAATAAATTCTGTGCTTGGCGGATTAATGTGTAGATCTGTGATTTTCAATGACTCATTTCCCTCCATAGGCGCAGCCTACTGGGGCTTTATTTTTAAAAGAGACGCGCTTTAGGCTCAGTGTGAATCCACCCAATATAAACCCCGCCGATTTACGATTTACCTTTGTGATTTACCGGCCAAAAACCGGATTATTACCAAACCATCGGATGATACAGAAAAATCTAACAAACATTTTTGATTTGTCCCGGTTCATGTACGGTCAGACCAGCCCGAAGTTGAGCCCAAACCTTTCCGGTCATGTGGGCCGATAGGCTGATAAATCGCAAAAGTGTGCGCCGGGCTTTAAAAGCGGGTAAACACTATGAACATCTAACAATGGAAATTGGGCACACACCATTGTTACTAACAATGGAGTCACAATGAACATCTACATGTTTTTGCTCATAGTGAAATTTGACGCGCGTCATATACTGCACCTCGACAAAATGCTACACGCAGAGAATTTGTATGAGCCGACTGACTGCAAATCCCAGAATAACAGGATATTCTTGTGCGTCGCTTCACTCCACATTCCTGGCCGTATTTTCTTCAAGCAGCGCGCGTCAAATTTGCATGCCGAACGCGTAAATAAAGTTCAGTGTGCATGAAAAAAAGTTTAGTGTGCATATCCAATAAGCCAGTTGCGTGATAGATTTGCATAAATCCTAGAGTCCTGCCTCTGCGCTATGGCGCTCGCATAATAAGAGAGTACTGCACCAGACTACCAGGCCGTTGGCAACGGTTGCCAAGTGGCAAGGGGGTGCACGCTAGAACATGTTAGCCGGCGCGAAAGTCTGTACGGTACCTGGAATACCTCGCACAGTACTCTATGCATTTTGAAGCTGGACCATCCGAAATTACATGTTGAAATTGCATGTTAAAACATGTACTCGCCATGAAGTTTCGTCAAAATAACGAGTTAGAACGTCTTGTTTGACTCGAAATGAACGTTAACTTTGAAAGCTGGATTGTTCCCAATCTGTGCATGATCAATTCAAGAAAAGAGTAACGATTTCGGGTTATGAGACCGGTTCAAAGTTGCCGATTGAACGTCGAACCCGAACGAAGGGAGACGTATACACTTTACAGCAAACTTGACTTGAAATAGGGGAAATAAGATGACATGCAGCTAGTAAATCTTGCCACAATATGATAAAAAATTAATATCGCCGTTGATTGTTTAATATCCATTCGACGGAACTTCGTCAGAAATTGGCGAGTTTTGCTGTTTCAGATCGCCGTTCAACGCGACAGCGAGCGACTCTCGTTTTGCGTACATGACCGGCATATTCCGAAGCCCAAGTAAAATCGCGAGAAATACATCAACGTACGCGACTTAATTAAGTGGAGATATAAATACCGTACACCCTCGCCACTAATTATTTCTAATATTACATGATATTATGCCCCCATAAAGTTTAAATTTGGTTAGGAAACGTGATTTGGTTTAATAGGAAACATGAATTTGGCGTGTGTGGACCGGGAAAAATGGAAATGCGAAAATTATGCGATGCCTACTAAATATACCAAAATAAAAAGGTCGATCGTATCCCGGTTCGTGTTTGCTAGACAGATTTGTGAAACTGAGGACTGTTAGGAGATATAATTGTTTGTCTTTGTTTAAAATTTTATTCTAATCGAAGTGTGTTACGGGTGCTGTTTGTCGCCCACAAATTAGAGCCTGCCCTTTTTTCCCATCTCAATTTTTAGTGGTGAATTCCGTATTCCGCACGGATATAGACAAACTCAACAACGTATAACACAACAACCGCTCGGTCAAGTTTTTGCAGCCAAAGTATTTCTAAAATCTGTTGTAACTTGTATGTAGCTAGATAATCATTTTAATTCATAATTGAATTACTTTTGATTTTACCCAAGTTGCTGCGAGACGTCGATCATTTGCGGAAACAAACAGGCATGACCTTTTCTTTTCAAAAAATTCGGAAGGTGTATTTGAAATCGTATGCCGGTCTTGTACGCAAAACGAGAGTCGCTCGCTGTTATGTTGAACGCGCGTTTTGGAACAGTAAAACTCGCCAATTTCTGACGATGTTCCGTCAAATGGATAAACAATCAACGGCGCTATTAATTTTATCATATTGGCAAGATTTACAATCTGCATGTCATCTTATTTCCCCTATTTCAAGTCAAGTTTGGTGTCTAGTGTATACGTCTCCCTTCGTTCGGGTTCGTGACGTTAAATCGGCAGCTTCAAACCAGTCTTATAACCCGAAATCGTTACTCTTTTTTTTGAATTTATCATGCACAGATTGGGAACGATCCAGCTTTCAAAGTTAACGTCTATTTCGAGTCAAACAAGACGTTCTAACTCGTTATTTTGACGAAATTTCATGGCGAGTACATGTTTTAACATGCAATTTCAACATGTAATTTCGGATGGTCCAGCTTCAAAATGCATAGAGTACTGTGCGAGGTATTCCAGGTACCGTACAGACTTTCGCGCCGGCTAACATGTTCTAGCGTGCACCCCCTTGCCACTTGGCAACCGTTGCCAACGGCCTGGTAGTCTGGTGCAGTACTCTCTTATTATGCGAGCGCCATAGCGCAGAGGCAGGACTCTAGGATTTATGCAAATCTATCACGCAACTGGCTTATTCATCTACATGTACATGACTTTTGTAATTCATTCCATGCCGCACTCCAAATTCCTTCCATCCCGCATTTTCGCCAAGCAACGCGCGTCAAATTGCATACAGAACACGCGAAAATAGTCAGTGTGCATCTCCAATTCATCTAATTTTATAGGCATGTTCCCGGGGCATGTTCAGACGGCAAATTATCATCAATAATGAGGGTGGATATTCACACACAGCCTTTTTGTGTGTAAATTCGACGCGCATCGCTTTCACGAAAAGCGGTTTGGAGGGAATTTGGAGTGAAAGGATGCTCTGATAACCACATAAACAACTTGATTTTGTGTATTACAATATTCTGTTAAATATTGTTCGCGCGAAAAGGATCAATGTTCAAGAATCCGCGCTCATCATTGATGAAACGTTTGTTGTGTTTGCTTATTTGGATAGGCCATATAGCAGTGGTCAGTTTCGCCGATGCAACTTTTGGCGGTGGAAAATGATACAGTTTAGTCACTTTAATTTACACTTAATCATTACACGTAGCTTACATTGAGTATTTATAGGTAGTACGTACTAACGTACATACATTGTAACCCGGTGACCAATCAAGAATATCTTGCGCTGTACATAATCCCACCCAGTTCTTGCCTCTTCTTCAGTGAATTCGCAAACAAATGGACAAAAGCCGAATTAAGAAAGTTCTTATTTTGGTATGGATACTGTGTCAATTATTTTTTTTGCCAACCCAGTACCCGAGAACTCCACTCAACATAGTCAATCACAGCGCTCCCAGATTTACGCCGGATGAAACACAGAACAGCCGTATGTCAAAGCTACCCGTTCAAAACAAATGGACTCGTTTGTCGACGGCCGTTGTATCTTGCATTTATTATATGGAATGAGATTTTGGCGGGCGTCTGGCGGGACTTTTGCAGCAGAAAATTCGTCTGGCAAGGGCCATTCCGTACTCTGTGTGATGTGCTCTTTCATCTAAACTTAGTTTCATGTGGTACCTCGAATGTTTGATCCAGCGCAATTTGTTGACCCCTTTGGGGGTCCCCAGGGGTCAAACGCAGCAGAGAGACCCAGGCAGACGCCCAGATCTGCAAATACTAGGTCACTTCCTAAATGTTCCTACCCTCAGTTGTTGGTACCTCGTTCGTTTAACCAAAACCCTCTGGGCTGCCGGTCTATACATCGCGTGCACGCGCTTCGAATGGTTGGACAAATATAAGGTGGCTTACAAGAATCATCGAACATGACCGTTTTATCGTTGCTATTTAAATATTTTCGGTGGCATAATTTTCTTGGCAAATTTTGTGAATATATTTACAAACATGTTTGCAAAGGCGTATGACATCGCAAAATACATTTGTTTATGAAGATAATTGCGACATTGCAAATATTTGCAAAGATATCTGTGGTATGCCATGTTCCTTGTGTGCCATCATAAGAATCCTGTGGAGCTATTTACATAAAACGGTACCGCCCCCAATGCTGAACTTCCGGGAGAGATTCCCATTAAATTTTCTATTGTATGTCAGAGTTCCTATTTGCATAGGTATGCAAGACGTGTTGAAGTAGTTTAAGGAAGGCGGGAAGGTCACTTGACTGTTTTCGACTACACGCATCGGACACCCCAATTTTTTCTTCCGCGGAAATGTCTGAATAAAATGCTAAGTTCACTTGATCCCGAAAGAAGATTCGCTAGGGACTGTTCAACGTACAGCAACAGCAACTTTGATGGGGCTAGTTGATCCGGCAACTGGATAAAGCCATGGTCAACTACTGATTTTTTGCCGTTTTCACGGAACAACCCATCGTACTACCCATGTACCGCGTAAGCTGCGTGGGACAAGAGAAGCGAGCGGAGGAGTGCTAGGCTACATGCACACTGAGTTAAGTACGCAGAACAAAGAAACAGATTAGATAAAAGACATTTTGTGCAGATTCAATTACGGTAAAATGGAACTAAATATCCAGTATAAAATATTTTACGTCTTGGACGAATATGTTTTAATTTCTTAACAAATCGGCAATACACATTGCAGAGAAGAATTAAGCTGATACATAATAGGGGATTTCAACATTTCAGATATTCAGCTTTTAAACATGGTTAATGGTGCACTACATGTTTTGGTCACAATTAGTTCGCGATTATGGCGACAAAGAAAGGGCCGAGATAAGCTGTAGTGGTAAGAATTGGGAAAATGACCATGAAAGTTATTCTTTAAAATAACTAATCAAACTTGCCGGTGTGTGCAGAGTTGATGGAGGAACACTAATTGGCAGTGTGAAACATTTTCTTAGAAAACACTCATATGTTTTGTACACGAGGTTCTTCCGTTGATGTTTCAAAAAATCATGATACTGGTTACTATGCCACTAATTTTGAGCGGATTTAGTCTTTTAACGTTTTCTATGTATAACGCAAAGACGAAGCCGGTTGTAGTGATATTTGTTTGGCGTATGGCCCCTGGAGGGAATACATAAACGCTGAGCTCAAACTCCGGCTTCAAACAAGATGGCGGCGCCCAGTAGTCTAGTTACGCACGCAGTTCTGCTAAAACGTTGAAGGTAAATTATAAAGGTATGACAATGGTTTACTTGCATTTTTTTGTCTCCATTGGAAAGCGGGTGAAAGCGACTCTTTAAAGATACGGTTGGCATGATTGGATATCAAGCACATTATAATTTATATTGAAACAAATATTATTGTTGCCCTCGATCAAGTTGTTGGGAAGCATAAATCCCAGTAAGGCATAGTCAGATAGCACAGCCACAATTATTATCAAAGTGGGATTTTAATAGGCCTATAATACTTGACTCTGGTTTGTTTTCTGATTATGATTCGCATATTTCTAAATGGATTTACCCCGAAAGAAATGTTAGGTTATTCAAATTTGCCCCAGTTCAGTTCTTTTGAGTATGAATTTGGCTGGTCGAGCCCATCATTGTCCAGATTTAAAACATACATTGAACTCCATAGTAACAATTTAGCAATAGAATTAAGTACTCTGTTTGTATGTACAACGGCACTGACTGTCATCTTAATCCTACATACTATTTTAATATTTCCACAAGTTTTCGTACCATCCATTTCTGATGCAAGGAACGCGGATGTGTAACATGGAGGATGAAGAGTCAAAACATGAGGTTTCACCAGGACTGGAATCATATGTTGAAGAGTTTCAATTGCAGGAAACTAACACCAGCATAGAGAAGGGGTATCCCTTGCCATTGAAACACATCACGTGGCCTTCGTGTAAAGGTGTTTTATCGATACTGAAATGTGCTGACAATTGACAAACACCAATGCTTTACGTTATAGCTGCTAAATAGTTTATTGTGAGAAGGTATATAAGGTAGTATGTTTAGGTAGAGAGGAAGATTCGCATGTTTCTGTATTCTATTGACATGTTGCCAATGAAATCTTACTCTTCCAATTCTCATTCTATTTCCAAACTTTCCTGTTCTACACAAGGTAATTGTATTCACACATGATTCAGAGTTGTTTAATACTGCAGGATTTGATCTGCAGCACGGCAATAGACCCTTTCACTAATAAATTCAAATTTTATGCACGCATGTGCATAACGGACGTTGTAGGCGGAAGTGAATTGAGTCGATTTTACTTACACATGTTAAATATGGCGAGTAACGCCTTTGGCCGTTTCAAACTCGTAAAACGCGGTGAATTTGTGTTTTTGACACAATAACAACTGGTAATATAGAGTTCAGATACAGATTCAGAAGCAATATTCTCCTTGTTCTGCTGCCCAAAGAGTGATCCATTATGATTTCCAGTAGTTTATCAGTGAAGCCTTGGTTTTAAGAGAACTGCATTAAATAATAAAAAGAAATTAACAAAAAATTCTGTCCCTCTCTTCTCTCAGTACTAGCCATGCTAAGTGCACTTAGTTTTTCTCAGCTAAATTACGGTTTTTAAAAAATCAAATATGCACTTAGGCCTACTGACGTTAGATACTGAAGGACAAGGAAATGACTCATCAAGTATTGGTATAAGTGTAGATTTGATGGGAAACTCCATATTTGTGAATATGAGAAAATTGTAACATTTTGCATAACATTTTCCGGTAAGAGTTGGGAAGTTGATCCGATTTTCTTTAAAATGACTCATCTAGCTAAACACCTCAACAAAAGTAAGTTCCCCCCGAAATAATTGCTTATATCTCCCAAAGTAAATTTCGGAATTACACGAAACTTGGTGTGAATGATTAGTGTAATGTATGGAACGTGCATTCCAAGTGGTGGGTCCATACCTAATGTTATGCATGAATGAGCAGCATTTAAAGGTGAAATGGACACTTTTCAAAAATTGCAAAATGCGGTCAACAATTCTTTTCACACATGTCAGTGTTGGTCCTCAGTTCTCAATATCTTGCGTAACCACCGTGATGTTGTATCACCTGACGACATCGATCACGCATTGTGTTAATGAGACGCGTGATCCTCCGCTGTGGAAGGACAATCCACTCCTCCTGCAGCATCTGGGGCAAGTCCTGGAGTGTTGTGTGATCATCAATTCTCCGATCAAGTGCCCGTTTCAGTTGATCCCACAAATGCTCTATGGGATTGAGATCTGGGGAGTTTGCCGGCCATATCATCCGGTCAAGTCCTTGATTCTCTAAAAGCTCATTGACCACTCTTGCCCTGTGTGGACGTGCATTGTCATCCATGAAAACAAATCCCTCACCGATGCCAGCTGCAAAAGGTAGGACATGTGGTTCCAAAACTTGGGCAATGTAACGATTGCCATTCAAGTTTCCTTGGATGGGGACAAAGGCTGTTTTCTGCCTGGCGCTTATTCCTGCCCATGCCATGACACTTCCTCCTCCAAATGCTGTCACAGGCTGGACAGAGCATTCCGCATGCCTTTCACCATGCCGAAGCCATACCCGTTTTCTTCCGTCAATATGGCGAAGACAGACGCGTACCTCATCGGTAAAAAGCACATTCGCCCACTGTTCCCGTGTCCAACGGGAGTGATTTCTTGCCCATTGAAGACGTGATCTTTTGTGGCGAAACAAGAGTAAAGTTTTCTTAACCAGGCGACGAGCGTGCAGTCTTGCAGCATGGAGGCGTCTCCTCACTGTCTGATCACTAATCCTCCTCCCAGCCCCAGCAACTCCCTGTAACTGGTCTCGGATCTCACGTGCTGTACATGATCTTCTTCTGAGTGCGACATTGACCATGAAGCGATCATCTGCAGGGGTAGTAACTTTTGGTCGACCAGTTCTTGGCAAGTCGGCGACAGCTCCAGTAAAGTAGAATTTCGAATGCAATTTTCTTATTGCATTTGGACTTACTCCCATCCTACGGGCTACTTGTTTTACAGGCGTAAGGGCCTCTAGCAGGCCTATGGCAATAGCCCTGTCTTGAATGGACATGCGTGGCATTTTCTTACAACACTGCTGAACACTACAAATGGAGTTAAACTGCTTAGTGCAGTCACGGTGCATGAACACCACAATATAAACTACGTACTTGTCATGTGTGAAAAGAATTGGGGAATTGTTGACCGCTTTTTGCAATTTTTGAAAAGTGTCCATTTCACCTTTAAATGCTGCTCATTCATGCATAACATTAGGTATGGACCCACTACTTGGAATGCACGTTCCATACATTACACTAATCATTCACACCAAGTTTCGTGTAATTCCGAAATTTACTTTGGGAGATATAAGCAATTATTTAGGGGGGAACTTACTTTTGTTGAGGTGTTTATAAGCATTGGAATAGTCAGATTCTCGTCGATGGCGTCGCCAGTCATGGGTAGTGAGTCCCATGACTGGCAACGCCATGCACGCTCGGCTTCACGCAATACCGTAACCACAGATTTTCGACAGTTATTTAAAAAATTCCACCCCTATACGCCTGTATAACCTCAAAACAGATATACAGTAGGTTGAATCTGTATCTGAGCTTTATATTACCAGTTATTATTTTGTGTCAAAAACAGAAATTCACCGCGTTTTACGAGTTTGAAGCGGCCAAGAACTCCGTTAACCCATTGACTTGTGTACAAAATTACGTACGAGAATCTGCTTTACACGCTCACATGACAATTGTTTTCATGGCAGATAATTTCAGTTCTGATAGTTAAAATCTGCATGGTGTTCTGTCAGGTGGTTAAAAGATGAATGATTTGAATTCTGATAGTTACAAATCTGCATGGTGTTCTATCAATGGTTAAAAGATGAAGATTTTGAATTTTGATAGTTATAAATCCGCATGGTGTTCTATCAAGTGGTACAAGATGAATGTTTTGAATTCGTGCACTTAAAATCCACATGGTGTTCGAATTCTACCAGGTGATTACAAGATGAATGATTTGAATTCTTATATAGTTACAAATCCCAGGGTGTTCTATGAAGTGGTTAAAAGATGAATGATTTGAATTTTGATAGTTATAAATCCGCATGGTATTCTATTACTAGTTGTAAGATGAATGTTTTGAATTCTGATATATATAAATCCGCGTGGTGTTCTATCAGGCGGTTACGAAATGTATGTATTGAATTCTGATAGTTATAAATCCGCGTGGTGTTCTATCAGGCGGTTACGAGATGTATGTATTGAATTCTGATAGTTATAAATCCGCGTGGTGTTATATCAGGCGTAAGTTTAATGTTTTGAAATCGTATACTTACATATCCGCATGGTCGCAAGATGGATGTTTTAAATTATTACACTAATAAATCCGAGTGGTATTCTATGCAAGCGGTAACAAGATGAATCTTTTGTATTTTCTGATAGTTATAAATTCGCATGATATGGTCACGTGACATTCGTTATAATTACGTGAGTGATCCGTATGGTGTTGTCTCACATGGTCGCAGGAATACGCGTAAGTTTGAGGGTCGTATTCTGTGTGCTCTTGCATATAAATGCGAATTGTTTGCGATAAAATATTTGGCTCAGATTTCAAATTATCATCGCGTAAGTTTGAGGGTCGTATTCTGTGTGCTCTTGCATATAAATGCGAATTGTTTGCGATAAAATATTTGGCTCAGATTTCAAATTATCATCGCGAATAGCTTAAAGGATTACAATTACAAAACTGTTGAAAGTTATAAACCCGCAAGACGCATGGTCGACTACATGAGTGATTTGTATGGGTTCTCCAAGATGACAGATATTTGAGTTGGAGCTGGATAGTTACAAAGACGCACGGTATATACGCTGTTTTGCCCTTATGGCAGGTATTAGAGAGCGACGAGCCCGAAGTCAAATTACATGATCGCATGACAGATATAATATACAGGACTATATTCTCCGTGTTCACATATAAATTCGGCTTGACACCCATTGGTGTTGTCTTGCATGTATATGCTCGCATGGCAGATATCTTTGAAAGTTGTAATTCTGCATACTATCATTAAAACTGTGCATTTAAACGATTAGCATAGATCCTCAATATAGCGGGGATAGTTTCACAGAAAAAGAATGTGTGAAGGTATGGGTTTACTTGAAATATTGTTATATATTGACATTCATGGAATGATCCAGAGAAAGTATGGTTTTTTCTACCCCTTGTATTATGTATTATTTTAAATATACATATATTTCAAACGGCGAGCGAAGAGGTATTGATAGAGTCTTGTGTCCATAACGACGCACAAATATGATCCAGTAATTACTGTCAATTTACTGTAACTTGCAGTATAGAATTTTACACCAACAAGGAAACGTTTTAGTGGTACCTCGTACCGTATGCATAATGTCCAAGGGACATCACAACTGCTTAACCATTATTTAAGTTAACACTTGCAATTAATTTCAGATACAAAGATTAATGATTCAGCAATAAAATCAATGGTTCTACCGACTCATGTTCCCGTTCTTTGACCTTGAGGTGGGGAGCACTGTGTATTGAGCGTTGATTGTCGTCGGAGTACGGTGCTCCCCAAACGGTGTGTATAATTTGTTGTTTCTCTCCACAGGTTGCGCAGGGTTGGAAATGGGAAGGGGGCGACACAATAGAAAATATTTTATTGCCGTTTGAGCGGGGCGAATTAGGAAATAAAGACTACTCTAGTCGCACAAGTGCAAAGGGCTGGTCTGTTAGTGCTGCAAGAGGGCGCACTACTGGGAATGGCCAACGCGTACACAAACCAATATCGACTAGTCTTGGGCCAAGACTAGAACCGTATTAGACAATCCTATACACTAAAGGAGCGTGATCAGATCGCCTTTTTTTTTACCCCCACATTTTTCTCATGGGTGCTGAGATTTTGATACAATATCAGGTGTCATATTTTTCTCATTACCATTCTGAAATTTGGCGTTCTGAATCTGTATATTTTCAAGGTCAGCGCCGACTCGAGGAAGCAACTCGACCGCAACGTTTTGGTGTCTTTAGCGCCCTCAATAGGCCTATAAATGCTGTTTTCTTCTTCGGATATTAGGGACCATTAGAAATGATACGCGTACGGGAAACGTATGCGGCTCGGAAAGATCGAGTGGTTGTATTACGATTTTGCGTGGGTATTAATCTGAAACAACACAAGTAATGAGAATTTCACATCAATATGCTCATGTACACATGCGCTCATTTCTTGAATAAACACGCAAAATTGTGATACAACCACCCGATTTTTCCGAGCCGCATACGTTTCCCGTACGCGTATCATTTCTAAAGGCGGATTTACACTATCGCGGAAAAATCACACTTTCGCGCTGCGCTCACCGCATTGCATGAGCCCCCAATCGCCGATCTTTCCAAAATAGAAAATTCCAGTTCTGGTATCTTGGGGCTTCTCTGATACCTCATTGGCTCATCCTGAGATCTCAGGGAATTTCCACTCTGCAAAGCGACGTTACAATACCCTGAGGAAATACACGCAAATCTGTGGAGCGAGCCGGCTGTTGTCTTGAGCCAACTGACGCCCGAGTCATTTTGATGTAATTTAATCAATTCGGTCATGTTATGCCGAAAAGAAACAATTTCTATACTTTCCAGAAATTGTATTGGGTTCCGTTCCTTATGACTGTCCCATTCCTACCAAACTTTCAAACGACGAACCTTATTTACTCCGCAGTTTTTCAAATTAATAACAGGGATGCATGCTGACGAATGTAATGGAACGGATTCCCCAGTATGCTTTAAATAGCAGCCAATCGCCGACAACGGCCAGCATTACCGAGTACATGTATCACTAGACTTGACTTGAGAAACCTGTTTCCGTTTTGTACACGGTCTATGGAGTTTGCTACCAGAATTGGACGTAGAGAGCTGATTGGTCGAAACGCAGGACGACATTAATATTCATGTTACTCCTCCGACTTGTTCTATGGCAACTGCGTGATTATATATTACGCGCTATGAATGCATTAATATTGGCGCGAATACAGGTTTCTCAAGTCTCTAAACAGGTACTATTCATAACAACGACTGTTGTGTGTGGGGATTATAGGCGTCAGACGGACCAAATACGACTGTTTAGAGACTTGACCTCAAGTCTAATGTATCACATGCATGCACGGTGTTTACAATCTGCGCGCGTTACATTTGAATGCCTGCAATCGTGCTGCATAATGCACTGCAAGCGTCCCGATTGGTCCAGCAGAGGCGACAAGATTTCTGTCGCTAGTCCCACCGCCAAATGGGGCCTTTTTCAACAGGGCCACTGTACGCAGGACTTAGGGAGTGCGTTAAAGGGGCACTGTTGCAAGAGGATGCATTGGCTGCGCGCTGGAAAGGTCAGCGCACCGCGGTCAAAGTTCAACAATTTTGAACTTTGACCCAGCTCAAAACGTTTTGCGCGTCGCGATAGGCCGCGCACAATTAGCGGCAAACCAGTTTGTGTACAAACCAATGGCACAGTGATTTTTCCGCGATAGTGTGAACTCCCCTTAATGGTCCCTATTATTTATCGCCGCGAACGCGAAGCGAAGACAAGTAAATCTAAGATATTCTCTCGTCCATATCAACACCCAGACCCCCTTCTTATGAAATATGTTGGCAGATTTGTGTACAAATTGGAAAATACGGCATGTAGGCCTATTTTCCCCACAAGAAGAGAAACCAACCGCGAATGACTAAAGCAACTCGCACTGGTTTCTACGGCTGGAAATACAACTAACTCACAAGACCACGTGACTTTTCGAAACCAGAATCTGGTTCCAAAAGTCACGTGACCTATAATTTTGACCTATAATGTATGGGTCTATTTCGAGCCCAAAGGAGCCCAACGAAGCCGATGTGTCCCTTTAACCTTAAAATATTACACATGCCCATTATAGCATCAAAAATCAAATTCAAACCTTGTATGCATCATCGTAAATAAACACGCGGCGAAACACTGACGAATCGTACCCGACGATTAACGATAACGTCCGGACGGTGCATTCGGAAACCTTCGGAAAAACGAGGAATTCCCCCTGTTTCAATATGGCGGACTAACATGTATACTGGCAGTTGCCGGACCGTATTACTTCGTTCTCTCGAAAAGACCATACACGATAAAATAAAAACTGTTAAAGGTGATTCTGCCAGAGATTAAGCCATAAAAAGGACCTCAAAATTGATTCAATGTGAAAAAAATGGTCCAAAAGTAAGCAGGATAAATTTATCACAGAGATTATGCATTTCAGTAGTTAATTTTACTCTATTTCGAAAAATGTTGAGGCAGAATTATCTTTTAATTGAAGATCTACTCTAAAATTAACACTTTTTTCAAACACATTACAGTGGAAAATTGCTATAACGCACACCATAATAAACATTCAGCAAAAGTAAACATCTCTCATATGACTTTCAACTACATGTATAACCAAAAGAAACATTTAACAGAAATTTTGATCAAAACAGGTCTATTGAGTACAAAGAGAACTTGTGAATGACAGGCACTATAGTAGGAGACCAGCCTGTAGGTCCCGTGACCAAATTCTGGGAACAAAGGTTTGAAAGTGTTTTTGTGTTCCCTGATGAATACCGAACAATTTTGACTTGGGCTGCCCCCTTGAAAATGTCAGGCATTTCCGGGAGGTGTCAACAAAGGTCAAACAGGGGTCAAAATTCAAATATATTCAAATCGTGTCGATATGCATATCAAATTACTCGTCTAGTCATGAGGATTCCAAAAATGTATAGTTTGTTATACCTCCGACCTTAAATAAGGGCGCTGTGGTCAAAAACGTCGAAAGGTCAACGCACTTTTGACTGGTGGTCAAATTCACCAACACAGTTAACATTATCCGATTCTAATGATTTTAGTGTCTAATAATATGTTTTCTGACATGGCAAATTCAACTAAGCAACTTTTAAAAGTAAAAGTGGTTGCCATAACCTTGAAATTTCAAAATGGCTGCTAAAAGGTTAACATAAATTAGCCAAAAACAACAATTTTTTTCCCAAACCCATGGATAAGAAATTATTAAATGTTTGTCACCGAAATGTCATGAACAATTGAAACACTTTTTTAAAAACAAATAATGATTTTTAATTATGTGTATCCTTTTTCTTTAGAGCACATGTTCGATATAATATTGTACAGTATACCATATAAAGTGTATAGGTAAATGATGACGATGGGCTGTGAATATCTGCAACAATATAGCTTCAACAACATGTTCCCTCATTGGGTAAAAGTTTATGGATGCAATGAAACTGACATTTTACGTTTGGTAAGTACCTCATTGAACCTTTCATCCTTTTTTCATATGTGATTGGACCAAAGACACAACAAAAAGTTAATATTTACAAAACAATTGATGGCTTAAACTAGGTTTAAATGGGCCAATTGAGTATACAGGACATATAATACTCTGAATCATTGCGACCTTATTTCATGCTTGATGAAAATTGGTCGATTTACTTGATCTTCTCTGACCCATATGAACAACTTGCGCACATCTGCTCACTGAGCTCCGTGACCCTACGCTCAGCGCAGGAAAATGACACGGAAAACAGCGCCGCACTGCAAACTTTTGTGAGTACATAAAAAGTACGTCTATGTTTCTCACCAACTCGCTACGCATTTCAAAGTACAGAGTATTACCTTTAGTTTGGTTATTTTTTTTAAATATATGATGCACGGAGAAAAGGGGCTTTTTCACTCAAAGAACGGGTGTTAAACCTCAAAATCGGCAAAGTCAATAAAGGTCAACACGATTACTGATCATGTTCCAGTGGGTTGTCTCACTGAATTGAGTCGGAGAATTGAGTCATATGGGTCAGAGAAGATCAAGTAAATCGACCAATTTTCATCAAGCATTAAATAAGGTCGCAATGATTCAGAGTATTATATGTCCTGTATACTCAATTAATATTACTAGCTTGAGGAATGTAATAATATTGCCATATGGGCTCTGGCCCATTTAAACCTAGTTTAAGCCATCAATTGTTTTGTAAATATTAACTTTTTGTTGTGTCTTTGGTCCAATCACATATGAAAAAAGGATGAAAGGTTCAATAGGGTACTTACCAAGCATAAAATGTCAGTTTCATTGCATCCATAAACTTTTATCCAATGAGGGAACATGTTGTTGAAGCTATATTGTTGCAGATATTCACAGCCCATCATCATCATTTAGGGTCTTTCTATAAATTAGGGGTCCAAAAGTGTGACATTTGGTGTCATCCGTTACACCTGATATGTGTTATTTTTTCGTAAATAAATCATTAAAATGGCTTTTAAACTATTTTGTATGAATTGTACTTTATGTACTCACTCTTTGAGATGGAAAGTATTTAAAGAATATGTCCTGAATTTACAAAAACAAGATGTAAAATGTAACGGGGGACACCAACATTGGACCCCTAATTTATAGAAAGACCCTTTACTTATACACTTTATATGGTATACTGTACAATATTATATCGAACATGTGCTCTAAAGAAAAAGGATACACATAATTAAAAATCATTATTTGTTTTAAAAATGGAGTGTTTCAATTGTTCGTGACGTTTCGGTGACAAACAAATTAATAATTTCTTATCCATGGGTTTGGGGGAAAAATTGTTGTTTTTGGCTAATTTATGTTAACCTTTTAGCAGCCATTTTGAAATTTCAAGGTTATGGCAACCACTTTTACTTTTAAAAGTTGCTTAGTTGAATTTGCCATGTCAGAAAACATATTATTAGACACTAAAATCATTAGAATCAGATAATGTTAACTGTGTTGGTGAATTTGACCACCAGTCAAAAGTGCGTTGACCTTTCGACGTTTTTGACCACAGCGCCCTTATTTAAGGTCGGAGGTATAACAAACTATACATTTTTGGAATCCTCATGACTAGACGAGTAATTTGATATGCATATCGACACGATTTGAATATATTTGAATTTTGACCCCTGTTTGACCTTTGTTGACCCCTCCCGGAAATGCCTGACATTTTCAAGGGGGAAGCCCAAGTCAAAATTGTATGGTATTCATCAGGGAACACAAAAACACTTTCAAACCTTTGTTCCCAGAATTTGGTCACGGGACCTACAGGCTGGTCTCCTACTACTATAAGGTACTTTGGAATCAACACTGTTCCGTTTCAGTGTTTTCCACAGTAATGAAATGTGTCATTTTCTGTTTCTGGGAGAATCCTATTGTCAATGGCTCTCAGAAAGGCAAGTTTGTTTGGTCATCAACCTGAATGACCTGTGTGGGGTGAGCTGCAACACTTGTTGTCGATGCCATGATGTTGGCTATAACAACTTTCCGCTGGAAGGCTACCAACTTCTTTAAAAAATACAAAACCAATGCCACGTGCTTTAATGTGGGTTTTTTGCCTATTATTGATACACATTGATTGATTGATTGATTGATTTTTTATTAAATTACACTTCGTGGCCCACAGGCCAAATTACATGTAATTTACAACATTAAAATACATAGTTAAATATTCACATAAAATAAATAATACATATCCAAATTACTGCACAGAGAATGTAAGAACAAGTCATCTAAAATAAAATAATTCATATTTACTTAATTAATAAACTAAAGTACGGGATTGGACTATTCTTAAACAGCTAGTATCCCCCCGTCCACATTTTTTAAGTTTTCCTGTTTATCATGGAGGTGTATGTGTCTACAACACCATCACAACTTGTTTTCCACAAAAAAATCGACAGGCTTTTGCTTAAAACGCAAAGCAGTTCCGACCCTCTTCACCTGAAATTCTGAAACGCTCGAGGTCACTTGGTTTGTTTACCAACATGGTTTTGACGTCATCCTGAGAAACATACAAAACGGCCTGTGCAGTATTGATTGGAAAATACACAAAGTGAATGTTTATCATGCCTGTTTGTCCTTGTAATTCAAAATACAAACGTGAAAAACACTTCATGTAATATGACAACAATCTACTATTACCTGTTTTGTGAAAAAACGATGAAATTGTGGCTCACAATGAAGTAAATACTGGTGCATTGCGACGGGTGGTTTTGTCACGGAACGAACGGCATTCACAGCGGTCTGTGTATAGCATGGAACGGTCCCTGCGGGCCGTAGTTCCCACGTGTTTGAACATCGGCCGGTACAAGTTAGAATGAGCGACTCATTTTTCTCTCTTGGTAATAGAAAAGAAAATCTTTCTGCTCTTTTTTTTTTCATAGTGTCTGGTAAAACATACAACCACGCAGCTACTGGGCATATCTCTGGCTTTTTGGACCAACAAAATTCTTCAAAAAACACCATCTAACAGAGATGGTTTTAAAAGTCTTTTGCGTATAACGTATGGAGCTAACAATCGTGTTGACTTCTCTTTCTCAGGATTGCGTCACGGGGTCACGCGCATATCATGAATACCTAATGAGCGTTTCAGAAATCGCGAAAATCTCATTTCGAAAAGCGCACTTTTGCTTGCAATTTATCCACTTAAAACCGACAATTAAAAAGAAAATGTTCTTGTGCGGATTTGAGTTATTTGGCAAGAATTACGGAGCTGTTTACCATGGCATTCAAGTCTAGTTGGAGGAATGAGGTTCTTTGTTCTCTCCGATTTGGACAACCCCTGGGAAAATAAGTGACAATGCTCAAGTCTTCTCATAGACAAACTGTCAAGATTACACGTTTCTAAAGCTTCACTATAGGTTGAATAAGACCTCCCCAAAATAGTTTTACATGCTCTTTTCTGGACTCGTTCAATATCATTACATTGCTTATTTGTCAGACCAGGGTGCCAAACAACATCGGCATATTCAAGCATTGGTCTAATATACCCACAATAATCCTCGTGGTTAAATCCAAATCGCTTCAGTGACCTCAACATAAACAACCTCTTAACACATGTATACTGACAGTCAATGAAAACAAATTAGGCCTACCCTTAACATATTTTAATAAATGTTGTGAAAAGAAATAAGAAACAAAGTCATCGAAGCATGAAATTCACTGGTCTGAGTACTCAGACTATTGTGTTAAGACTCAATGAATACAGCTGAATGCATTATACATCACAAAATTGCCGAGGCATATTATTTTCTACAGTAAAGTAAAATTTAGTTAAGTGTCATTAAAGAAATTATTTTCTACAGTATAAGGTAAATCGAGTTAGGTCCACGATTGCCGGCAAATACAAGTCTAGGTGTTCACCGAGTGATTGCTGTGTTTCAATGCTGGCAAAGTGCAATTAATACATTTATTAAAACCACACAAAAACACGAAAATAAACTGAGGTACAGATCAATTGTTTACAACAACATAAATATATCTGTTGGTACAAGTAGCTGAGTAAACATCACGGACAATTTAAAAAAGAATCATATGTAAATGGCAACTTGTTTGGCAAACAGAAACAACTTAATTTGGCAAGCTTCAACAAAATTACACGATCTGGGGTCGATTTCACAAAGATTTACGACGCGTCGCAAATACCAAATCCATCGCAACTCGCCAAACCAATGGCAAAATTACAAGGGGTTCGGCGAGTTGCGATGGGTATGGTACTTGCGACGCGTCGCAAGTCTTTGTGAAATCGACCCCTGCACATATATTGGCAAGTAAATGTTAATTGACCCCATTCCTGTAATTGGCGGTCCTTCCGCTGTTGGATGTGGTGAATAAATAAATAAATAAATAAATCAAAACTTACGCATACAGCGTTGTCAATAGCCTAAATAATCTTTTGTTCAAATCATTATTATTGACAATCGTGCACGTGTACCTCGCTGCGCGTGTGCATGGATTAGGCTCGAGATTCTAATCCATGCACACGCGCAGCGAGGTACACGTGCACGATTGTCAATAATAATGATTTGAACAAAAGATTATTTAGGCTATTGACAACGCTGTATGCGTAAGGTTGGATTTATTGATTTATTTATTCACCACATCCAACAGCAGAAGGACCGCCAATTACAGAAATGGGGTCAATTAACATTTACTTGCCAATATATGTGCAGATCGTGCATGTAATTTTGTTGAAGCTTGCCAAATTAAGTTGTTTGCCAAACAAGTTGCCATTTACATATGATTCTTTTTAAAATTGTCCGTGATGTTTACTCAGCTGAAAACTGACGACGGTCATCCACTCCATGCGGCACGCAAGATCCTTCCACACTTCCCACATAGCAAACATAGACCTGCTCTGATCCATATTGGGGTGCAAATTCCATTGATCTCGTCCAAGCATCTGCCACGTTGGAACTTCAAGAATGCAGACTGGGAAGGTTTTGCACAAGACGTGGAGGAAAACATCATATACGCCTTGATCCTGCTCCTGGGAACGACAAAACCTTTTTGCCTGATCTTGAAGGCTGCAGCAAAGAAGTACGTTCCCAGAGGCTTTCGCAAAATCTTCACTTCGTGTTGGCTTCCTGAAAAGAAGATCTCTTAAAGCAGTATGAGACAACAGGCGACCCAGATATTGCCACAGAACTGCTAGCTTCTCTAGACGCAGCAAAACAGCAACGCTGGCACGAGACTGTAGAAGATATAAACTTCACACACTCCAGCAAGAAAGCTTGGAATCTCCTTCGCCATCTTGGTTTAGCTGCTCCTGCCCTGTACAATCCACCCAAGGTGTCAGCAAATGCTGTAGCTTCCCATCTGCTGGTAAACTCGAAGGTCACCCCTTCCAAAGAATCCCGACAAGAAGTGAGAAGAAATCTGTCAAAGTCCATTTCTTCTTTACCTTCATCAAGCCCACAATGTGATCCATACACACCTACTGACGTTGACAAAGGCTTGTCCTCTACAAAAGCCGAGAAAGCAGCAGGAACTGATAGGATTTATCCAGAATTCCTGAAGAACCTTGGTCCCAGAGGACGCAACTGGTTGGCATGCTTTGTTCACTCAAGTCCATTCTTCGGGAATTATACCTAAGGCATGGAGAGAGTCTAAGATCATTGATATCCTGAAGCCTGGGAAACCTGTTGATGATCCAGCTAGCTACCGACCCATTTCCCTCCTGTGTACATCATACAAACTTTTTGAGCGCCTACTGCTGACTAGAATCTCCCCATTGGTAGAACCTGTCTTGCCAAGAGAACAAGCTGGTTTTAGACCTGGTAGAAGCTGTGCAGATCAAGTTCTTGCCCTCACTACCAATATAGAGGCTGGGTTCCAACGTGCCTTGAAAACCGGCGTTGCTCTCATTGACCTGTCTTCAGCCTATGACACTGTATGGAGACACGGCCTGTTCCTGAAAGCTTCCATAATCCTGAAGTGCCAAACAACCATGCGCTGCCTCTCATCTATCCTGAGTAACCGCAGATTTAGGGTTTCGCTTGGCAATCTGACCAGCTCTGTCAGAACCCTGAATGGTGGTCTTCCTCAAGGCTCGGTCCTAGCTCCCCTACTTTTCAACATCTATGTAAGCGACATGCCTACTACCTTGTCCAGGAAGTTTGCATATGCAGATGACCTCGCCCTTGCTTACCAGGGAGCTGCACTTGAGGATATCAGCAGAGTGCTAACCCGACTTAAAGGCGATAGAGGAAAACTTCTCTTTCTGGCGACTCCGCCCCAACCGTCACTGCTTTCCACCTCAGTTACCGACTTGCCAAGGCAAGGCTCCATGTGTCCTTTTGTGGCAAGCTGGTGAAGAATGAGGAATTCCCTAAATACCTTGGAGTGACTCTGGACCGCACCCTCACCTTTCGTGAACATCTGAAAAGGGTGGCTGACAAGCTGAAAGCAAGGGCAAATATTATTAGGAAACTTGCAGGCAGCAGCTGGGGATCCAAGGCTCACACCATTCGCGCAGCAAGCCTAGCCCTCGTCTATTCGACAGCCGAGTACTGTTCAATATCTTGGGCTAATAGCTGCCACACCAAACGAGTTGACACTGTCCTCAATTCTGCAATGCGAGTCATCACAGGGACATTGAAGTCAACCCCTTTGCCGTGGCTCCCTGCCCTCTCTCATATTGCCCCACCAAGAATACGGAGAAGAGAAAGGATGCTGAAGGACATGTGCACCATCGAAGCTAACCCTGACCTTCCCATCCATGACGACTTGACCAACCTGCCCAATATGCGTCTGAAGTCCCGAAAACCCTTCTGGTCTTCGGCCAAATCCCTGGAAGACTTCAGCCCAAAGTCTGAGTGGCGCAGAACATGGGAAGACACTAAACCCAACAATGGAGAACTCATAACAGATCCCACAGAAGAACCACCTGGTTTTGACCTCCCTCGCAAGCAATGGCTAACCCTAAATAGAATCCGCACCCTCCATGCAAGAACAGCCCATCATCTGCATAAGTGGGGGATGATGGAAAGCCCTGCTTGTGACTGTGGTTCCCTGGACCAGACCATTTCACACATTGTGAACGAATGCTCACTAAGGTTTTTTTTCCCGGTGGAATGAGGGACATACACAAAGTGACCGATGCTGCCTTGGCTTGGATGTCCAAACTTGACCTGAAACTGTAGGCCGTGCACGCCATACGCAAGAAGAAGACTGGCTGATAAAACGTGTTACATCCCTCAACCTCCTCGACTTTTTTTATGTACAAAACAATGATAATTTTGCTAATTTTGTTGTAACATTCACAGAGTGACTCACAACAATTTCCAGGATTGTGTTTTGGTGTTCCTCAGGGTCCCCTCGACCAATCTAAAGTGGTAGTTTTCTTTCACCACAAAATTCCCACGGGGTCTATTTTGTTGCACATGCTCCCTGACTATATGCTTTATCATCGCTTATAAAAAGAATAAGAGCCACAAAAACGTTTAAAAGTTTAGTTTAAAAGTAATGTTTTCTTTGTGTGTATAGGGTACCTTGTTTGTATAGTGTATACCTGTTTCTAATGAACGCCCGAATTCTGCATTTGCTTGCCCTTCGCGAAATCAAATGAGCATTGATGGAATTTGCTGGCGCTATTACGAATTAGTGTGCTTCTTTTTCCAAATTAAACGACCGTTGATGCAAATTGAATCGATGTTCTATCATAATGTAACCTATTTGAAATTGAAACTTGCTTGTGATGGTGCACTCAATTTTGTGCGAAATTGAATAATACCTGCATGCAATATAAAAAGAAATGCAAAAAGTCGGAAATCGGTCGGGAAAACCCATTATTGTAGTACTGCATGCGTGGTGCACGTTTCGTGCAGGTATGTTTGAGATAAGATCCCGCCTATGGTTGGCAATAACGAGGGAAAACGTTGTCCCTCGTTATTGCCAACCAGTGATGCTCGATCTTGTCTCAAACTAACCAACAGTTTGATTAACTTCTCCATGGTTTGGATCGATTCCAATGTGGTGGGTCTGAAAATTAAGAAGCCGCTCTGGGTGGTCACCGGAGATTTCTAGGCCTAGCTTGGACTCTTGCCTGACTCTCTTCTTGACTTGGGCATGCATTATAAATATTCCAACCCAAGTCTAAACACGGAGATAAACCGCCTCCGAGAATGGCATCGAGGAACTCTGAATCCCATGTCGGCGTATCCTTGATCAAAGTGCGGATAAAGCTATTCAGCTGACCTCCATCGGCACCTAGGTTGGCTTCCAAATTACTTCTAATGTCTCTATTTTGTTAGCCTAAGGGATCCACGCTTCTTATTTTTTAGTGATGTTATATCTAAATTGGCCGCCGTCTCTTTGCCGAGGTTGCATATATGCGTCTCAAGAAATGCTACGCACCACTCATTTCCTGTCAACCATGTGATGTACAAAAGACACACCTGCAATAATGTGGAGAGATTGACGTATCGTGGCAGTTTCGCATCTGACGTTTCAGATTAGCCGTTTCTCTCCTTGTGGCGAAGAATCCCGGCAGTCCTGCAGAATGCACCTGAACGATTTAATAAAAAAGGTGAAACCATCTTGTATATGTTAGTCATCTTGCAGTAAAGAGTGCCGGTCCACTCCCCCCCCCCCCCCCCCCCCACATTGTCAAGCAGAATTCTTTCGTTTTTGCAGAATTTTGAGGCCTATCAACGGCGTTCATTATCGCGATCTTCGCGCGTCTGCGCCATTGGTTTCCATGCATATGAACTGATTTTCCGCTTGTTCACAGCCATACAAAAGTACTGGAGTAACTACCTGATCAAAGAGTTGGCACTGAATATCAATAGGAAGGTCAAGTTTAGTAGCTTTAATCTTGAGACTAAATAAGGCTCTTCGAGCTTGTTCGACTTGCTTATTAATAGCCTTGTTAAATAAACCGTTGTAGTTCAACTTAACTCCTAAATAATTGTAGTCTTGAACAACAGATAGTTTCTCTTCTCCAAATAAAACATCTGGAAATGACCTTACTTTTCCTCTAGCAAAAATAACAATTTTAGATTTACTAGAATTAACAGTTAAGTGCCACAATTTACAATAATCAAAAACAGCATTAAGAGCATTTTGCAGTTCGCTAGCCGATTCCGCAAGCACTACCGTGTCATCAGCATAATAGCTGTATAAAGTCTCTAGAAATCTCTAATATCAGCTGCTACAGTAGAAAGCCCGTTGAATTTCTTACTCATTCAAATAAATACTAAATAATAGGGGGAGAGATTTCCCCCCTGTCTTACACCCAGTTGACATGGAAATCCTAAAGACACTTTATTATTAGCTTTCACACATGACTTAGCTTGAGCATACATATTATAAACTACTGTAATAAGCTTACCATTAATCCCACAGGAAATAAGCTTGGACTATAGTGAAGGTCAATGCACCAGGTCAAATGCCTTTTTGTAATCAATAAAATCACAATACATCCTGCTGTGTGGGCTTAGATAAATTTCAATAAGGGGTTTAATACAAATATGTGGTCTAGGGTACTTCCTCTCGAAAGCCAGCTTGTTCGTCCCCAATAATACCACAACCTTCAATAAACATAGTCAGTCTTTCATTAAGAATACAAGTGAAGAGTTTCCCAAAGCGGCTTAAAAGAGTATGCCCCTGTAATTATCAGGGTCAGCACGGGAACCTTTATTTTTATAAATTGGTTTTATGATGCCTGTACACCAATCGCTTGGTACAACTCCAGATTCCAGTACTACATTAAATAACTTAATAATTGCTAAAATAATACTCTCAGCCTCTCAGGGCAGTTTTTTAGGTGTTCATCATTAAGAATCCCATCAATTCCTATGGAGCCTTATTATTCTTAAGTTTACGGATAGCTAGTACAAACTTCATCTACTGTAAAAGGCTCGTTAATGAGTTCATTATTAGAATGCTTGATATTCCTGGGGTCAAAATTAGTGTCATCCAAATTAGTATTAGCGCTTAGCTGTTTAAAATGATCATAGAAGGTATAGCTAGTGATATGTCAATAGAGATACTTTTAGTATTAGATGCCTCATTAAGAATATTCCAATACTCTTTAGGATTATTGCTTTTAAGATTTCTTAAACGCTTATGAAATTGTTTTGAGTACTTAAATTGTTTAGATTTAATAAATTTCTTATAGGTTTTAGCAAGATGTTTAATTTCAACAGTTGAATTACTCTTCTTAGCATTCAAGTAATCGGTACGTTTAGATTTACATTCTTGGTCGAACCAAGGCTTATTTACTTTATTTTTATATATACACTGTAAAAATTAAGTAGTCATTCTGCACCAAACATTAGTCAAATTGGAAATAAAAATTAGTCTTTGAACACGTGACTAATTTTGCAATCTAAAAGACTAACTGGATATTTTTTGACTAACCAATATAAGGAAAATACTAATCTCAGTTTATGCAAAGACTAATGCAGATTTGTGTAAGACTAATTTTTTTGAAAGACTAATTATATCACATCCAAATTACTAATCATGTTAGTCACCTGAGTTCCGGAAGACGAATTAAATTCCAAATGACTAATTGTATGACTAATTAATTCGTGAAATACTAATTCCTTACAAAATTAGTCAGGCTTTGGAAGATTCCAAGGTTCGACGTCCCTCCCTCTGAACACTAACGTTAAATATGTCTTTCTTGAAGAAAATGAGCACGGCTCAAATGTCAGCTGGAAACTGTTTTTGTTGTATTTCAAGCCAAGAACACAATACAAATATTTGCCCTTTGTGCAGCTGCTTTGGGCTGTTTGTGCACCATACGTGTTACTTATGTTGAGGTAGTTAGTTCGATTAGTAGAACAGCTGAGTGGCGTGATATTCTTTTTGGCGCTGAAAAAACGTAACAGCGTAGGCGTGTACGTACGTACGTACGTGCAGTACACACAGCGTTCAGCAGCGACAGATGCAGCCACGGCGACAGATCAGACTCAAAAGAGGTGGGGATTTCGTCCATAATTACCCGATTTATGTCTTTCAATCTCGGTAAATTTATGGCGTGGGCTCACTGGACTGTACTGAGAACTATATAAGGCAGCGGCAACGTACGGATAATTTAGCAAACTGCAGTATTGTGCATGAATCCCGCGAGTCCAAATCGCGCAGCTAGGCTAGGGCAGGCTATGTGCATAACATAGGCCTAGGCCTACGTACGTGTAGGCTACGTTTGTACCGTGTACTGTGACTACAACTTGCATACAAACGTACGTGGAGTGAAAATGTCTGTCTGCACTACATGTGTTTTACATGTATGTTGACAAACAAAGCGATCATGTTTAGTATTGTATGACGAATGTACGTTCTACATTGCAAAAGGTTTCTTCGTACGTCGATTAACATGTAACTCGAACGTTGAATGGAATTTGCTTCACAAAATGTCTGTTTATACTCGTGTTAATATTTTTTCACAATTTGTTTCAAAAAAATAATTGGGCCTATTAATGCGTGTACGTACGTACGTATACTCGTTACAGTGCTTTGCTTTATTGTTCTCAGTACATGTACATAAATTACATTACAATCCACGCTATTAAAGTTACGTTGAAAGAGGTAAATCGGGCGAAAGCCCCACCTTACGAGTCTGATCTGTCGTCATTCGGTGGAATACGCTGCTTATCGCTGGGTGTATTCCCAGCAGGAAAAAATGAGGTCGAAATGACTAATTTAGGGTACAAAGACTAATTAAAAGACGAATTATTTTTCGGAATTGACTAATTAAATTTGTTGAATGACTAATTAATTTTTTTGGAAGACTAATTAAATTTGGTAAATGACTAATCACCCGAAAAATTAGGCAAATTAGACCATTTTTAAAGACTAATTATTATTAGTCATTGCACACATGTAATGACTAAATTTTCGACTGGGTGACTAAATAAAGATTAGTCGAATTATACCATGAAATGACTAATTTTTTTTCGTCAATTGACTACTTAATTTTTACAGTGTAGCTTACGTTTAAATTCTGCTTTTTGGACTTTGGACAAGCCCAGTGATTCAGCGGGATTAAGACATAAGGTGATAAATTGTTTATAGTCAATGAGTCAACAGTTTCCTGTGTTACAGAGTTAAGACTTAAAGAATCAAGCTCAAAGTGAAGTTGGGCAATGCTGTCTTCATTGAACTGCATCTTATAGGCAAGCTCACTTTTCCAGTAATGCTTATATTTAATATAATTAGGATTAGAGCAAGTATCATCAACATTATTAACTTAAGTCTGAATATCCGAAGTTAAAGGGGTATGGTTAAAGTTAGTAAGTTTCATATGTAATTTTAAAGGACAGTGGACGTCCGATAGGCAAGGATCAAAATTACCAACACAAAAGTTGCTATTAAACATAAAGTATCAAGGATGGAGAAGCTAAAAAGTAATCAACTACACTACATCCCATTTCATGGTATAATTTGACTAATCTTTATTTAGTCACCCGGCCAGTCGAAAGATCATTACATTTGTGCAATGACTAATAATAATTAGTCTTTAAAAATGGTATAATTTGCCTAATTTTTCGGGTGATTAGTCATTTTCCAAATTTAATTAGTCTTCCAAAAATATTAATTAGTCATCCACAAAATTTAATTGGTCAATTCCAAAAAATAATTCGTCTTTTAATTAGTCTTTGTACCCTAAATTAGTCTGACATTTCGACCTCATTTTTCCTGCTGGGAATACACCCAGCGATAAGCAGCGGATTCCACCGAACGATGACATATCCGACTCGTATTAAAGGTTGGGCTTTCGCCCGATTTACCCCTTTCAACGTAACTTACCGTGGATTGTAATTTATGTACATGTACTGAGAACAGTAAAGCAAAGCACTGTATCTAGTGTATACGTACGTACACGCATAATATTTATTTCTTTGGAAAAAAATGTGTGAATAACACTAGTAGTAGTAAGACATTAATTTTGTAAAGCAAAATTCCATTCAACATTCAACGAAAAAGTTACATGTTAATCGACGTACGAAGAAACCTTTTGCAATGTAGAACGGACATTCATCAGACAAATACTAAGCATGATAACTTTGTTTGTCAATTTACATACATGTTTCCTGTAAAACACACGTAGGCCTACATGTACTGCAGACAGACATTTTCACTCCACGTATATGTGTATGCAAGTTGTATATGGCGTGTGAACCGTTAAATATTCGATAATGCACAAATATATGTGCGATGTTAAATATATATGTGCGATGTTAAATATATATATGTGCGATGTTTTTTCATATGTATGCGATGTTGAAAATATATGTGCAATAATTTGACATATGTATGTAATGTTTTTTCATATGTATGCAATGTTTTTTCATATGTGTGCGATGTTAAAAATATATGTGCAATAATTTGACATATATGCAATGTTAAAAATATATGTGCGATATTTCGACATATATGTGGGATATTTCAATGTGTGGGGTCGCGGTGTTCGTGATATGTGGGTATGATCTTTCATAGATTGGTTCCCGATCCCTATAGATTGGTTCGCTTATTGCGAAAGTGTGGAATATGTGGACGGGAACCAGTCTATTCTCCTGTGTGGAATATGTGGACGGGAACCAGTCTAGATATTTCAATGTACGTGCTAGACTGGTTCCCGGTCCACATATTCCACATACAACGACTGAATATGAGGAGTGGATTTGCGTGCGTGATATTTGGCACAAATACAAAGAAAACCAGCCCCAATATATGGCGTGTGAACCGTTGCAATATTCGATAATGCACAAATATATGTGCGATGTTTGATATATATGTGCGATGTTAAATATATATGTGCGATGTTTTTTCATATGTATGCGATGTTGAGAATATATGTTCAATAATTTGACATATATATGCGATGTTTGTTCATATGTATGCGATGTTTGATATATATGTGCAATAATTTGACATATATATATGCAATGTTTTTTCATATGTGTGCGATGTTAAAAATATATGTGCAATAATTTGACATATATATGCAATGTTAAAAATATATGTGCGATATTTCGACATATATGTGGGATATTTCAATGTGTGGGGTCGCGGTGTTCGTGATATGTGGGTATGATCTTTCATAGATTGGTTCCCGATCCCTATAGATTGGTTCGCTTATTGCGAAAGTGTGGAATATGTGGACGGGAACCAGTTTATTCTCCTGTGTGGAATATGTGGACGGGAACCAGTCTAGATATTTCAATGTACATGCTAGACTGGTTCCAGGTCCACATATTGAACATACAACGACTGAATAATTCAGTCTAGTCAAAACATTTTTGTTGTTGTTGTATATTTTATGGCATCTTCGGCAACTAAGGCCCTTGATGCCATCAACTATACGGTTTTAGCTTTAACTATACTATATTATCAACTTGAGATGACGAAGAAGGAGTTGCAGTTTTAGAAGTGGGAGGAAAACCCCCAGAGAAATGCCCCAAGGGAAAACCCACGCGGTCAAGTAGGGACTGCAAACCCAATCCACATACACGCCCCGGATTCGAACCCGGGACCCCAGAGGTGAAAGGCGAGGAAAGAACCCGTACGCCAACCCGACCGCCCCCAAAACATTTTTGGTCCGTAGCACCCAGCTATTAATCACGTGATGTGTATCACGTGATGAGAAACACGTGCGCGATGATAACCGTTTCTCCTTTGTTTATTCAGAGACGTAAAGAGAAAAATGGGTTTTGTTTGTGTATTTTAACTTAGCAATGAAAATAGCGTCCAAAAATAATATCGACGAGGAAAGAAATTCAATGTAATTTTCAGTTTGGATGTGTAAGCTTTATGAAATTGCTCATGGTAGCCACAGACCTTTGTGGATGTGGAAGCAAAAAGGTTAATTACTGCACTTTTTTAAAGAACCAGATAAATTATTGTGCAAAACATCGGTCTTTTGAGAACGCGAAATTTCAGAATGGTCATGAGAAAAATATGAAAAATTATATGGTATCAACATTTCAACCCCTATTTGAAAAATGGTAGGGGGGTGGGGGGGGGGGGGGGTACATCTGCTCAAAAATGTGATATGGACACGCTCCTTTAAAGGATCGAGCGCCAGATCACATTTTTGAGACACCCATTTTTCCCATGGTAATTGAGATTTTGATATCTTATTGTCTGTCAAATTTTTCTCGTTACCATTAAGAAATTTCACGTTCTCAATCTGTATAGGCCTATATTTTAAGGATATCGCCGGAAATAGACCGATGTTTTGCAAAATAATTTATCTAGCTGGTTCCATAGAACAGTGCAGTAATTCACCTTTTTGCTTCCACATCCAAACTGGGGATTGCATTAAAAAAAATTCCCCGTCGATATTATTTTTGGGAGGTATTGTACGTATGATTGCTTAGTTAAAACAGACAAACAAAACCCTTTTTACTGAAAACGCTCCTTTAACGGCGAGTCACCCTTGCGGGCCCCATAACCTTTATTTCTGACCTTCATCCGTCGCGTAGCCTATGGTACGTGGTATGGTTTATTCAATTATGTCACGCCTAAATAAACAAAGGAGAAACGGCTTTCATCGCGCACGTGTTTCTCATCACGTTATACACATCACGTGATTAATAGCTGGGTGTACGCACATATATTGAAAGATCATGCCCACATGTCACGTCTCCTGTGTGGAATATGTGGACGGGAACCAGTCTAGAACACCGCCCACATATTAAAGGCTAGACTGGTTCCCGTTCCCTACGAAGTATCCAGACGTAATATATTGGGACGGAAACCAGTCTAATTAAAGGCGACCCCAACTATGGCTGTACATATTGTTATTTTCACGGCTTCCGGAAATGCTCGAAAGCTAGATGGAAAGTTAGGCACAATTTTACACACATATGCCGCGCTTTTTCAATGATTTTGTACCATCGTTAAAGGGAAAAATTCTCCATTTTTTCCCCTTTTAATCAGTGAGAACATCCTCAAGTTTATTTTATAAGCGCCCCGAAAGATTTGGTCAGGGGAAAACCTCAGCCCAATTACATTTTTTAAAGGATAGATCAAAAAATAGGCACAAATTCTCCACGGTGTATGTTACACGATCGGAAACATTTTGTCTTTATTGGAAACCATGATATACCATTTTTGCACGGGTAATTGCGGGGTTGTCTTTTAACAGAATTTCTAAAACGCCAGATGAACGAACAAAAACGCAAAACGCAGAAATCACAACAACGGGATCGCATGCTTCCGAGCAACAGTGATTTGATTCGCTTTTGCGGCCCCAGACCCGCATAATGATTGTTTTTGTGTGACTGTCACCTTTGTTTTTTTTTGGGGGGGGGGGGGGAACCCTTTTAGCTTATTCAGGCTATGTCATGCCCTCATTGCTTGTTTTTCTACAAGGAGTTCATGTGTGTCGTTCGTTATTTGTGTACTCTGTTTCAAATTGTCTTTTCTATATTTTATGTTTGTATATGTACTTTGTTTTGGTCGAATAAATAATAATAATAATAATAACAATATTTCTATGTTGTAATTTAGAAACTGGGATTTAAAAATTACCCCTCGCGAATTTACCCCTGGCACCCCTCGCAAATCATATCCAACTGTACAATGAATAGCGAACTTGGTTTATAAAAACTACAAGTGTGTGCATGTAAGGGGCCCTGATTGGCACCCCTCGCGAATCATAGCCCACTGTACAATGAATAGCGAACTGGGTTTATAAAAACTGTGTGCAAGGGGCACCGATTGGCAACCCTCGCGAATCATAAATTTAATTGGGTTGAGGTTTATCCTGACCAAATCTTTCGGGGCGCTTATAAAATAAACTTGAGGATATTCTTTACAGATTAGAAGAAAACAATTGTGCAATATTTCCTTTTTACGATGGTACAAAATCATTTGAAAAGCGCAGCATCTATGCCTAACTTTTCATCTAGCTTTCGATCATTTCCGGAAGCCGTGAAAATAGCAGCCCGAAATTCGTGCTAGGTTCCGGCTGGTGAAATATCGCACATATATTTTTAACATCGCATACATATGAAAAAACATTGCATATATATGTCAAATTATTGCACATATATTTTTAACATCGCATACATATGAAAAAAACATTGCATATATATGTCAAATTATTGCACATATATTTTTAACATCGCATACATATGAAAAAACATCGCACATATATATCAAACATCGCACATATATGTCAAACATCGCACATATATGTCAAACATCGCACATATATTTGTGCATTATCGAATAGTGCAACGTTCCACACGCCATACCAATAGGCCTGTACCCCATATACCAAAAATAAATCAGCCTGGCAGATTAAATCAATAAATGACAGAAACTAAAGTGCAATTTCACGCAGCAGTCTATCAAGCTTGCAAACTTCGGTTACGGATTTGACCAAGTTGACGTAATTAGTCACAACAATTAATTGCGAAGACGTATCTAGTGCGCGAATTAAGCCGCCTTCTAGCTTAGAGAAATTATGAAATAAGACGGGGTCTTAAAATCGTTTTATTCAGACAAGTAGGCACTTTTTGTTACGATTTTTCAGCTGTAATATAAGAAATATTCATGTAGAATCATCATCAATCAGCTTTATCGTCATAGCAATCGATTTAATTAGTCAAACAAATTAATTGCGAAGTTGTATCCAGTGCCGGAATCAAGCCGCCTTAATCTTAGAGAAATTGGGAAATAAGAAGGGGTCTTAAAATGCGATTTATTTAGACAAGAAGGCACTTTTAATTTATATTTTTCAACTGAAGCATAAGAACAACTCATATAGAATCACAATCAACCAGCTTTATAGTCAAAGCCATCGATTTAATTAGTCAAACAAATTAATTGCGAAGTTGTATCCAGTGCGCGAAGCCGCCTTAGATATGTTTTGTGCACGCACATGCGTCGCTTGAGGGCGCTCTTTGCACCTCCTTCAAAATGGCCGCGAAAATGTCGAAATGGCCTTACGAGCAAAAACAATGAACAACAAAGACACGTTTTGTGTCAAATTTGGGGATTCCGTGGCCTGCTTTTTGGAACAAGAGATGTTCGCCTGCTCGTCTGTTCACGCCAAACTGAGGGGCGCCGAAGCCAGTTAAGTTGGCACGATCGATTTTGCTTGCATTAATAAATTTCGTCATGAATCTTTGTGAACAACCGGCGCATGGTGGGTCGGCGCCTGTGGCTGTGCAGCTTCGCCGCCGAGTGGCTATACGCCTATAGTTAGGTAATGTTATGCACCTTGTACTGATACTGTATACCTATCGGTATAAAGAGTTGATGAGAAGCTTACCCTGTTGACTTATTAAGCATCGTTAAAAGGGTTAACATGTGCAGATTTGATGGGAAAAACCAACATTTTGGGTGAGAATAGTTTAAGATTTTGTGAGGAAACACTTAGAAATTTTCCAGAACAGCTGGGACCAATAAAAAATCCAAGCAGTTCCGGCAACTCTGGGAGTTCCGGCAACTCCGGCTTTTACCGTAATCACGTCCGCACAGCGAAATAGGTTTGACTGGTAGGCCGCATGTGCACTGGTAACCGACGCGCATAAAAATTCCTTTGTACACAGACTATGGGTCACGCGACGAGAAGACACATTATCATTTAAAACACAAGACGACAGCACTGGCTGTGAGAATACCGGTTTGTTTTGTTGGAATTGTTGGCAAAATAATCATCGTGGCTGGTTATTTCCCTCAAGGACCTGCGTAGTGGTTATGCCTGGCAAGGTTTGGGTGAGTTTTAGGGGGAATTAGTGTGTCACGGTGAGAAAATGACACATTTGTTTTGTCCTGTTTTTGCGATGGCGGGTTCATGTTCATAACTTCTCTCAGCTCTACGCGTGAAAAGACCACATCCCAATGAAAAATGATAAAAAAAGAGCTGAGATTATCTTAGCTACATCGCACATGTTCCTGTTCATTTCCCAACATTTTTTAGGAGAATTTAATGGACAAATGGTACCGAAATTCCGTAGACACACGCAAGGTGATTGTCTCAAGAACAGACGGAGTTTAGTGGCGATTGGGCAGTGGATTATTGCGCTAGCCGAAAACGTTTCTGTCCGATCTTAAAGTTCAGGCGCCGCCATATTGGAAAAAAAACAACATTACCTATGGGGGATACATTATCCCCCATAGTTCTAGGGGTAAACCCAATCCACATACACGCCCAGGATTCGAAACGGGTATGCCAGAGGAAAGGCGAGGAAAGAACCACTACGCCAACCGGACCGCCCTTAAAGGAACACACCTTCTTTGTTGGGCTATTTTGGGCTCGAAATAGACCCATACATTTATTCTGAAGCGCATTCGAGAGTAAATTAGATATATCCTGAAAAGACGCCGTCAAATTTGGCCGTTTTTGAGCACTTTTGAAAAATCCAAGGTCACGTGACTTTTCGGAACCAAATTCTGGTTCCGAAAAGTCACGTGGTCTTGTGAGTTAGTTGTATTTCCAGCCGTATAAAAGTTTGTTACTGCAGAACTGCACCAAATTCAACTCTGATTTCCCCCCAATATTTATAAGTAATTGACAAAAGAGAGACTATTTATACAGGTATGAAACAAAGTTAAACATAAGTATGAAAATTCGAACATAATTGTTTGTTTCGAGAGTCCGGAGAACGGGAGCGAGCGCGTGCTACGGCAGGCTACCGTGGAGTGTAGAAATTTGCCCCGTGCAGCATGCACGGCAAAGTGCACACACACGTACGTACGGAGGCGTGTTGCTTCGGTACGGTGCACGTACGTTCGTGAAGAAAAAAACATGATGCCAACTCCTCAACAAGAAAACGGAAATTCCTATTCGGTCGTCCGGGCTGTCCAGTGAAATCGTGAGCAGAAAATTTGAGATATCCTGAGCAGGAGAAGAGCGAATCGTTTGTAACAAAGTCGTGAGGCTCTCGGGTAGTTGCAACGGCTGGTAAAGCGTATAACCCGTCTTTTGACCGTTTTTGTTATTTTTGCACTTCTCTAGTAAATTACGGGATATTTTGATGTATTTTTTTTTGCAACGACCATCAAAAAAGTATTGTCAATGCTGCTACATCACTAAATCATGTAAACAGTAGGCAGGTGTGAATCATAAATTTAATTGGGTTGAGGTTTATCCTGACCAAATCTTTCGGGGCGCTTATAAAATAAACTTGAGGATATTCTTTACAGATTAGAAGAAAACAATTGTGCAATATTTCCTTTTTACGATGGTACAAAATCATTTGAAAAGCGCAGCATCTATGCCTAACTTTTCATCTAGCTTTCGATCATTTCCGGAAGCCGTGAAAATAGCAGCCCGAAATTCGTGCTAGGTTCCGGCTGGTGAAATATCGCACATATATTTTTAACATCGCATACATATGAAAAAACATTGCATATATATGTCAAATTATTGCACATATATTTTTAACATCGCATACATATGAAAAAAACATTGCATATATATGTCAAATTATTGCACATATATTTTTAACATCGCATACATATGAAAAAACATCGCACATATATATCAAACATCGCACATATATGTCAAACATCGCACATATATGTCAAACATCGCACATATATTTGTGCATTATCGAATAGTGCAACGTTCCACACGCCATACCAATAGGCCTGTACCCCATATACCAAAAATAAATCAGCCTGGCAGATTAAATCAATAAATGACAGAAACTAAAGTGCAATTTCACGCAGCAGTCTATCAAGCTTGCAAACTTCGGTTACGGATTTGACCAAGTTGACGTAATTAGTCACAACAATTAATTGCGAAGACGTATCTAGTGCGCGAATTAAGCCGCCTTCTAGCTTAGAGAAATTATGAAATAAGACGGGGTCTTAAAATCGTTTTATTCAGACAAGTAGGCACTTTTTGTTACGATTTTTCAGCTGTAATATAAGAAATATTCATGTAGAATCATCATCAATCAGCTTTATCGTCATAGCAATCGATTTAATTAGTCAAACAAATTAATTGCGAAGTTGTATCCAGTGCCGGAATCAAGCCGCCTTAATCTTAGAGAAATTGGGAAATAAGAAGGGGTCTTAAAATGCGATTTATTTAGACAAGAAGGCACTTTTAATTTATATTTTTCAACTGAAGCATAAGAACAACTCATATAGAATCACAATCAACCAGCTTTATAGTCAAAGCCATCGATTTAATTAGTCAAACAAATTAATTGCGAAGTTGTATCCAGTGCGCGAAGCCGCCTTAGATATGTTTTGTGCACGCACATGCGTCGCTTGAGGGCGCTCTTTGCACCTCCTTCAAAATGGCCGCGAAAATGTCGAAATGGCCTTACGAGCAAAAACAATGAACAACAAAGACACGTTTTGTGTCAAATTTGGGGATTCCGTGGCCTGCTTTTTGGAACAAGAGATGTTCGCCTGCTCGTCTGTTCACGCCAAACTGAGGGGCGCCGAAGCCAGTTAAGTTGGCACGATCGATTTTGCTTGCATTAATAAATTTCGTCATGAATCTTTGTGAACAACCGGCGCATGGTGGGTCGGCGCCTGTGGCTGTGCAGCTTCGCCGCCGAGTGGCTATACGCCTATAGTTAGGTAATGTTATGCACCTTGTACTGATACTGTATACCTATCGGTATAAAGAGTTGATGAGAAGCTTACCCTGTTGACTTATTAAGCATCGTTAAAAGGGTTAACATGTGCAGATTTGATGGGAAAAACCAACATTTTGGGTGAGAATAGTTTAAGATTTTGTGAGGAAACACTTAGAAATTTTCCAGAACAGCTGGGACCAATAAAAAATCCAAGCAGTTCCGGCAACTCTGGGAGTTCCGGCAACTCCGGCTTTTACCGTAATCACGTCCGCACAGCGAAATAGGTTTGACTGGTAGGCCGCATGTGCACTGGTAACCGACGCGCATAAAAATTCCTTTGTACACAGACTATGGGTCACGCGACGAGAAGACACATTATCATTTAAAACACAAGACGACAGCACTGGCTGTGAGAATACCGGTTTGTTTTGTTGGAATTGTTGGCAAAATAATCATCGTGGCTGGTTATTTCCCTCAAGGACCTGCGTAGTGGTTATGCCTGGCAAGGTTTGGGTGAGTTTTAGGGGGAATTAGTGTGTCACGGTGAGAAAATGACACATTTGTTTTGTCCTGTTTTTGCGATGGCGGGTTCATGTTCATAACTTCTCTCAGCTCTACGCGTGAAAAGACCACATCCCAATGAAAAATGATAAAAAAAGAGCTGAGATTATCTTAGCTACATCGCACATGTTCCTGTTCATTTCCCAACATTTTTTAGGAGAATTTAATGGACAAATGGTACCGAAATTCCGTAGACACACGCAAGGTGATTGTCTCAAGAACAGACGGAGTTTAGTGGCGATTGGGCAGTGGATTATTGCGCTAGCCGAAAACGTTTCTGTCCGATCTTAAAGTTCAGGCGCCGCCATATTGGAAAAAAAACAACATTACCTATGGGGGATACATTATCCCCCATAGTTCTAGGGGTAAACCCAATCCACATACACGCCCAGGATTCGAAACGGGTATGCCAGAGGAAAGGCGAGGAAAGAACCACTACGCCAACCGGACCGCCCTTAAAGGAACACACCTTCTTTGTTGGGCTATTTTGGGCTCGAAATAGACCCATACATTTATTCTGAAGCGCATTCGAGAGTAAATTAGATATATCCTGAAAAGACGCCGTCAAATTTGGCCGTTTTTGAGCACTTTTGAAAAATCCAAGGTCACGTGACTTTTCGGAACCAAATTCTGGTTCCGAAAAGTCACGTGGTCTTGTGAGTTAGTTGTATTTCCAGCCGTATAAACGTTTGTTACTGCAGAACTGCACCAAATTCAACTCTGATTTCCCCCCAATATTTATAAGTAATTGACAAAAGAGAGACTATTTATACAGGTATGAAACAAAGTTAAACATAAGTATGAAAATTCGAACATAATTGTTTGTTTCGAGAGTCCGGAGAACGGGAGCGAGCGCGTGCTACGGCAGGCTACCGTGGAGTGTAGAAATTTGCCCCGTGCAGCATGCACGGCAAAGTGCACACACACGTACGTACGGAGGCGTGTTGCTTCGGTACGGTGCACGTACGTTCGTGAAGAAAAAAACATGATGCCAACTCCTCAACAAGAAAACGGAAATTCCTATTCGGTCGTCCGGGCTGTCCAGTGAAATCGTGAGCAGAAAATTTGAGATATCCTGAGCAGGAGAAGAGCGAATCGTTTGTAACAAAGTCGTGAGGCTCTCGGGTAGTTGCAACGGCTGGTAAAGCGTATAACCCGTCTTTTGACCGTTTTTGTTATTTTTGCACTTCTCTAGTAAATTACGGGATATTTTGATGTATTTTTTTTTGCAACGACCATCAAAAAAGTATTGTCAATGCTGCTACATCACTAAATCATGTAAACAGTAGGCAGGTGTGTACCTTTAAGCAAATTAAATTAAAAATGATCAACGGGGGTTTTACTGCAGGTTGTTTCTTTCTTATTTGTTTGTTTGAAAGAAGAAATACAAATAAAGCAAACTAACAAAACAGACAAAGTGAGAATTTTATCAATATAAATTTCTTTATATTATTTATAACAATTTAAAACAATGTAACGGTACAATCTGGACGATTCCAAGATTTTGGGTATCAGGCTATAAATAGTTTCATTATGTAATAATGTACGACTAACTAATTTTTTGACAAAATTAAAACCTCCCAGATATAGAAGTTTAAAAATCATACACCTCAGGCGACAGACAAAAAAAGGAACATAGTTAGTCGCACGAATGTGGTCACGTGACGTCTGACTGTCACGTTCCTACATAATCATGATAATGCCGTATTGCACTCATGCTCGCGGAATAACTAATATTATCTTCAAGCAAAATTGACGCACTAATAAACACGCGCACTCTGCAAGTACTACATGTACTCCGCGCATACATGTATGCGTAGGGACACAGTTATCTTGGAATACCATGGTGCATTTACCGGTACGCAGAGTGCAATATGAGAATCGGAAGAGTATTATGAAACATCACACTGTTGGTTGCCATGGATCCACCAATCAAAACGACGGATTCAAGTTTGTAGGAACGTGACAAACGACGTCACGTGACCACATTCGTGTGACTAACTTACGTTCAGTTTTTTTTTCTGTCGCCTGAGGTGTATGATTTTCAAACATCCATATCTGGGATGTTTTAATTTTGTTTAAATATGAGTTAGTCGTACGTTGTACCATGGAGGAAGGAACCTTCCTCCATGGTTGTACACAATGAAACTATTTATAGCCTGATACCCAAAATCTTGGCATGGTCGATACTGCTCAAGAGGAAAACATGGAGTAAAAATGAGACCACAACAAACTGTTATGCTGTTATCTTCATGGGCAAAATTAACATTTCTAAGGAATAGAAAATGAAATCGAGATTTATTAATGCAATGTGTAAAAATTTGGAGACAGTTTCTCGTTGCGACGATGGTTTGCTTTGATTCGGAAAATCGGTTATAAACCGACTCGACACGTGCAAGCTAAATGAAACCCCTATTCTGTGTCCAATAATGGTATAGTCCGACTCTATACTCCAACTTGGAAATTCATATTTATGAAGTGGGCGTGCAATCTAGTTCGTAAGTGAACGCCACGGCAGCATTAGCCACCCTTTACGTGTAAATAAAGCATTTGGATTATAGAAGTACAGAATGGCGGAACAAAAGGAGAGGGCGCATTTTTATTTGGGTATGAATTTGTTTAACAATTGTATTTCTTTCCAAAAACATTATTTCCATGTTGCAATTATAATACAAAGAGAGTGCAAAGTGAAAAATGTTTTACCCACTTCTTTTTTCAACGCGCGCCCTTATAATTGTGCCCGCCATGCTTCAAAAAGGCTAATTTGATTCATTTGGAAACATAAGTAAATACAAATCGTGCGTACATTTGATGCACACGATCCCCCTTAAAAAAAAAAAACAGCGACATGGGAGGAAATACATTTATAAAGTTGAACGATGCCCCGAAAACCACCAATGATGCCGGGTGGGATTTTTTTATGTGTGTGATTCTATGATTTTCAGTGCGTCTTTTAAACTCCATATCGATATTGCTTCCACCTCGCATTTTCTCAAAGCGATGCGCGTCAAAATGTACGCGCAGAAAGGCTTCAAAGGCACAGGCTCATCAGCAATGCGCGCCCGCCAAATTCGTGCCACGATCGAAATACGCAGCTCCATCATATCAAAGGCATGGAGCTGCGTATTTCGTGTCATCTTTTTGGCGCGCGCGCATTGCTGACGAGCCTGTGGCTTTAACCTCCAAAAATGTAATGTTTTAGTCATACCCTCAAAGGCGATTTGTGTACTGAGTACTAACCTAATAGCTCGCACAATAAAACCAAATGAGTTTGAAACATGAAATAAAGAAGCGTCTTGATTTAACGTGATCACCTTATGGGATCCAGTAAGAATTATGCTACATTGTGGCGTAAGTTCAAGGATGTCTTTTGGATGGAATGGTGGTTTTTAATGAATTTTTTATTTTATTTTGCATGCTGCTGATTTGACCAGAAAGAAATCGCCGGTCGAAAATGCCATCTTGTGTTTAAACAATGGGTAGTCGTATAACACATCATTATTTCATTTCAGTGCTTTGAAATTTTGAATTCTTTTCCGAGACGTGTGTGTGTGTTTGTTTGTAGTAGGCCTAACAAGTGTTATTTCCTTAATTCCCGCACTTAAACGTCAGAAAAGGGACACAGTCACAGGATTTCCGACTCCACAAGAAAGACAAAGCCGAGTTATCATTTAATAGTCTCCAACTTTTACTACTGCACAGCTAACATACCGCAACACAACAACAAAGTCCCGTGTGCATCATCTAAGCACACCGCACAGGAAGCAAGACTAATACAAAGAATTAGTAATACATGTACAATGTTATACAATGTAATACATAACCCCAGGCGGCACGTGGCCGGACTCTTCTGGCACGCGCCAAAATGATTGGCGCGTGCTATATCTATACGCAAACTAGGTCAGTGCTCGGCAGAAGTTCTGCCCCCAGAGTTTGATTAAAGGCATAGTCTCGTCAGCAATTCGCACGCGGCATATTCGTGCCGGCGTAGCGCCACAAAATACGCCGCGCAATATCTGACTGCTTGAGCTCACGTCTATATATAGTCAAAAGCGGTCCCGGTTTTCTGGCAGGCCTAGCTTGTTGGCACAATGTATGGTGTCTGTTGCGAAACTTTATCGCAATGCGGCGGTGCTCGGCCCGGTCACAAGTGCAGATACGTATTTTAACCATTTGTTTTGACAAAAACGTCCAGCAATGACTGGTCACAATTATTTTAACCAAAATGAGTCTCATTTTAAGGCAAAAAATACCACCAGAAGCGCTCGCCCTATGGAGCCTAGGAGACCTCTTATTTAATTCCATTTTGAAAGCTCTTTAAGATAAAATAGGTTCCACAACTATCAAATAAACTTTAACATTATATGATTTTACCTACTTATGAAGTGACAATCTTGGAAATAGCCAGAACTCTTACTCTCAGAGAAAAAGAAGAAACCGATAATAAAATTTCGAAAAATCCTAAACAACACTGAGATTTGAACCAGGGACCTTATGATTGCAAGTCGAGCTCTCTTCTAACCAGACCACAAAGCTTGTTGCAAACCGACCACATTAAAAACCCTAAATTCCTTCAAAATAACCAACCCTAAACCTTAACCTATTATAGTCTCCTTTCAAGACGCTAAAAAGGTACAAACCCCCCTCACTTTCCCCTCGCAGTGGTGTAAAAAAATTACGCGCGCGGCTATAGGCCTACCGCAACGCGCAAAACGGACCTACGATATGAGAAGGCGCCGGGCTTTACCTAAAAAGGGGACTATCCTTCCGATGGTCCGATTTTTATTCGTTTTGCGTGCGTTGCGTTGGCGCTGCGCTCGTCCGTCTGTACTATGGAGCAATTCAGACGCAAACCCTATGCAAACGAATGGAAAACGCATGACGAATAAAAAGGGGACCAATGGAAAGGCGCCTTATCCTTTTTTTTTTCATCCGTCTTGCGTGCGCGTTTTGCTCCACCTGTTCGTCTGTATCGGTCCATAGAGCGATTGAGATGCAAATGGATGAAACATGCAGGATGGATAAAATAAACGTATCGACCTGTAAAGGAACTGGCGCCTTTATTTGGTGTAAACCGACACACAGAAAATTAAACAATCGCAACCACCTAAATTCACCATCCAAAATATATTCGTGCCGCGTTTCCGTGAAGTGACACGCACAAAAATGCACGCACAACAATCGCCTAAAAAGATTCAGTGTGAATGAGCGTTAGTAAACTCATCCAAAAAGTTTGCAAAATTGTTTTGATAGAATTAATGTGCACCCACCACCAAACTAAAAAGAAAAGACAAGAAATCATGAGTCTTGTAAGCACCCAAATTAAGTTGTCCTTCACTTTCAAAGGTCTGGCGACGCCGCTGGCCTACGCCTATAGAACTTTATGGCAATGGGTACAGTATGTGTAAGGCCACTTTATGCCCAACACGTGTACGTTGCTAAGCCTGCTGTTGTATATGAATATGTATCGCCTCTCCGGCAATCGCCACGGTTTCATTGGAAGGTTGGGATAATAAAAATGGTTTAGCCTATTCCATCAAGGGGGTTTCTGACTTGCTGCACATCTTTTTAAAAGCAAATTACAAGTTTTTTTTTTTACTGCTTAGGAACAAACTTTCTTTTTTCTTTCAGGATTAACCAAATCTTTGTTCCAAAAATTAACATTTACTGACGTGATATTTTTATTAAAGTTTCAAACCATCAAGATCGGCGGCGTCAAAAATAACAAAAATTGAGTATTTTTATATACTTAGAAAAACAAATTTTATTTAATTAAACTAATACAGTTATAAAATGTTATTAATCTACTAACTGTGACATTCGGACCAGTATGAGGGAAGTTACGGCTTTTCAAAGTGGCACATGCAAACGCACATCGGCGATTACGGTTTTTTGCATAACCTATGGCAAAAAAGAGACGTCAATTTTCATGGTTCAACTGGCCATATCTTTTGTTTTAGGCAAAGTTGTCAAATTATTTTTACGTGGTCTTATTATTGACTCAAGACTGCACATTTTGGCACAAAAATAATTCCAATATTTGAAATTTAAATTTTTTTGTCATGTTCCTAAAGTTTGCTTTAAGATATATTAAGTTATCAACATTTGAAGTTATACAGGGTGTATCAGAAAAAGTAGACACTCATAAAATTGTAGATAAAATGAAAATTGTAGTGTTTTTAGAAAATTGGCTCACAAATATTGAAATATCGGTAGACATACCGGTAGGTTTCGAGTTTTCATTAACGTCGTCATCATGTTGGGAATTTCACACCTGGCTGAACAGGGGCTAGTTTTGTAAACAAAGCTAAAATTAACTTGCGCATAAAAATGGAAGATGCAAAACAGGATCAAGGAGCACAAGAGGTCAATTTGACATGTCCTTTTTTTGCTATCAGCTTATCAGAAAGTATAGCTTTACAGAAAGTGTGTACCTTGAAGGGGCATCGGGGCCAACTCAGCAGGGCATGAGGCCATTGGCCTTGGAGCCTTGGTTAATGTCAAGGCCTGGGATAGGGTATGCTGGCCAAGTTGGCCTCAGAAAGTGTATATCTTGAAGGGGCATCGAGGCCAACTCAGCAGGGCATGAGGCCAACTCAGCAGGGCATAAGGCCATTGGCTTTGGTAGCCTTGGTTAATGTCAAAGCCTGGGATTGAACCCTTTCGAACACGTGCGAATATGCCATTTTGGGCGTCAAATAATGCTGAGTCATTGTGGAAGCAATGTGCGTGCGCGTTGTGTGTCTCTTGTGGGCGTAACGCGGTTTAGTTCACCAATGGGAGCCTCATCATAGCGCGTTACGCGCGCTATGGACACACACAACGCGCACGCACATTGCTTCCACATTGACGCAGCATTGTTTTACTCCCAAAATGACGTCATTGGCACGAGCTCAATAGGGCATGATGGCCAAGTTGGCTTCAGAAAGTGTATCTTGAAGGGGCATCGGGGCCAACTCAGCAGGGCATGAGGCCATTGGCCTTGGTGACTTTGGTTAATGTCAAAGCCTGGATTGGTTGCATTTCTGTCACAGTTGCTAATTTTTGTTCATTATGTATTCACAGATTGGAGATGGAGCCCACAGACTGTGGAGCTTCATATTACACACTACAAAAATGGACGTGTTGCCATGGATACTGAAAACGCAGGAGAGGTGAGTTTTTGGCCATCATTCCAATTTTATTACAGTGGAATTTCGCTATAATGAACACCAAAAAGAACATTCAGCTACAGTGAACATCGCTCATGGCTCCCAATCATTTGTTCGCGTCAAACGTCACCAAAACAAACACTTGTATGGTTCAGATACGATGCCCATTTATGGTGACTTTCCACTGTATTAAAACTTGTCTAGCTTCCGCTTTATAGGCATGCATGGGTAGGGCTTCCTCAAAGATGATATAGCAGCAAAAGTGCAAGATAGCCCACCCATGCGAAATCAATTCAATAAAGTAAAGTATGTAAAGGCACCATTTTAGTAATAAGCAAACTAGACGCGCCTTGTGTCTGTTTGACATGCCTCTCGTAGTGTAATCTGTGTCGCGGTGAATAGTTACAGCGGCATCCACACTTGGGATGAGAGAAAAGTCGTAACGGCTTTATCGGGATTCCAACCTGACACCTGTGACTCACTGGGCAGAAGCTCTACCATCTGAGCTATAAGGCACAGTGGTATACTCCCTCAGATTTTCCCCAAGACCTCTGCCACACCAGGCAGATGCTCTACCAGCTGAGCCATAAGGCACAGTGGTATACTCCCTCAGATTTCCCCCAAGACCTATGACACACCAGGCAGATGCTCTACCAGCTGAGCTATAAGGCAAAGTGGTATACTCCCTCAAGATTTTCTCCAAGACCTCTGACACACCGGGCAGACGCTCCACCAGCTGAGCTATAAGGCACATTGGTATACTCCCTCAGGTTTTCCCCCAAGACCTCTGACACACCGGGCAGATGCTCCACCAGCTGAGCTATAAGGCACAGTAGTATACATGTACACCCTCGGATTTTTCCCAAGACCTATGACACACCAGGCAGATGCTCTACCAGCTGAACTATAAGGCAAAGTGGTATTCTCCCTCAGGTTTTCCCCAAGACCTCTGACTCACTAGACAGATGAGCTACATGTACAGGGCAGACGGTCTACCATCTGAGCTATAAGGCACAGTGGTATACTCCCTCAGGTTTTCCCCCAAGACCTCTGACTCACCAGACAGATGAGCTACAGGGCAGACGCTCTACCATCTGAGCTATAAGGCACAGTGGTATACTCCCTCAGGTTTGCCTCAAGAACCCAATTGTTCTCTTATTGTTGCATGGGACCGCAACTGAGCAAAGTAACAAACACAATATTTGGTATGGTACCTAATCACCATTGAAATGAAACAACCAAACTATGGGATGAGAAAAAAATCAGCAACCGCGAGAGTCATGTCAAACGGACATAAGGCGCATCTACCGGTAGTTTGCTTACTAAAATGGCACCTTGAATTTCTACGGAGGTCAGCCCCTGGTAGAGTAGTCTATCGTGCAGCAGGCATTTAACTTTAATAGTTTGTGTAGTATTCAATTGTTCGTATTCAAATTTATGCAAATAAATGCTTAATTTACATATTACTGCACCATTAATTAATACTGACATATTGATGTACTGTTCTTGCCTTAATCAAAATTATGCAAATCTGCTACTTATTTACATGTCACAGCAGCATGCTAAATTTACTATTTTGCCCTTGCTCATGTATGGTGTTCCCCTGAAGCGGAGTTCCAGTTTTGTTTTTTAGAAGTCACATCATGGCCATGGTTTCATCATGATGTTACCCAGAATGCCCCAATATTTTCTCATATTTATTCATGCATGGTGTCCCTCTGAAACTGAGTTCCAGTTTTGTTTTTTGGAAGTCACATCATGGCCATGGTTTTATCATGATGCTACCCAGAATGCCCCAATATTTTCTCATGTTTATTCATGCATGGTGTCCCTCTGAAACTGAGTTCCAGTTTTGTTCTTTGGAAGTCACATCATGGCCATGGTTTTATCATGATGCTACCCAGAATGCCCCAATATTTTCTCATGTTTATTCATGCTTATTCATGCATGGTGTATACCCCTGAAACTGAGTTCCAGTTTTATTTTTTAGAAGTCACATAGTGGCCATGGTTTCATGATGCTACCCAGAATGCCCCAATGCATTGAATGAAATGAGTTAATACTGACATCAGGTGTACTATCTTCATCAAAATTTTAATTTTAAAAATTGCTCATTTACCGGTACATACCATATTTCCCAAATATGTTTGTTTCTACTACGGCATGTTACTCACAGTGGCTCAAGAGTCCAAAAACATTTACCTCCAGCCAAAAAGCTACAAGAGTTGAATACAGCTTTCAAAGATGTTTGCAAACTTTGTTTTGTTGATCATCATGTCTCTGTTAGGGGCCGTCCATAAAGGAGGGGGGAGGGGGTTGTTGACATTGCGTACAGGGTGGCAGGGGGGAGGGTCCAAGCCAATGCGTATGTATACGCAAACTGAAAATTTGCTTTTACTAAAACGAGAAAGGAATTGGACAAGTTGACAAACATATTAGACAGGCCACACATTTTTGTCACTCATCTCACATTTTTTTCACTCCTCAATTTAGGTTTTTCCCATTAAATCTGCAGTTTGTGTAAACTTTTGTAAGGCACATTTTTGTATTTTCTTTTTTAATTACTAAAACATCTTTGAGCAAATTCCGCTCAAACTCCATAACATTTTCGGGCCTGTTGTCTATTTTGGCACCGATTTGGCACCGTCATATTTAGTTAGATGATAGCATTTCTGCGGTTGTACCAGTGTGGATGAACTAGCTAAAATAAACCATCTTTTGTTTGGATCAATTCTGCTTTCATAAAATGCATTAAGTTCATTCATACCTCCACACATTTTCCAGTGTTAGATATTTGGTTTGAAGTCTTACATGTAGCTCTGATTTGTAAGTACCGTAACTTAGTTAACTTATATATTTTCTTTCCCTTTTAGTCTGTGGCTACTGTTCATATGCACCACCCATCATGTTGAGATTTGCTGGGAGAAGAAATCTGGCCAGTGTTGACCTACGGTATCAGTAAGTCACAGTCCATTGTTCTGTTCATCTTTACTGCAAATCCATTTTGGGTCAATTTTATGACAACATTTTTTTTTTTAAATCACAAGGGTTTAGTCCAGCAGTTATTTGCACAAATCGGCATAAAAATATATGACTTTTTAAAAAATGTCTCAGAAATTATCAGGAAAACAATTTTTGCCCGTTTCCAACCTGTTTTGGTACGTTTCAAAGTTAAATTCTGAATCTTTTTTGTCTTTGCTGAAAATCCATACTGATGTACCCCGGTAGGGTCGTCTCTACCATCTCAATCAACTCTGATTGTGAATGTAGCCTGCAGTTTATACAGTGAACACTCATTGGGGAAGATTCCACTACACATTCAAATATTTGCGGAAATGCCTCTCATCTTGCATTTTAATTGCTCTACACTTCACGTTAATTTCTCCAAAGCAGTTTATTTGTAAACTCCACCATGCGTGAGGCAATCCATGATTTTAAACAAATCAGATGTGAATCTTTGTAAGCAACCTAACGTGTCTTCATTTTTCCAGCCAAATTGAAAAATTCATCAACTTTTAATTTTCTCTAAACTTGCAGCATTTTATAACGTAGTCGTTATGTTTTCTTAATTTGTGACAGGTGACAAAGACGTGTGTGCCAAGCGATGTCGACCAGGAGCTGAATATTTTCAAGATCTGTTTTGGCAGACCTCACTGCATCGTCTTCAGAGTGGCCAAGATTGACCCACGGTGAGCCCCAATATACTGGCATTTTCCACGGTAAGGGGGGAATTTTGGCAACACATACCATATTTTCCAGAAAATACCTTTGTCTGGTCTCAAAATAAAAGAAATAAGTTTCAGTTGTTCTGAAGAGATAACTTGGGCCCAAAAAGGGTTACAAATAGTGTGACAACATGCCTTTCTAAAAACCCTGTATACCAATTTCCAATATACACTCGTAACTGGGACGGCCTAAAATGTAACACAAGTGTCCGTCCCGGTTACGAGCATATATTGGAAATTTGATCACAGGGTTTGATCAAAGGCATGTTGTCACACTATTTGTAACCCTTTTTGGGCCTAAGTTATCTCTTCAGAACAACTGAAACTTATTTGTTTTATTTTGAGACCAGACAAAGGTATTTTCTCGAAAATATGGTCTGTATTGCCAAAATGCCCTCTTTACTGTATAAAGTATCTCCAGTTTTCGAAAAATGACCATTGGGCCTTCAGGAGTTGCAGTTTACCGGCATGCAACCTTTCCTCATCTGCACCATCGGAAATTTAAAAAACACTGTACAAAGTCAGAGATTTGTTTGCATTTCCCTTGTAACACAGTTGCATGCCTGAGTTTACAGCATAGAAAAACATTATCTGATTCAACAAATATGAAAATGTTGCATTTGTGCCATCTGTAGATTTACTATACTGTTTAAAAACTGTTTACTTTTCCCCCGCAGACACAAGTTGAAGAAATCAGGATGATTGAACCTTCTGCCACAGAGTTCCCAAAAAAAACCAAAGCAACTTTCCAACAAGAAGCTCTGCTGTCCAAGCCTCTCTCCAAAAACAGTTTGTAAACATTGAATCAACTCAACTGAACCTTCCATCTATCAGTCCCTAAGCACACAACTCTTCAGTGTCTCAAAAATTACTATCAGTTTGTAAACAAATCAAAACGACTAACAGTTTGTAAACATTGACTTGTACTTAATATTCTTGTCTTCATTTAGCAACAACCAATTGTATTTATTTCTCTTGTAGCATTGTTAAATGTACTTTAACAAATATAGTAATGTTTGTAAACAATCTTATTTAAATAGTGTTATATAGTTAAAGTAACTTATAAAAGTCAGACAACAAAAGTTTCATTTGTAAACAAGTCTCATTTTATTCTGTACTCCAATAAGTAAACCAAGTAATATATTCAAGTAAAATGTTCATTAACTTAATTTATGCAAGGTCCTAATTGCTATTGTCTTTACAGATGGGCGCGGTGGACCAAAATTATAATTTGAAAATCGAACAGGGGTTGCCCCCTGTCCGATTTTCTAACGTATTCAAGTGGAGGTTTCCCTCCTCTACCTGTTAAAGAAAACATTAATAAAAATGGTGTACAAAGAAATACAATTAAAATGATTTATTAAACATTCACTGTAAAACAAGAAAATATAATTACAAACGATAACTGCAATTTCAAGAAACAAATCAGTAAAACACAACATTTGTAACTTGGTAAATCACAATTAAGTTACATATTGTCAGTAACTTTCTCAAGTTTTCTGTCTACATACCCAATTGACTAAAAATACCATCGGCAATTTGTTCCAGATTACGACGGCACAAAGACATCACTCGCGAAAAGATTTAAAAACTATTCCGTCTGGAACCGAGGTTGTAGTCGAGTCCGTCAAACGTCCAGAAGCAAAGGATGAGCATGCACAAACGAATGTCTTTGTTGGAGTTCATTTGAGTAGCCTGTGACTTGAATTAAGACCCAGGGACTTGTGGTGGACTTGACTACAACCCTGCTTGCAGCCTCATGAGCTCCCATTTCTGAAAAAGAAAATTACAAAAATTAATTTCAGATCAACACAATTTACAATGCATTTCATACCAAAACAAACTGATTTTTGAGTTAAATTTCTCATAACTTATTCCATTTGCCTAAAACAATTTACCAGTCGTACAAAAAAGTACCTTTTAGCTGGAAATCATGTGTAGCTTTTTGAACTGTATTATGTTCAATAAATTTCCTGTTGGTGAATACTTTTGCATTAATATAGCATGGAAGTCATCTACAGGGGTCACCTTATATAATAATACAGCATTTGTCTCAAATTTACTTGAAAATTTCTTTTTACAGGGAAAAAATTTCTGTGACATTTCGACGTCACACACGTAACCTACATTTTCCCCCTGTAAAAAGGAACTTTCAGATAAATTTGAAACAAATGCTGTACTATTATAAGGTGCCCCCTGTAGATGACTACCATGCATGCTAAACTCCTCAAAAAAAGTTCGGAAAGTCAAGTTTGACTGACGATTTTTCTCTTGTTACTAAATCATTTCCCTTGAAATTTGTATCATTGGAAAGCCCCGTTATTCCTCTTTACAGTGATGTGTCATTTGTTATGATTAATCGATTGGGGGATGTGTAGTATAGCGGAATACAGGGGTGGGTGGAAAGTCACAAAATTCACTGCTATTGTCGTGCATTCCCTTTTGCTTTGAGGATGGGAATGTGTCAATGCACTTTTTGACAATAGCAATGCACTTTTTGACAATAGCAATGCATTTTGTGACATTACACCCGCCCCGTATTCAGCTGTACTGCACATCCCCCAATTGCTTAATCATAACAAATGACACATCGTAAAGAGGAATAACAGGGCTTTCCAATGATATAAAATTCAAGGAAAATTATTTTGCAACAAGAGAGAAATCGACAGTCAAACTTTACTTTCCGGAAATGCTTCAAAATGTCACACACATAGGTTTATTTAAACATGTCCAGTTTACGTGATCACTAAATGGGTTGACAGGAAAATTTCCACATGTTTAGTTTTATTAGAATGTAAAATGTTACAGCAAAAAATTTGCAGATTTGATCAGGAAAAACCCAAATTTTACCCAAAAAATGTGACTTATTCTAAAATGAGTTGGATGTTGCACAGCCCGAGTCAAGTTTTTGCAAGTATAACTGGAAATCAGTGGCGGTTCTAGGCTTATGGACATTTCAAGCACTACCCAGATAGTGCCTGGATCCACTGCCAATTTCTAGTCATGATCACAAAAACCTGGCCCAGGCTCATGGACATTTTAAGCACTACCCAGATAGTGCCTGGATCCACTGCCAATTTCTAGTCATGATCACAAAAACTCAGCCCAAGCTGTCAGACACATTTTTTCAAAAACAAAATTACATTTTTTGGCCAATCCTCCGGTTTTCTGATGACTGAGTACTGAATTCTTTCCTCATAAAACCAGGTTAATTCAGTTCAACTTTGAAAATGCACACAAACTTGTCAATGATTATCAATTTATAGGTAAGAATTAAGGGTTTTTTCCCTATAAAAAAAAACTAACTAAATTTAAGAATTTGCTTAGAATTTTTTTTTAGCCATTCTCGTGTTTTGAGCACAAACTGCATGTTACACATTTCATTTTCTACAAAAAAGAAAAGGTCAATTCATGTGGCGTGGATTGCATTTGAGACAATAGAGAGGTTTCGCAAGGTGACGAATACGAATACGGATAACGGTAACCGTTCACGTTGATGCGCTCACTGAACTGGGTTTCGCACTGTGTGACTACGTGCATACATTCATCTGCTAAATATGCTCTGTGCTTGGCTTTGTTTGCAGCAGATTTTCCTCACTTTCACGTGGGAATGATTCATTAAATTCGATCGGTATTCATGGAAGATACATCACAAAGAAACAAAATGCATAAAACTTATTAATCCATCACGGAAAAAGCGAAAAATCTGCATAACTGGTATCCGTTTTTATGCTACGCGTATGGAGGCCGATAACCGTTGTTCACGCATATGAAAACATGTGTACTATATACGGTTACGCGTCACGAGACGCGCATAAAGTCATGACGTATCGGTATCCGTGACGGTGCGAAAACCTCCCTAATGATTAGTTCTAAACGTGGGTTCTCTCCACCCAGGAGTAAATGGGTACCTATAAGGACAGTGAATGTTGATATGTTTGCTGGAATACATGTATTATAATGGCAGACAGTTCATGTTGTAACATGCAGTTTGTACTCCAATTTTAAACCACTTCAGCTAGTAAATTCATTCCCTTCGCACATATGCAATAAGTAAAGTTAAATCTACATGCCAAACATATTTGATTTTGTGCTGTACATTTACCAGCATGTCTGAATGAAAATTGTGGCCATGCACAACATGGAACCTTCCGACTTTTGATACAGATATGTTTTGCCAAACATATTTAATCTACGTATGCCAAACATATTTGATTTTGTGCTGTACATTTACCAGCATGTCTGAATGAAAATTGTGGCCATGCACAACATGGAACCTTCCGACTTTTGACACAGATGAGTAGGTGAAGTCTGTACGATGTATGTATTCATGTAGCCTTTTCGCAAATTCAACTTGATGTGCACAGGTTTCAGGATGATATACGGATACAAATACATTGCTATATTTTCTTCTTTAATAGCATAGTGCATATTAATTTGCAGAATGAGTTATAAGTATCGTGGCAGTTTGGGTCATTAACTTACAAACTTCAGGTGGAAACACCCGAAGGTTGTGGTTTTCAGACTACTTGAGGTACTTGTGCCCTTGAGCAAGGCGCTTTACCCCAATTGCTTCATCCTGTGGATGGGATGTAAAGCCCTAGGTCCAGTATTGTGTAGTGCATCTTAAAGATCCTAGAACATTCTTTCGGAAGAGAAGGGGAATTTTCCCAATGTCTCTGGCTTAGCCGCCACTTGCCGATCTATGTATCAATATTGAGGTGGTTCGCATTGAGATGTCAAGAGACATGAAATGCGCTATTAAAGGACACCAGAAATTTATCAGTAAATTTATTTGTGTACACTGATTTTGCCACTGATTTCTCAAGCAATGAAATTGCGAAAAGGCCAATAATTTAGTTATTTTCCTAACCTAATTAGTTTTAAAATTATCAAAAACTAATGGTTTCCGGAAAATGCAGGTATTGATTTTCATCATCTCTCAAGCCAAGTTTCTTTCATGTCACTGCAGGGCCACATATTCCAATTTTGTTTTAGTTTGACTTTTTGCCACAAGATTTAAATTTGGAGGTTAGTTCTTTCCTTCAAAATATACGTGGGGTTCATTACCATGCACGGACACCCAGGATTTGCCTTTTTATGATCAATAAACCAAGTAAAAACACAAAAAAATGTCTGGGCCAATTTTAATATGAAATTTAGATATCCAAACAGTCAAGTGTCATGTACTCAATACCTTGGTTAATCCAAAAGGTTGTAGATGTGCCTTTGGGCAAGACATTTTACCATAAATTGCCTCTCCACACAGAACAATATATTTAGGTACCTACTTTGGTGGTGAATGTATAAAACTCCAGTACTATTGATATCATTAACATCAACCTAAGAATTGCATGCCCAGATAGGCCTATTCATGGTAAAATTGGCTCCAAGCTCAAACAATGCATCTTTAAAGTTACAATAGAGGCTATATGATACTTACATTTAAACTGGACCCTTGGCTGGTGATCAAAAACCTGAGGAGAAAAGACAAAGTATTGCTGTTAATAAAATAAATAAAAGGTTCCCAAAACCCTAACCATGCATGATCATTCAAAATGGCCTAATTTTGTTGAATTATTGTTTTGTGGTAATTTTAATTGTTCCTATGTGGATTAAATAAGAGAATTCTAGTTAAGAGTTGAGAAGTTAATCAGAATTGTTTTCCTTTAAAATAACTTATGTCGCGCTTACGCAATGTATTTTCAATGTATAAGGGAAAAAATACCGGGAATTATTCCCAGTTGTCCGATGGGTTTAGTGCAGGAAAGCTTATGTGATGTCCGACTTGTAAATTCTTTCCAAAATTACACTATCCACTATAAAATTCATGTTTCGGTAAAAGTTGAGAAGATGATCAGAATTTGTTTTGGTATGAATTCCGTTCACTGGTTGCCACTGAGACGCCGTATTTTCAAGAAAATTATTAAATGTTTGTTACTGCACAATTCACTTCCCTTTCAAATATTTTGATGGTTATTAAGTCATCAGGAGAATAAGTGGCAGCCAGTAAACAGAATTATTTCCTATTTTACTTAAATACCTGCATTATTTCATTCATACAGCTTATCTTCCGCTAAAAAAGTGAAATTTTGTTGTGAAAATATTGAACAAAGATTTTAAGGAAATTACCTCTTGGAATCAACAGATAATCCAATTCTAAGATATACTTTCCAGTTTACACATGCAATTTTGTCGCAAATGTTGCTTTTCTAAAGAAAAATGACATTTTCTTTTTAAAAAATTGCATTTAGTTGGTGCACAAGATGAACCATATACGCTTGCATGCAGCGGCCTCTATTGTTGCGCTTACTCGCTGTGATTTTGTCTTACTCTCTGCAGTACCGGTAGTTTTATTATTTATTTATCTCAGAAATGCAACATTTCCGACAAAAGTGCAAGTGGGAAGTATATCTTAAAATTGGATTATCTATTGATTCCAGGAGGTAATTTCCTTAACATCTTAATTGTTCAACCTAAACGAATAAAATAACAAAAAACCTTAATTTTGTTAATGAAACTAGTCCATAAGACTTGTACAAAGAGTTGAAAGTGCAGGTATTAAAGTAAAATCTTTCAGGAATTTCTTCCAATTAAGAGTTTTAACAGATCCGCAATTTACCTTTTCCAAGAAGCCGCCGTCATACGGTATTACACGACTCCATCCTGAAAGCGAAAACAACAATCAGATTAGAAGGATGGTTACTTGATTAAAGGCACAGGCTCGTCAGCAATGCGCGCTCGCCAAATTCGTGCTAGAAACACGCAGCTCCATAGGCATAGCAAAGGCATGGAGCTGCGTATTGCGTGGCACACATTTGGCGGGCGCGCATTGCCGACGAGCCTGTGCCTTTAAGCCCCATTATAAGCAAGGAATCATAACAAGTTCATTTCACTCAACTCTAGACAAGGTTACCTCGGCTCGAAATTTTTCATGTGGTAATCTTTTAGACAATTAGGTTACCTCGGCTCGAAATTGTTCATGTGGTAGCCTAATCTTTTAGAGATTACCACATGAAAAAATTCGAGCCGAGGTAACCTAAGCTTGTCTAACCATAGAGCAAGGAACTGTTCCTTGCTGACTATATGGTCTAACTCAACCCACGTATTTTAAATCCCGAACCCCACATAACTACTTTTCCCTTCTTCAAGCATGTCGAGTAGGTAAAAGACCCACAAAAACTTTAATCTTTACCATTCCCACATAGCATGAAAACATAGGAATAGGATAACCGTTACAATCGTAGTTTACGTACCTAAAAATCTCACTATAGCGTAGATTGTCGAGGACGTCCCGTATCATCACCAGCATCTTGACCGGCCGTCGGCAGTTCGTCTGTTGCAAAATCTACCTGCTGCTTCCACGGTTCATTGCGTCCAGAATGCGGTGCATGGTTACGTAACCGAAGAATGGAAACGCGGGCTTGGGCGACTCTGGACAGCATTTTTGGAATCGATTCCGATTCCGATTCCAATCGATCGCAATTCTAGCTACCCGGAATCGATTCCATAAGTGGCACTGAGCGGTACTGAACGTTTATGATATGATATCAAAACCAAGCCGAGTACTAGCTAGTACTCTTGCAAAACCCCATCTTCCTTTCGCAAGAGTCTTTGCTGCACACCGGAAACTCGGTAACTCGGTGTGCAGCGTGCAGCAAAGACCCTTGCGAAAGGAAGACGGCAAAACCCGTGTATTTTGGTTCCGGAATTTCTAAGAATCGGCATTCGGCAACCTATCACTGGGGATCGAATCTAGATAAAAGGAATCGATTCCTGAAAATTTGGAATAGTGACTCAGATTCTTAAAGTGGAATCGATTCTACTCGACTCCAGCGTGGAATCGATTCTACTCGACTCAGCGTGGAATCGCCCAAGCAGACGCCCACACAGTATCTGAGAGTACACCTGGGGCCAATTTCATAGAGCTGCTTAAGCATGAAAAATTGCTTAAGCATGAAAAATGTTGCTTGATAAAGTGAGGTTACCAGCAAAATTTTAATGTGATTGTCATGGTAATGAAACAGTCCTGTAACACTGGTCATACCACAATTGCTATCACATGAAATTTTTGCTGGTAACCTCACTTTATCAAGCAACGTTTTTCATGCTTAAGCAATTTTCCATGCTTAAGCAGCTCTATGAAATTGGCCCCAGTTCCTATCGTTATTTAAACATCTTAGGAATGTATATGCAGCACGATGTGGCAGAGGGTATGTCCCTCCCCCTACCATTGTTCCCCCATTGTGTCTCAAACATCCAAGGAAAATTCCTTTGTTTTTAGGGGAGTGTGTGTGTTAACAGAAGGGAAGGGAGTGTTAATATAAGGGGAGCTCGGAGAGGGGTTTGGGGTGGGGGAAGGGGGTAGGGGTTTGGGGTGGGGGAAGGGGGTAGGGGTTTGGGGTGGGGGAAGGGGGTAGGGGTTTGGGGTGGGGGAAGGGAGTAGGGGGTAGGGGTTTGGGGTGGGGGAAGGGGTGGGGGTGGGGGAAGGGGGTGGGGGAAGGGGGTGGGGGAAGGGGGTGGGGGAAGGGGGTGGGGAAGGGGTGGGGGAAGGGGTGGGGGAAGGGGTGGGGGAAGGGGTGGGGGAAGGGGTGGGGGAAGGGGGTGGGGGAGGGAAGGGGTGGGATCCGTTTGTCACATATCGTGCTGGATATAGTGTGGGGTTGATAGACTACCGAAGTGAATACGTCATCTTTTGTTAGTTGCCTAGGCAATGGCTCTACACTAAAAATCACTGAACCGTGTTCCTGTGCTTTTGAAATGGTAATTTTTCAAACGGTCACGGTGTTCGACCCCTAGCTCGGGATTAAGTGTCATGGCCCGGTCGCTTAATTTTTTTTACACCACTGCGAGGGGAGAACAATGGGGTTTGTACCTTTTTAGCGTCTTGAGAGGAGACTATATAATAGGTTAGGGTTCAGGGTTAGGGTTTAGGGTTGTTTATTTAGGCGTGACATAATTGAATAAACCATACCACACCATAGGCTACGCGCCGGATGAAGGTCACCCGCAAGGGTGACTCGCCGTTAAAGGAAAGTTTTCAGTAAAAAATGGGTTTTGTTTTAACTTAGCAATCATACAATACCTCCCAAAAATAATATCGACGGGGAATTTTTTTTAAGGCAATCCCCAGTTTGGATGTGGAAGCAAAAAGGTGAATTACGTTTGGAACCAGATAAATTATTTTGCAAAACATCGGTCGATCTATTTCCGGCGATATCCTTAAAATATATACAGATATTTGAGAACGTGAAATTTCTTAAGTTATGGTAACGAGAAAAATTTGACAGACAATAAAATATCAAAATCTCAATTTCCATGGGAAAAATGGGTACCCCCCCACCCATCCGGGTTGAAATGTTGATACCATATAATTTTTCATATTTTTCTCATGACCATTCTGAAATTTCGCGTTCTCAATCCGTATATATTGCCGGAAAAAGACCGATTTTTTGCACAATAATATATCTGGTTCTTTAGAAAAGTGCAGTAATTAACCTTTTTGCTTCCACATCCACAAAGGTCTGTGGCTACCATAAGCAATTTCATAAAGCTTCCACATCCAAACTGGGAATTGCATTGAATTTTTTTCCTCGTCGATATTATTTTTGGGAGCTATTTTCATTGCTAAGTTAAAACAGACAAACAAAACACACTTTTTACTGAACACGCTCCTTTAACGGCGAGTCACCCTTGCAGGCCCCATAACCTTTATTTCTGACCTTCATTCGTCGCGTAGCCTATGGTGTGGTACGGTTTATTCAGTGACGTAGGATAAGTGTATTTCTCTTTACGTCTCTGAATAAACAAAGGAGAAACGTGTCTCTCATCACGTGATACACATCACGTGATTAATAGCTGGGTGCTACCTAACTACAGTCTGGTACCCGGACCACAAAGTTTTGACTAGACTGAATGATTCAGTCGTTGTATGTGAAATATGTGGAGCGGGAACCAGTCTAGGTGCTACCCACAATTCCGTTTACGCACATACATTGAAAGATCTAGACTGGTTCCCGTCCACATATTCCACACTTTCGCAATAACCCAACCAATCTATAGGGATCGGGAACCAATCTATGAAAGATCATGCCCACATATCACGAACATCGCGACCCCACACATTGAAATATCCCACATTTATGTCGAAATATCGCACATATATTTTTAACATTGCATATATGTCAAATTATTGCACATATATCTTTAACATCGCATACATATGAAAAAACATTGCATATATATGTCAAATTATTGCATATATAATTCAACATCGCATACATATGAAAAAACATCGCACATATATATCAAACATCGCACATATATGTCAAACATCGCACATATATTTGTGCATTATCGAATATTGCAACGTATCACACGCCATACGTGGCTGCATTAGACTTGGTTCCAAGTCCGAGATCCTGTTTTGTTTTCCGTTTCCGATTTTGAAATGTATGGACAGGGAACTAGTCTATTTCGGTTCAGAATCGATCTCGGACTTGGGAATTCTGCACGCCAGTTGTACACGGTCTATGGGAATTAAGTCCAAAACAGGACGTAACGATATGATTGGTCGAAGTCACAGGGAGCCTACGTGTAATGAATATTCATTAGAAATCTCCTAGAGGATGTATTTGCGAGTCGTGTCGTCTGCTGGTACATGGTCGTGTCGGATTGTTTACAAACCTGTTGTAAATAATACAACATTCTGACATATCGGTTGATAATTTACCGACATTCGCAGATGGTTAGCGGCATCTACCCGGTTTCAAGGTACGTTGATATGTTAACATATGACTAAGAATTACATGCAGTAAGAATGGAGAAGTTGAGCAGAAAATATTCTTTAAAATTACTTATCAAACCTCAGTAACTTGCTGATTTAATAAAAACAAAAACCCAAATTTAGGAATAAGAAAAAAACAATTTCCAGCCAATCTCTCATTTGTTGTCTTAATAAAATAAGTAATAATAGGCCTGAGGTCTGAAGACTGAAGCCAGAGTTCTCCATTCTTTCGGGTAATCCTGCCAAAAAGACAAACTTGAGCAAGCATGCTAGTGTCGAGCTAGAAGCAGGCATCTGCTTTGTTAGCAGGAAGTCGTGGGTTCAAATCCCACCTGATCCGAGCACGTATGCTATGAAGTTTTCCCGATAGTGTCTTAGGGGAAAACATTTAGTGTACTTGTCATAATTGGGAAAGTGCAAAACAATTACATGTCATGATGTAGGCCCTATGCACATACATGTATGAATTGTTTCCCCAACCACTTCCCCGCTCTATCCCACCTCAGAGAAGGGGATTGTCACTTTTCGAGTGACAAAATCCCACTCCTGCGGGGCAAAATCTAGATGACAAAATCCCCACCCAGGGGTACGGGTGTGCGATGCAAAATAATGCACGTTTTGCTCCCATGTGCACAGACAATCTGATTTCCTTTTGTCAAAATCCCCACCCTGGGGGCATGACAAAATGTGACCAAACATCTACCTAAGGGGAAATATTACCCTAAAGCAGAAGCAGGTAGATTCACGTAGATTCACTTTTTGGGGGGCGATGGAGGGGTGTGTGGGGGAATTTTCTATTATTTTGGTCAGGTGCTCTTAATTCAGAAACATGCATCCAAAAACTGCATCTGTTGATTAGCTCCTGTGACACATGTATATTTCAGGAAAGGCAAAGTATGGTAATTTATACCAATAACCTTTTTACTTGTATTTGTGCACAGAGTCTAACTGAGGCAGGACTACTTCGAGAGCTCAGCCTGAACTCACTGCAGGAGCCTTGGCGGATCTGCGCCTTGGCAATACCTTTGTGATGAGTTGCAGAATATCATGGACTATTCACAAGTACAAGGTTGAATGAACTGCCACAAAACTTAAAGAGGAGTTCAGCATGATATGGACAGCATGATATTTTCCTACGGTGATTAGAGCACAATTTGAGTACTTTGCAACATCCTAGCTCCAACACACAGCCTTGGGAAAAAAATTATTGGACCACCTACAACCTGCATAAACAACAAAAATAAGTATGTAAGAATTGTTTAAGGCATGTCTTACATATTTGATGCCTTGTAAGCCTCCTGAGCTAATGACTATTGTCTAAGACCAAATATCATAAACATAAGCCTGGTTGCTGAGGGATTTTGTTGAATAATTCAAGACGTAGGTGGTCCAATATTTTTTTCCAAGACTTTATGTCTCTGGGGCCTCTGAAGAGGCCCCAAGTCCTTTCTAGATTAATTAGCCAGATTAAAAAATATATATTTCACTCTGTTTCACTGAGGTATCTAACATTTTTAAAAGTAGAATTTACTAACATAAAAATACAGGTACAATTGAATTGTCTCGTAGGATTTGTTAAATTTGCTACAATTTGCCACGATCTTTGTTTGATTTCCTTTTTCTTGTACTATATTAAAGGCACAGGCTCGTCAGCAATGCGCGCCCGCCAAATGTGTGTCACGCAATACGCAGCTCCATAGCAAAGGCATGGAGCTGCGTGTTTCGAGCACGAATTTGGCGGGCGCGCATTGCTGACGAGCCTGTGCCTTTAAGTAGATTCACAAGCTGCAAAATGAGGGCGTTTTTTTGATACCCATTTTGTGCCTACAAATTCATATGCAGCACGATATGGGGCCGAGGGTACTCACCCTACCATTGTCCCCCTATTGTGTCTGAAACATCCAAGGAATTCCTTTAAGTTTTTATGGGTGGTTGGTGGGTTAACAAAAGGGAAGAGAGTGTGTGTTGAGTCATAGGTCCCAATTCGTGCTGGGTACACATGTATACAAATTGTGACAAATGTTTGAAACTACAATCTCTTCGGGAGGCATTTTAAGCACTTACATGTATACAATTTTTAATGTAGAGCATTTTTTGTTTAAAAAGGAATACCGCAATATAAAACCATGGAGGAAGAAACATGATAAAACCAACTAAATATCTGAATTACAACAGTGTTACAAGCATATTTCCTCATGCCGTTTAAATTTTTGATCTTGAACATGATTGCTAAAATTTGCCTTATTTTGTGCAGGCGATCTCGAGACTCAGACTCTAGTTGACTCGAGACTCCAACCCCAAATGATATGGCTTGACTTGACACTCAAACCTCAAAAGACTTGACATGAGTCAGATTTTTTTATTTGATTCAGCCAAAAATAAAAAAATTTTTTAAATGCATTTTTCCTCATTTTGGGGACCGAATTTCAGCACTAAAGAAACCTTGGCTGAAAGCATGTGAGTTCCATTGTTAAGACTCAATTTGAAATTAGTTTGACAAATTTATTGTCGTGACTACTCGACTTAACGATCAGTTTTAATAACCTGAAAATTGCAGACCTCTCATTTGAAGGAGTTTGTCAAGATAAATTTTGAATGTGTTCTTAACCCATGAAGAGCCACGAACACTCACTGCAATCTTTTGTTTCTTAAAATATGGAGATTTTAGGGTAGGAAAAAAGTCTTCTTGAGTTGTCTCATAAGTTTAAATGTAGGAGGGCTTATGTCATGTGACGTCGAACCCTTCATCAGGAAAGTAGGTAAATTTGTTACGAAATGGATGCTGTATAATACTATGGACTTGGGTCAAGTCGACCGTTTGCCCAACTCGACCGTGAACCAACTCGACCACACAGTGCATGCAATATAAGTCACTTTGCTTTACGTCCACCGATCGACTGACCAAAGTTACGGGTGTAGTGACACATCATTAACAGTGGCACTATTTTTGTACATACAAATTCCAAGTTTCAAAGAAAAACTTGAACTACGGTCATGACGGTCGGTTCGCGGTCGATTTGGTTTACGGTCGAGTTGGCAAACGGTCGCCTCGTCTTTTGTACGGGTGCGGGGAGCTCGCCGGGCGTTATCAAATGGGCCGGACAAATCGGTAACGATCACTCCCAAACCGCTTCAAAAGAATATAGATTTTGTCATCAGAAAGGTTCTGCTGTTGCGTGTCCCCAGTTTTGACAAATACCATCATGAATATCGCGTTTTGGTCTCGGCATTTGCCTTGAAAACAAGTGCACAAAATTGTTCAAGTTTATCGCACCCATTAGTCTTGGCCCAAGACTACTCTAGTCGATATTGGTTTGTGTACGCGTTGGCCATATAGTGCGCCCTCTTGCAGCACTAACGGACCAGTCTTTGCTCACTAGAGTAGTCTTGGGAATTTCTCCCGGAAGTTTTAACTTTTTCTTTGTTTTTGCCTAGGCTTTCCTAGGGAACCAATCAGCGAGTGACCCAAATACAGCAGAGCGTGGGAATGCAGCGAGCGACCCAAATACAGCGCGTTGACCGCAGAGCGTGACCCAAATACACCGCGTGCACACGCTTCGAATGGTTTGAAAAATATAAGGCGGCTTACAAGAATCATCATTCGTATACGTTCCAATAGCGTTCTTTCGTTTCAAACGGTTTGTCGTACGTGTTGGGCGGTGCGTAATTTTCTTGTCCAATCAGAATCCCATACACACAGTACTGCTAACCCACTGTGACCTCATCCAATCACGAGAGCGTCCACGACCGTCTGTTTTACATGTTATAAATAATAAACGAGCCACTGCACAATGCTTGTTAAAGCCTCAGACTTAGCGCCGCCCCCGCTGTCCGCTGTAATTTGTCAATTCCTGGGAATTCCTGAAATGCTCCTGATACAATAGAAGGCCCCGTGCCGCGTTCACTGATTTCTAAACAAAATTGAAGCAGGTGCCAAAATCCTTTTTTATATAACGGCCAAATGAAAAGGACAGTGATGGGGTGGCGCACCCGGTGGATTCATTTGTCTTCGTATCACCGAATGACGTTTATTTACTTTCTCAAGTTATATATGAACGGACATTAATACAAAAAATATGTCGTAATTCTGACTTAGCACAACAATTTAGACTTATTTGTATTCATGTCCCTTCTACGCTTCGGTACGAATTCATTAAAACTATTATAGCTATGGATATAACTCACAAATTCCCGCACATTTTAAAACTGTTTAAATAAAATTCATAACCTGTAACTTCAATTTCGTCCGAAGACGAGTTGTTCTTTCCAAATGATCAGTGGTCAACCAATTTCAATATTTGTCCATTCAATGTCGTGGGATTGTAATCAAACTAGTCTCACCTGAAAATCATCTACATCATGTAAAGATTGAATTCGTCTTTGTTCAACCGACTTATAATTTGTCGATCAAATTTGTCTGATGGTGAGACTATATAAACGCGTCAGTGACAAATAAAATACATGTAAAATTGATTTCCAATTTTTGCCGACGGCCATGTTAATTTAGAGCCAATTGCCATGGCAACACGTCACACTTCGGCTGTCTATAGCAGCCACGTGCGTTTTCACGTCACGGCTCTATTATTGTTCTCTCCTGATCTGGAAGACAAGCAATAGATCTATAGACTGCCGAAGTAAACACGTCACCTTTTGTTGGTTGCCAAGGCAATAGACCGATCCAGTAAGCTCCGCCCATTTAGAAATTGCGTAGGTCGTGTTTGTTTCACGACAGATCCGAATCCAGATCCCGAGTTATTTTATGCGCAGAAACAAACGTAACTGCTCTCGACTAGGAATTCAAGTCACGTGAATTGGATCTGCGCTGATCTGAATCTGGATCCGTCCGAAACAAACTCGCCCTAGCAACATGCCACACATGCTAGGCACGTGTGCAGTAGAGTCGCGTGGCCGCGCCGTGCGTCAGCGCCCGCGCCCTGGTAAGCGCGTATTGAAACACGCACACGCACACAGAAACTGCACGCTCGAAAGCAAAATGTGCACAAGTATCCGGTCGTGTACGTGCGTGCACGTACAACACGCCTGCAATACGCGATCGAACAAAAACATATCGACACACATCTAGAACGCAGTGAATCCACAACATAGCGAAACGACAAGCTAATAAGCCAGTTCGGAATCTCGCGCGCGCAATGAACGTCTATGGGATTGTGTCAAGGTCATTTGAGATAAACACAGGTCATTTGAGATAAACACAATGCATACCGCTTTGTTTATCTCAAACCAAAGTCGGGAGACGCATGCGCAGTCGAGACTCCGAACTGGCTTATTTTGGTAAGTTTTTCCCGTTTACACAAAAACACATTTATGAAGGGATTAAAAGTAGGTTAGGATAGTCTTATACAATCCGTTTTAAACCGGCTAGGGTCCTCTGCGCTGATAAAAATGATGTTTATGGTGTTTTTGCGTCACTCGTGCTGCATTTCGCCGTATAGCTCTGTGCACAGTAGCTCTGGACTCAGGTAACCAAAATGGAGATCTACTTTTTGGTTACCTCAACCTGAGGCTGTGATTGGTCAATTCCAAAATGGGCGGAGCTTACTGGATCGGTCTATTGGCTCTAAACTAAAAATCACAGAACTTGTGCTTTTGCAATGGTACTTTTGCCGACGGCCAAGATAGTTTAGAGCCAATTGCCATGGCAATTGCCTCTAAACTAACATGGCCGTCAAAAAAAGGTACCATTGCAAAAGCACATGAACACGGTTCAGTGATTTGTTTTATAGTTTAAAGTGACGTACTCACTTCGGCAGTCTATTGCAATAGTCTGCCGAAGTAATACGTCATCTTTTGTTGGTTGCCAAGGCAATTGGCTGTAGGCCTACACTAAAAATCACTCAACCGTGTCCCTGTTATTTTTTTCGACGGCCATGATGTTCAAAGCTAATTACCATGGCAAGCCACGAGAACAACCTTCGATGTGATTGAAACAAACTTCGGCCAATTGGAATATGAACGACCAACAGGACCCACATTTATCAACGAAACAACAGTTGGGGCAAAAAAGCGCCGAAAAGTGACGCATTGCCATGGTAATTGGCTCTAAACACCATGGCTGCCGGATAAAACACTATTTCAAAAGCGCAGGGAAACGGTTCAGTGATTTTATTTTTTTAGAGTGGACCCACTGCCTAGGAAATTAAAAATAGGGTGACGTTTTCACTTCGACCGCTAATTGTCAACAGGTGAATGGACCCGACTGTACGAACCGTCGCATTTCCATATCAATGAAACACGACGGTTGAGGCAATTGTAGTGACTGAATGGCCTGGCGGTTCGAACCGTCGCATTTACATATCAATAAAACACGACGGTTCAGGCAATTGTAGTGACTGAATGGCCTGGGGGTTCGAACCGTCGCATTTACATATCAATAAAACACGACGGTTCAGGCAATTGTAGTGACTGAATGGCCTGGGGGTTCGAACCGTCGCATTTACATATCAATAAAACACGACGGTTCGGGCAATTGTAGTTACTGAATGGCCTGGCGGTTCGAACCGTCGCATTTACATATCAATAAAACACGACGGTTCAGGCAATTGTAGTGACTGAATGGCCTGGCGGTTCGAACCGTGCATTTCCATATCAATGAAACAGGACACGTGGGCAAAATTGTAATATGTGAATGGCCGACGAGTAGGTGGGGAGGGTGGGGGGCGGGGGCGGTTCGTACATTATATAAAAAATGTCACTGGTTTTCGTTCCTTTTTAAAAACATACTTCACCTTGACGGATCAGTAAAAAAGTGAATTTTCGACATGGTAAAACATTGGGAACAAAAACAATTGTTAATACTGTGTGGTTTTCGGTGCAAAAACTTACTAGTACTATTGAAATGAACATTTAGCCCAAGTCCACAAATAGACCGTATTCCTGAACGCGGGAGGGCGCTCGAACAAGATGATTTGGGGGAAATGTCCATAGACGACAGTAGAAAAGTGGGGGTACGTGCATACGTACGTGGGGAAAAGTCGCGTACGCGGAGCGCGCAGGCCCGTGGCGCGCGCACAGGTTTCCATTAAAAATAGACGTCTGGAAGGCGTGTGCGCGTAGCGCGTTTTGTGTTCGAACACAACGCGCAATGGGCGCGGATCACTTGACAGCGCCCTCACGCGTTCAGGAATACGGCCTATTGACCAATGCACTTTTGGCCCAAAAGTTGCTATCTGATCCACACTTTGACAAATTTCTTGGTTCAAGTGTGGATCTTATACATATATCATCCTGGCTCTCACCACCACCACCACCACCACCACCACCACCACCACCACCTCTCCCCCCCCCCTCCCCCTCCCCCCCCCCCTCCTCCCCCCTCCTCTCTCTTCGAGGTGAACATTTCCGTGAGCACATAAAGGAAGTTTTGACTTAGCAAGCTTTGGCGATGGGAAATAAAATACCGACTTTAATATCATTTCTCTCTGAACAACGTTTGCAAATTACAATAGATCAAGTATAAAGTGAAATTGTTGTCATAGCACATTCATGTACTGCAAAGAAATTTGAATCACACGAAAACTGTTTAGATATTCGTAAGATCTATAAACAAACAAATATAAAAATTAAAAGCATTTCAATCAAAATAACGCGTGTCCAGGAAGAAAATATACGCGTCTTGGATATTTTTTCTTTTGAAATGTTGTATAAATAAATCAAGAAAATTATCAGTATCTCTCTCTCTTTTTTCCCTCTTGTAAATGAAATTGAACCCGTGCAAAGAAAATTGCATTCTTCAAACGTACATTTTTAATGTTCTTCATCATGACCTAGATTCTCCCGTACGTAGCGATTAAATAATCGGACACTCTCTCTGAGTTCTTCAGACAGTTCGGGCAAATTATTCGATACGTAATCGAAGAATGCCTCGTGACTTCTCCTCACTACTTCATGCATGGGAAGGCGCCCAACCTCACGTCGTGGGACAGGAATGTAGTTTCCTTCTGGAGGCCCCCGATTGGCTGGTTGCTGCTGACGAGGCAACCTTGGATCAGCCGGTTGCTGCTGACGAGGCGGCCCCGGATTGGCCGGTTGCTGCTGACGAGGCAGCCTCGGATCGGCCGGTTGCTGCTGACGAGGCGGTCCCGGATCGGCCGGTTGCTGCTGACGAGGCAGCCTCGGATCGGCCGGTTGCTGCTGACGAGGCGGCCCCGGATCGGCCGGTTGCTGCTGACGAGGCAGCCTCAGATCGGCCGGTTGCTGCTGACGAGGCGGCCACGGATCAACCGGTTGCTCCTGATGAGGAGGCTGCCCCTGATTGGCCAGTTGCTGCTGACGAGGCGGCCACGGATCAACCGGTTGCTCTTGATGAGGAGGCTGCCCCTGATTGGCCAGTTGCTGCTGACGAGGCGGCCACGGATCAACCGGTTGCTCCTGATGAGGAGGCTGCCCCTGATTGGCCAGTTGCTGCTGACGAGGCGGCCACGGATCAACCGGTTGCTCTTGATGAGGAGGCTGCCCCTGATTGGCCAGTTGCTGCTGACGAGGCGGCCACGGATCAGCCGGTTGCTGCTGGGGAGGCGGACCCTGATTGGCCAGTGGCTGCGGACGAGGCGGCTCCGGATTCAACGGTTGCTGCAAAGGCTGTTGAAGAGGATGTTGATGGTCGTTCCTCATCCTTCTCTCGGCCGGGTTACCTCGGACAGCGTATCTCATATCTCGTAGCCTTTGGTCTTGAAGCCTGCCGATATACCAAAATATAGGTGTGTTTTTTTTACTAAGTTCGTTTTAGATGCATTCGTTTAAGCACACATAATTTGAGTGCAGTTTGGGATCAACAATTAATTAAAGAAAGCATTCAATTTGGTTTTTCGAGCACGCAATCGCGAAAATTCAGCACTCAAATTTAAAGCTACGTGCAATTTTGAAATAGCAGCGAAAATCAATAAAAGTTCAATGTTTTGCATTTGAATGACATGAATTATAATCTGGATGTCTTAGCTTAGCGAACAAATCTGAATGTCTTTAAACGAAATTGAATAATGTGCAAATTAATAAGAACCAAAGAAATTGTGTCCTGATCAAAATCACTTGAATACGTACTTCTACAAACGAAATTTAATGCATTTCTGATGAATTTGAGCGAGAAAACGTATTTTCTTTACAAACACCTAAATGCGAACGTAAATTAAACCCTGGATTTAGAGAAATTATTTATCCACACAAAAGTCACTGCACGTACTGTGGGGATTCACGTTCTCTATCGGCTTCCGATAGTGTATGATGCGGGATTTCCCCACGATGCGAAATCCTTTTTCCCTGCACTGACACGTTTGGCGTTTGTCTGATTGCATTTTGGATAAATTCAAAACTTTCCAGGTAGTTTCGTTAGTTTATATCACACACGGACATGTGCATAGGCCTATGTTTTCCAAATGTGTATTTGCTGGAATCATTGCATTTTTTTGAGGATTTCATTGTGCATGTTGTGCCAAAAATTTGCTTTTAGTAAATCGGGAAAGGATGGAAAAATTGACCATGTCTTCAGACCTTGTACAAAACAAATTACTAGGCCACACATTTTTCTCGCTCCTCAATTTAGGTTATTTTCCATTAAATATGTATTTACTGATGATGATTGATGCGTCATTTCAAGTTTTAAAAATGCAAAATAATTCTATACATTTTGTCATTCGTAGCACTATGCATATAGTACTGAACCATCTACCAATGCTTTATTATCAATGCTGAGGTATATGAAATGCGTATGCGTACAGGGGGTGAAGGGGGTTGGAGCCACCACATATACGACATGCGTACAGGGGGGTGGAGGTGTCTAAAAAGTGGGCAATTTATGAGTACGTATTTATGGACGGCCCCTTGCGGGGTTTAACCCTACCCCAAAGGTGACTTGAAAAAGGCGAATCAGACCTGGGTCTCATCCGCCTTTTTCAAGTCGCCTTTTGCGTTTACACTTAGCGCCTACCCGGCTTCAACTCCCCTTTTGGGAAATTGCGGAGTTCGATTCGGAGTCTAAACGGGCCTTTAGTGGAATTGTACAGGAATTAATAATGTGCAGGAATTAAATATTAATAAATCGTGCACACGAATTAGCGGCGCACAGTTCTAAGGGGTTTTCAAACCAGTAGAATACAATGGTGATAATGTTAACGTCACTGTAATGGTAAACTTACCCAATCAAAACTATGGACGTTTGTTTCAAAAACGTATAGGTCGTGCAATAAAAATATTCGCAGAAATGCCAACCGTACGCGTACCATGACCACTGTGGTTGTGCCCTTTTTTGGTTGACACGAACTATACGTTTTACAAACATGTCTGCTGCGCTGTTGGCCTTAGTATTTCTTGAGATAGTAATTTTTTTTCGAGTTTTTTTATTATTTTTTTTATTTTTGTTTTTTACAAATTTCACTTTATAAACAAAAATGACACAATCGGTACTATGATGTCCAGGAATGTTTTACTGGTAAAACAGAGGAAGGGAATAGACGCATTAAAGTTAAAGGAATATAACCCGTCAAACATACACAGTTTATTAAATATGGGCTTCACAACAACAAAAAAGAACTTTAAGAGTAGCAAATTGTAGCAGCCCAATCTGGTTCTAAAATGTTTTTGAGGATTTGGGTTTTGAGAAAAATAATCGTTGAGGCGGGAATATTTATTTCCAGAGTTAATGAATAAAGCACACTACTTGTTTACAGTATTTTTCTGTTTTTGTCTGGTTGTCTGAAGCGGGCCTCCCACTGTGCGATTTTTGCTACGAATTTCCTACGATTAGCTACGATTAAGTAGGGCCTATATACGATTGTGTGTAGAGTCTATATAGACAGTCTCTGGTAATCGTACCAAATCGTACCAATTCGTAGGAAATTCGTGGCAAAAATCGCACAGTGGGAGGCCCGCTTTTTTTGAAGCCAAATTTGATAACTTTATTTTACACAGAGGTCGTAATGGCCGTTTAAAATATAAAAGTAACATGTTTTTTTCCCTCGTGATTTGTCTGTTCCCGTCGTGTTTAAGACGGTATAAATGTTATGGAGATTATGCACCTATCAATTGTTTCGCCCACCCCTCCCACTCCCTGCGCTGCCACACCCCCTATAGGTGGGAGTTTGGTCACGTTTTTCATGCCCCAGGGTTGGGTATTTGTATACAAGACGCGCATGTTTTGAACTCGAGGGTGGGGATTTTTGTCACCTAAATGTTGCCCCAGGGGTGGAGATTTCGTCCAAAAAAAGTGACAATCCCCACCTCTTAGGTGGGGTAGCCCGGGGAGGGGAGGGGAGGGGGAAACAATTGATAGGTGCATTACTTGTATTGTTAAATAGTTGTATAGACCCCACACAAACCTAACAAAATTGTAATAATTTTTTAGAAAAATCTACATTTGCCTATTTTGGCACAGTTTTCATTCCCACTTGTGGCAGCCAAAAAAAAAACAATTCTACTGTGCCTTCCGGAAACGTGAGTAACGTGTTGCCATGGTAATTGACTCTAAACGTCATGACCATCAGAAAAAGAGTACTTTCGCAAAAGCACAGCGACACGGTTCAATTATTGTTTAGTTTAGAGAAAATTGCATAGGCAACCAACAACATGTGACGTGTGAATGTGGCGCTTTTTTTCTCAAGATGACCGCGGAATGTGAAACTCCCATGCGTATGAAACATACCGTAGGACGTCCCTTGAAATTACATCCCTTACTCTCCTTCTCTGTTGAACGGCATTTCGCTGCATGTACATACGGTAGATCCTACCATCTACCTCACTTTGTCGAATAACGTGGGCTGCTACCCGGGCCCAATTGTTGCCATAAATTCCATGTCCTTCAAGTAATAGGGTTCTCTCTTCTTGATCTACGCGAACGGCAGCCATGATTCATATAGACACAAGACAATCACATGCACTAATGAATTATTTTGTATTCTAACCAGCTGCAACACCCGTAAATAAAAAAAACCGGAATTCCTAAGATTTGTGCGACTGACACGAAACACAATAGAAGGCATTTCACGGGGGGAGTGGGGAGGCGTGGTTTACGTGTGTTAAGTTTGAAGCAACGCAGATGGTTGATGTTCTTTTGGTGCCCCCAAATGGTGCGTATGTTTGGAGTAATAGCTATACATGTACATGCACCGAGAAATTTGCCCAGTGGGATGCCATGCGAGCCAGCACTCGGGGGCGGGGGGCAGGAAGCGCCGCTCAGTGTAACCTGTCCGTGTTTTTTTGACGTACGTTAAATCCGGTCCATCCGTTTTTTTGTTCGGTGATGCGTTTTCAATGTGAACCGTCTCAAAGATCAACTAAATATCATCAATCACGTAAAGAAAAAACAAATCAACGTATACGAACGTTTCGTACGTCAAAATGACGGATGGCGAAAGAGTTGATTAGAGGTCTAGCTACTTTTCCGTCGATTTTTCATCCGCCAAGTCCGTTGTATATGTACGTACAACATAACAGCGCGATCAAGCACATGATGAATTTCTAAAGAGTTTGAAACCCGCCCTAAACGCACGTGCTACATTCACATACAAAAAAGCCTAAAATACGCCCTTTCAAACAGTATCCAAATAGAGTGAAAACCATTAATCTATATGCACTTGATGAAGTATCAATAGCAGTTGGCTATACAAGAATTTAGGCCGAGCGCTGGCCGCCATTGTACTCCCAAAACAATGCTTTGCTGCCTAGACTGCTCCCCGGTCCTTGCGATCGCTCGCATTCCACTTAACACATGTTTACTATGTGAAGATAGTATGGCCAGTCTAGGCAAGGTATTGTGTTTGTAGTACTAAGATGGCGGACGGTGGCGCATCCAGTGATTATATATCTGCCAGTGATTAATTTGTAGCTAATCAATATTACCCATTGGCAAGTAGAATTTTCTATTTTGGAAAGATCGGTAACAGAGCACTAAAGTGAAAACGTCACCATTTGTGCGCTGCCATGGTTTTTGGGTCTACACTAAAACCAGTGAATTGTTTCCCTGCGCTTCGGCAATGGACGTTCCAGATTACCAGTGAATGTTTAGACCCAATTACCACGGCAACTGACGTCACACTTTAGTAGTCTATTGGGTATCCACAGTAAAGGGGACATTTTGGCAACACAGACCGTCTTTTCAAGGAAATACCATTGTCTGGTCTCAAAATAAAAGAAGTAAGTTTAAGTTGTTCTGAAGAGATAACTTAGGCCCAAAAAGGGTTACAAATAGTGTGACAACATGCCTTTCTAAAAACCCTGTGTACAAATTTCCAATGTCCGTCCCGGATACGCGCGTTATATTGGAAATTTGTACACATTATTTTTTAAAGGCATGTTGAACTATTTGTAACCCTTTGGGGGCCTAAGTTATCTCTTCAGAACAACTGAAACTGTTTTTCTTTTTTTTTGAGACCAGACAAATGTGTTTTTAGGAAAATATGGTCTGTGTTGCCAAAATGCCCCCTTTACCGTGGAAAGACCCACGAGAGCTATCGGCTTTACCAAAATTCACTCGTGGCCGATGGCGAAGGAGATAGCTCTCGTGTGCTGTCAATTTTGTCGAGAATTTTGCGCTGCGCCAAATATCTATCGTGTTTGACAATGTTTGCCACGCGTGGAAAGTGATGAATCGTGTGCGGTCAATGAAAACTATCTGCTTTTGTCTGACGCGTAGAGCGCATGCGTGATTGCGGCCTGGCAACGTCACCGCGAGGAAATTACTGGGCGCAGCCATTTTGCTTGTGACGTTTCCAGGCCGCAACACGCATGCACAGTACACGTCAGCCGTAAGCAGATAGCTTTCATTTACCGCACCCGACGCTCCACTTTCTACGCGTGGCATGCAAACATTATCAAACACGATATATATTTGGCGCAGAGCCCGGAAAGGCAAAAAATCTCTAGGAAAATTGACCGCACACAAGAGGTATCCCTTTGCCATCGGCCACGAGTGAATTTTGGCGCGTGACGTCAGCAACTATCATATCCACCATTACTGTGTCAATATTATGGCACGCCGAAGCGGAAATAATTCAACACTGATAATTCTGCCATCGACCCTGAAAAACAAGTCTCAACATTTTTTACAAATTGCCAACAAAAGCACGGTGACAATTTCAAACAGTCTATCAACATTTAAGTCACGCCAACTTTTTTTTCTTGCGCAACATTTGCGAAAATATGCGTCCACATTCAATTATCAGTGTTGAATTATTTTCGCTTTGGCGTGCCATAGTATGGACACAGTAATGGCGGATAGCAACCGTTGTCAAGCCAAGTGAAACCCAAGAATAGCTGTCATCTTGTGGTTTCTTAGTGTTTCTAATGCTTAGGGGCATGCATGTGGTTAAAGACGCAGGCTCTTCATGCACGACGAGCTAATAGACCTATGACATAATGACGTCACGCAATGTTTACCGCGGTACATTATGGGTGAAATGTGGGGACGAAATATCTGCATTGCTAGTTTGCACAATTATTGCAGGGCCATTTTCGCCGCTATTTGAGGCCTTAAAAGTTAAAACCATAGTTCCGGCACAACTAAGTTGACACGAACCATTTTAGAAATTTACGATCATCTTTGTTTTTGACGTTTTTTTTCTCCAGCGAATTAAGCGGTTAGTAAAGTTCACAAAGTTACGTGCATAATACGCTAGGCGCTATGCATGCAATGTACGCAAACTGGAGATGTAGAGATTCACCCATAATGCACCGCGGTAAACATTGCGTGACGTCATTACGTTTTAGGTCTATTCGTGCCACGAAATTCATCACGCTTCATACCGTACCGGAGCTCTTACGATCCCGGAGGGTGCAGGCGCGCTCGACAGAAAACACTCGTGTGTTTGTACGTTAACCAATGAGCCTGCACCGTCCGGGATCGTGACAGCTGACTGCCCAACTAGTGTGGAGCGCGGTGAATTTCGTGATAAAAAATGTGTTCCTCGCGCATTGACGAGCATGCGTCTTTAATTGTTAATGTTAAGTTTTAGGGCCAATTAGGGCGAATTAGGGCCAATCTTGTCATCACACCGTTGCATTTCGTACACGTTCAGTGAATGTCGTCAGAAAGACGGATGTGTCTTTGGGCCAGAAAGCCACATAGTTCGACAATAAACGGCATCATCCATCTTGGGTGTCGATATACTTCTTTGACTGCCCTGTACGTCTTCAAGTAGGAAATGACATGTTCTACGTGGATTCGACATCTCGAATGCTCCTCGTTGAAGATGTACATCGCACACTGCTCGCCGTGATCAGCTGCTTGCCGAATTTGGTTACTTCTGAACTTCGTCATAATCGGGTATCTGTTTGCATAACCGTTGTCCCCAAGTAAGTAAAGGTCGTCGGGTAAATGTAGATGAAGCCCTGGTCCTATGCTTGGCATCAAAGCATACTGACTCGCGTCATTCAAGTGCCCAAGAAATCCACTCTGGATGTACCGGATGTTTCTTTATAACCTGTGCAAAAACAAAAGGCTCGGAATGAGAATTAGGGTAGTAAAAATATTTACATGTTTATATAAAACGTATTATACCTGTGTGCTAGCTTGTTACTTTGTTACAACTTCATATAACTGCGCGAAACCATTTCTACAATGGAGCAAGGAGTTATATCCCCCACCCCACCCAGTTTTTTCACATTTCATTTTCTAATAAAGAAAAATACCAAGGGAAATAGGCCAAAGTTTACATTGTACATGTATATCTAAATGTTTGCCAAACGCTTTACCTGCGTGCTCATACAGTGGTAGCGGGAATACCCACTGTAGAATTCATGCTGGTCTTCAGTCTGTGGTCGATGTATTTCGTGCAGTGTGCCATCTATAGCACCAACAGCGTTAGGGAACATCGGCCAGCCACCTCGTAGTTCCAACCATTCTTCATGTGTAGGCCATGATATTTTTGAATTAAAGTAATACCAAAGTAAAGGAATGATGGTGTGAAGATCCCTTGTAATCGATGAATGCGAAATGTTAAATAAACTTGACAAAACATCATAGCTGGGGTACTGCCTCAACCAAATCATGGCCATCAGAATTATGTTTCTTGCGGATTGTCTATGCTGCCGCCCACCTTCTCGATTTGTTATCATCGGTGCCAAGTCTTCTACAATCGCCATGATTGACTCTGGTGTCTCCCCGGACATTCTAAAAAACCTAGGCGGGTCCATTTCCAAATCGGCGAACAAATTTCTGGCGTTGATGTCAACTTGGCCATGGAAATCAGGAAACAGAAGGGTGTATATTCTTGGTATCGGTAAAGGTAGAGGAAATATGCAGGTGCACAGGTACAGTCTAAAAAAACTAACAAATGAATTCCAAGTTATAGCTAAGTCGTCGTCTCCAAAATGTGGAGGTATTAGGGGTAATGTTAATACAAACTTTAGGCACAGGTCGAAGAACATATAGACGACATTCGGATCCATATTGAAAAAGAAGCAGTCGAATGCAAGAAAAATAATAGTCAGCGAGCACTGTGACAACTCCTTTATACTACGCTTGCTGCGAGGCATTCACCATAGAAAACAGACCGCGGTCTCGGAATCTCATTTGAATTTGTGTGAATGCACACGCTTCATGAATAATAATTGTAACAACAGCTGGTCGATGACGACTCCTACGACTGATTGGCGTGATGTAGGCGGGACCTATAACGTGTGCATTCTTCTGATTGGATGGCTCACACCGTACGGTTTTTTACGTGCAATGAACCGTCGAAACGAAAGAACGCTATTCGAACGAGGACCACAGGGCTGCAGATACGCTATAGTCCTGATTGACTACTATAGCAAATGGCCGGAAGTTGCATTTGCTTTGACAGTTACTTCTCGCACTGTCATTTCCATGCTTTCGTCAGTTTTCGCACGTGAAGGCTTACCTAACGAAATTGTCACAGACAACGGTGTTCAGTTTACTTCTACCGAGTTTGAGAACTTTCTGCATGACAATGGGATCAAGCACTACAAGTCATCGCTTTACTACCCAAGAGCAAATGGGGAAGTGGAGCGTTGGAATAGAGTCCTTAAACAGACCCTACAGCTTGCCACCCAGGAAAGCCGTGGTTGGAAAGAGGCAGTGTTAGAATTGCTTACTGCCTACCGTTCAACGCCGCACCAGACGACTGGAAAGTCGCCTTCGGAACTGTTGCATAACCGGAAACTGATCACGCGTATGAACATTCGACAAGACAAACCATCGCAGCAGAACGATGCTGAACTTCGTGATCGCGTGGCAAAGAAACAGGACAAATCGCGTAGATACACTGATGCCAAACGTGGCGCAGTGAAACCTACTTTCAAACCAGGGGACTATGTACGCGTGAAAAGACCGAATCTGGGAACACACAAATTCTCAAATCCTCAAAAGATCATTGGTACTAAGGGACCATCTACTTATGTGCTTGAGAGTGGTAAGGTCTGGAATGCATCCAAGTTAAGCGCCTGTCCAGTTGAGCTAATGACACGTGGTGCTAATCCTAACGGGGTTCATATTCCCCAAACCAATTCTGAGCCTGGAGTCGAGGAACTCCGACATTCCACCAGATCTAAAAATCCCCCAGTCTGGTCAAAAGACTACCAAATGAAATAGCCACTCTGAGTTACTTTCACTCTGCCATTCATATGGTTTATATGAGTATGAAAAGAAAACCACATCCTGAGACTCTGAACTTTGGGGTAATTTTACTAGAGATGTTACATGCGAGTACTGTTAGTAACTGTATTGTTTGATGTTACTTGTTCTTTTAACTTTGGGTTAGTTCCTGCTTTTATGGAGGGAGAAGATGTTGTGTTCGTGTTCTTGGTATAGCGCCCTCTAGAGGCTGACCTAAGTCAGTCGACGCCATGTTGTACATTACATGTGATGAGTCCGGTTTGCAATAAAGTCATCTAGCGTTTACGTTGAAAGTTACTGTCATCCGTTGTTTATTTCTACTTGGAAGATACGACAGCACTAGGCCTATGGAGGTAAAAACCGTAGCTTTCTTCATAATGAGTTACATCGCCGTTATGACTGTATTACTGATAACAATGATGCAGTTTAAAGCCAATGAAAGGCAGCCAATGTCTTACATGACTAATCACACCATGGGAAAAGTTGTTTCCTTCGTCCATGATCAAGAAAACATAGCGCAACTAACGTCAACAAACAAAACTGGCTACAGTATGGAGATCACTATCCGAATGACTTCCAAACCGAGCCTGGTGAAGTTTCTCTACTGTAAAGTCTTTCGTTCCGCTGCGCTGTTCTGGTCACCGAAGCTTGGGAATGTCACTTTAATTCTTGACGAGGAATCAAAAGCGGATCATGAGTTTGCAGCTCGATTTCAGAAACAGCAACACTCCCTCGGATTTGATATTAGAATCTTGTACGAGCCTCTACCCAAAGATCGCACTATACTTGAAACCAAAAGGTTTAGCATCGGTTACAATCGGCAGTTGTGGAGCAGTTTCTTCATGGATCTATACATCGACGCCGACATCATTGCTTGGATGGACGTGGACGCAACGTTTAGCACGCCAGTTACGCCAGAAAACATCTCTAAAGGCAACAAATTGCGAGTTAAAGGAAAGAGCATGATGAAAAACTCTCATTATTACTGGGATGCGTCAACAAGAGTTGCTATTGGCAAGAAGCTGATGGCTCATTTTATGATTTACTTCCCTACGTTCATCTGGAGAGACACTTTCACCAACTGCCGAAACTACATCATTAAACATCTCAATGTGAGTACAAGACTACTGTAGTCAACGGCCAATAACAGGCCGTGATATAGCCTTGGTCAAGGCGTTGGGCTTGTCTTTGAGTTATAGACGGCCCGCTGAAAATAAAACTGAACAAAGCGCTTACAAGCTACGGAATCTGTTGCATGTATTGTCTCACAACGCGCCGCGCTACGACTACGCACACGCACGTACACGTATCGGTACGGTCCTAAACCCAACGCCTTGATGGTTCTGCATTCAGCCAGCGAAACTTATTACAGTAATAGGGAAACCGCCCCAGCGTGAGCTGAAATTTCATTGGTCGACGCACGCCAGGCTATGTTTGAAAAACGCCATGATGTGCGATCCCCAGTTTGTTCATCCGAGGCAGTATTAAGAGCTCGCACAAATCATTTAGGAAAGCTGTCATATTACGACCGTTGCCCCCCAGAAGTGTAATCAAATACGTAAACAGACAAGCACAATAAATGCTACGAACCCGAGAATATTTGTTGTTTTCGTCCATCGATCATGCCACGGTTCTCATATTAAACATGGGATGCCATACATGCATAATGCATACTCGCGTCATTACGTGCTATTCATGAAGCTCCTGATTGGCTCAAGACAAATTTTAAATATTCATACCCTGCATATCCGCATATCCAAACCCCGCCCATTCTCGGCCAAAACTGGCCGAAAATATAAAGAAACACACTAAACCCGGACGTGACAGACTCGACAAGGCCGTCTTTCGAGCTAGGCCAGGCCGTACGCAGTTATGTACGCACTACGCAGCCAGTGATTGCCGTACGGGTTTACTATGGAAGTCGTTATCGCACAGTGGCTCGTTTTGATGCCGTGTGCAGTATAGTTTGCGTGCGCGCGCTAGACCCAATATTCTCTCGTACAGCAAAAACCTGGAGACGGCCTTGGACAAGGCTAGCCTTGATATTAAAAGTAGAGTACATGATTGGTAAACTGTTACAAAGGGTGTTAGTTTCACTCGACGGGCTTCTCCATAACTTTTTTTTTAAACACTGGCCAACCGGACCACTGTGGTCACATCTTGACTGGTCCGCTGGCATCTTGAGTGGTCCTCCATTTGTTTACATGTAATTTGTACAGGGTGCTCCCTCAAACAATTTCCACCCGTGTACGAATGCTTGGTTGGCTGCCTGTCGCTGTGAATTTTAGATTATTGCAACATAGAGGCTGCTGACCAAACCTTACTTTTCTGCTACAATAACCAGGCCTTTTTGGCTGATGCTTGAAACATTGGCCCCTACATATACATGTATATGGATGTTGGTCTTTCCACAGTAATGGGGTACATTTGCAAAATAAGTCAATAATTCCTTTCAGATGTCTTTAGTTTATCTCAGAATTAAAGAAATGTCCTTGTTTTGTTCTCAGGAGATAACTTTTGCCCAAAAAGGTAAGAAATTGCTGCCACAACATACATTTTTGAAAAGCTTGTGTACAAATTCTCCTATACGTATGTAACGTGGACGCAGGGGGCACCGGTCAGAAAATTTGCTGATATCAAGTCCAAAAATTTGCTTTCAGACATGCTTGGACCCCCCCACCCCCAAATCGTAGGTCAGAAACATTTTCTGACCCATGCTTTGTTGGACCCCCCCCCCCCCCCCCCCAGAAATGCAGGGTCCGAAAAATTTTCTGACCCAAGCCTTGTTGGACCCCCCTCTCGCCACGCCCCCTCCCCCGGCGTACGGCCCCCTGGAAATGGCTGTCACACTGTGTAACAGCCTTGCAAACCCCTAGCCTGCCGGTTGAAAGTATAGGCTGTACTTGGGCAGCATGGGGGCTTATTTTTAAGGGACCTCTGAGATCCTTTAAAAGTTGCCCTTATAGGCCTACCTATTCCACATAACAAATGACATCACGTGTATTATTGCTTGATTTAAACCTGTTTAAACCACTTTTCAAATAAAGCTCCAAATAACAATTGCCCTCCATAGATGACCTTCCACTCGTTGACCTGTACATACTATACATAACTCCATGTGTATGTGTATAGCCTGGATTACTAGTACACATAGGCCTAGCATGCATAGGCCTAGCATAGTGTACGTGTGTATTTATTTATTAACCACATCCAACAGCGGAAGAAGCGCCAATTACAGGAATGGGATCAATTAACATAGATATTCGAATAACTATCAACTTCTAGGTTGAATTAGAAACTGCCCGAGACACCGGGGAATCCCTCCCCTTGCTCTTCACGAAAGAATGCTCTGGGGTCTTTAGAGTGCGTTACCGAAACCTAACACACTGGACCAACGGCTTTACATCCCTTCCGAAGGAAGGAACAAGTGTGATTAAGTGCCTTGCTCAAGAGCACAAGTGTCACAACCCGTCACTGCCCGAAATCGAACCCACATTCTAGTATACTGCCACGTACAGGAACTTGAGTTCGACGTACTAGACCGCTCGGCCATAACACCCAACAAATATTACTGTGTATGCACACACATAGTTTTCTCTCTAGGTGGTCAGCAGTTAGTGACAGTTAAGCATCTTTTGAGTACTTGTTACGGTTAAGCGTACTCAAATTTCGACCTGATTAGTGGGTAATACATGTCATCAGTTATTACATGTATTAAATTTTGGAGGATTAAAATCACAGACAAATTTCTATGGTGACTTCCTTTGGTAAAAAGTTCGGTGACCCGTTTGCTGTTGCCCGTTTCAAGCATTAGATCATCAATGATCATTAAAGTTTTCTTGGACCGATCTAAGTTTGCGTAAAAGTCTTCAGGAAGGCCTTCCACAAATTGTATATGAGGCACCACACTGGCTAAATGAGTATAGGCATCTTGATACTCCCCGTAACACCACACAATACAATCCAGTGAGGGGTCGATGATGTTCTCACCAGCGGGCATCAACAAACGTTTCACAAATTGTGTCTTGCCACATCCAGTAGGCCCAGCTATAACACATGTAAATGGATGTTTCATTGGTATACTGACATGATGTAGAATGACTAAGATAGATGCGACGGTCTCTAATTATACATTAACAAAATGAATAGCATTGCCCTAAAATGAAGCTAGTGTGTAGACTTTCTCGTTTCGAAATTCAAATATAAGTATTTTATTAAGTCAACTCTCTCACTGCAAATATATCACCAAAATATGTACAAATATATGAAGTAAAACATCGAGTAATAAACACTAAACCCTGGGATGGAAAGAATAATATTTACAAAATTAATATTTACAAAGTGTTCGCAAGCGCATCTGTTCAATATTTACAAAGTGTTCGCAAGCGCAGCAGTTGTACGTGCAATATTTACATAATGTTCCCAAGCGCATCTGTACGTGCAATATTTACATAATGTTCCCAAGCGCATCTGTACGTGCAATATTTACAAAGTGTTCCCAAGCGCATCTGTACGTTCAATATTTACAAGCTGAAAATAACATTAAATGTGCAGACTTTGGTATTATAAACTGAATATTGGCTGGGACTCGGTGGGACATCATTTTTTGTTCAAGACATGCACAGAAATTTTCAGTTTTATCAATACATGAGAGTGAGAGAGAGTAGTCATTTAAACCACGTTGCCGTAGAGGCAAACATTTTCAAATCATGTGATGTGCGTAGCGATATTAATTAAACGTTCAGAAAATTGTAACTGTTGTAATAATAGGTTGGACTTACTCCGTTTGATGACACAAATGACTGGACAAAGACACACGTTGAAGTTAACTGAACATCGCCATGTTGGGACGCGTATTGTAATCAACACAACAGGTCAAGGGTCACTATGACGTAGGGATATACTTATGCATATTCAACATCTCCCCTCTCTGGAAATAACAAAACTTGTTAACATGAAAATACAATTAAATATTAAACACTTGGAATTTGTGTTGATGTGTTTGCAAAGAGAATGTAATGCAAATGAATCATTAGAGTTCTGTTTTGTTTCACTGTAAAATGTTTCATGAGTCCTTTTGACAGTCCATTATGATCTCTAGAGTTCTTTAGAGTATCGATGAATGTTTGTAGTTTACTAGAGAGTTCAGTGTCCAAATAAACAATTAAAATGAACTGATTGATTATCTGAAAGTGTAATGAGTTCACAGTCCGAAGAGTATTAATGTCTGAATCTGAATGTTCGGTTTCGATGAGTGTTCAAATCATGACATAGTCCTGATGCCACATAGGTGTGTTCTTCATTCGCTCAGATTGTCTCAGGGTGTGTTGTTGCTGAGCAGGGGCTGTCTGTTTAGCTACAGGCTGTCCTGGCTGGAGGTCAAGAACTGGTTCCTCGGATGGTTTTGGCATAGAGACAATGTGACGACGGTTCCTTCGATACTGTGTTCCGTTCACTTCTACGATGTACGATCGGGGGGATCCAGCAGTGCGAATAACTTTCCCCATTGGACTGAGTTTTCCTTTTGTGCGAATTTTCACATGATCTCCTGCGGCCAACTGTTCCAATGCCCGGGCACCGTGTTTGTGATTGAAGTACTCTTCTCTCTTCCCCTTGCATTTAGCGTCAGTGTCGTGCAGGTTCTTCCGGTTGATGAGTTTGGGACGAAGATTCTTTGGCAGCATTGGTAGTGTGGTACGTAGCTCTCTGCCCATCAAAAGGCTTGCGGGACTCACTCCGAGACTTGGGAGCGGAGTAGTGCGGTAGGCCATTAGAGCACGTACAGGGTCAGGTTGACGGAGAATGGTCTTGGCAACATGAACAGCTTTTTCGGCCTGTCCATTTGCTTGTGGATAGTGTGGACTAGTGGTGATGTGGTTGAAGCAGTATTCCTTTGCGAATTGTTGAAACTCTCCAAGGAATTGCGGGCCATTGTCGGTTACGACTACCTCTGGAATTCCGTAACGAGCAAAGGTAATCTTCATGAAATTGATGACTGCGGTAGATGTTGTTTTGTGGAGATGGTGAATCTCAATCCATCTTGAGTAATAGTCAACAACTACCAAGTACTGCTTGCCATTCATTTCAGCAAGATCACAGGCGATGCGTTGCCATGCTCTCTGAGGCAAGGGCGTTGTTATCAGGGGTTCTGCTCTCTGTGCGGGTTGTTTGTCTCTGCAGAATTCACATCGCTGTATGTACTGTGCAATATCAGTTCCGATTCCAGGCCACCAAATGGCTTGACATGCACGAAGTCGGCTTTTGGATACACCGTGGTGACCTTCGTGAAGTTTAGCGAGCATCTCTTGTCGCATGTTCTGTGGAATGACGATGCGATCACCATAGGTGAGAATGTCGTTGACTTGGCTTATTTTGTCTTGTTCTTCCCAATATCTCTTGACATCGGGTTCAACATCTTTGACGTACTTTGGCCATCCATTCTTAACATAGGATGCCACGAGTAACAGTTCGCTGTCTTGTTCAGTCTCATGAGCAATTTCGACGAGCTTGTCATCTGATGTCGGCCACTGTTTGGTTACCATGGTTACGTGAGCCGTGATTTCCTCTTCAAGATCATCACTGGTGTCTGCTGTCGGAGTCGTTTGGATCGGTGCTCGCGACAGAGTATCAGCTACAACGAGGGTTTTACCTGGTGTGTAGACGGCGGTACAGTGATATCTCATTAGGCGCATCAGTAGGCGTTGGCAACGAAGTGGTGCATCACACAGGTCCTTTGAATTTATCAAGGAAACGAGCGGTTTGTGGTCGGTTTGTAGTGTCACGTGTAGTCCTCTGATGTACACATAAAATCTCTCGCATGACCATACGCTGGCCAATAGCTCTTTCTCAATTTGTGCGTACTTTCTTTCAGCAGGACTCAAGGTTCGCGAGCAGTAGGCCACTGGCTTCCAACTGTCATCGCTCTGTTGTTGCAAAATGCATCCTCCAATACCATAGCTACTTGCATCTGCGCTAACCATGGTTGGTTTCTTCGGGTCGTAGTATGCAAGCGTTGGTGATTTGGTCAGGAGTGTCTTGAGATGTCTGAATGCATTTTTCTGTTGTACTCCCCATATCCAATGAACATTATCTTTCAGCAGATCCGTAATTGGGGCAGCAACTGATGATGCATGTGGGATGAATCGTGACAACCAATTTGTCATCCCCATGAGTCTCTTTACTTCCTCCTTTGAAGTAGGTGGTGGCATTTGCACGATTGCAGCAATCTTAGATGGATCCGCATGGATCCCATCTTTATCCAACTGAAATCCAAGGAAGCCGACACGTTGTTGTGCGATCTTTGATTTTTCCTTGTTGAGGCGCAATCCAGCATCCTGGAGTATTTTAAGCACAGACTTCAGTCGTTCATCATGCTCTGTTTGCGTGCCACCGGTGATGAGAATGTCATCCATATATACCACCACCCCTTCGAGGTCTACGAGTAGGTCACTCATTATGCGCTGATACACTTCTGGCGCTGATGTGATGCCGAAGGGTAGACGTGTAAAACAGAAACGCCCGAATGGAGTGATGAAAGTGGTGAATTTCTGACTTTCACTGTCCAGTGGTACCTGCCAAAATCCATGTTTGGCGTCAAGAATCGAGAAAACTTGCGCTCCTCCGATTTTCCCCAAAATCTCTTCAAGTGTAGGGATTGTGAAGCGCTCTCTTGCTACAGCTTTGTTCAACTGACGAAGATCAACACAGATTCTGATTTTATTGTTCTTCTTGGGCACTATCACAATTGGTGCACACCAATCTGTTGGCTCTGTGATTCGGTTGATGATGCCCTGTCGTTCCATTTTCCCCAATTCCTCTTTCAACTGTGGGAGCATTGGCAATGGAATACGACGTGGAGCTGTCACGCAGTAGGGTGTAGCTGTGTCTGTCAGCTTGATATGAACTGGTGAGCCCTGCAGACATCCGGTACCTTCGAATACGCTGTCTGGCCTTATCATGGTATATACTCGCTTCAGTAAACCAAGAGTCTCACAGGCTTCTTTACTGAGAACTGGCTTTCCTTTATCCAGAATCTTGAAAATCAGTGAATACGTTTTGTTCTTCACTTCACACGACAACTTCTTCTGGCCTTTGGGCATGACTTTGCCACCAAAGTAGCCTTGTAGACGCGTTGTCGTTGGTTGCAGAGTTGAGTCACTTATTTTGAGTGAGTCGTACAAATCAGTGGGCAAAATGTTCACTTCAGAGCCGGTGTCCAACAAAAAGTGTATCATCTGACCTTCTACATTGATGGACTGTTGCCACACGTCTTGCTCTGCTTTGTCTGTGCGTGTGTGATGCACAGAACCGACGAAGAAATCATTATCTTCTGCGCTGTCATCCTCAGGCTCAGTTGGATCTTGTTGTACTGATCGCAACTTTTTGGCTTTGCCCCGGCATACTGATGCAAAATGGCCAATCTTGTGGCAGTAATTACATTTCTGTCCACTTGCCGGGCATGTCTTGTGACTGGTATCTCGACCACAGCGGAAACATGATTTCCCATTCTGTTGCTGTTTGTCGTTTGACTGAGTGTGCGGTCTTGTAAACTGCTTGGCTTTCCTGTGTAGTGCATGAACTGAAGCTGTGTCCACGCTGCCCTTTAATTCACGTAAGTCTTTCACGGCTGTTTCAAGGGTTTTAGCCAAGTTGACGGCTGCTTGGAAGCTCAGGCCATCTTTGGTGAGAAGATGCTTCTGGATGTTCTCACTACGGATACCACACACTAATCTGTCACGCAAAGCTTCATCTAAGAACTGACCAAACTTGCAGGTACTGGCCAAATTCTGTAGGGTCATGGCATATTGTGCAATACTCTCTGAACTCTGTTGGTCTCTCTTGTAGAATCTGAATCTCTCTGAGACGGTCAGGCGTCTGGGGCCATAGTGCGCAATCAAAATCTCACACAGTTCAGAGTAGGATTGTTCACTGAGTGGAGTAGGCTCTGACAAACTTTTAGCGGTTTTGTAAACATTGGGGCCTACAACACTTAACAGAACAGCTGTCTGTTTTCCTTGTACAATATCATTGGCTTGAAAGTACAGGTCCAATCGTTCAATGTAATTGCGAATGTCTTCTACCTCATCATAACAATCGAGGCGACCGATCAGCGGCGCGTGGAAGTGCGCCCCCACTTGATGAGCGGCAGGTTGTGCCATTGTGGAACGAAAGAAACAACGAAGAAAACGGCTTTATTTACGTGTCCCCAAATGCCGTTATATCGATATATTATGTCCAAAATCTCGACAGGTATCTTAGAAAACCACCGCTGCTACCATGTTGTAATAATAGGTTGGACTTACTCCGTTTGATGACACAAATGACTGGACAAAGACACACGTTGAAGTTAACTGAACATCGCCATGTTGGGACGCGTATTGTAATCAACACAACAGGTCAAGGGTCACTATGACGTAGGGATATACTTATGCATATTCAACAGTAACAATTATTGATATCAGATCAAAACAAATTACTGGGCAGTTGCTAGCATTGGGAATTATTGGGGAATTTAATTATTTTACACGTCGAGGTGGGTCGTGGAAACACCATCTGGAGAAACCTTCCTCTTGGGGTAGAAATAGGTGAATGCTGTCTTTTCCTGCGTGTAGGTAAACATGTGGGCATTGTGCATGCGGAAGCCGCGGTTGACCCCTACCTCTCCCTGCTGGGATTCGAGAACTCGCAGGTACAGCTCCTTGGTGATGTCGTTGGCTTTTTTGTTGACCCCCTTGCAGCTGAACTTATTGCTGGCCCCGAAACAGAAGTAGGTTTTGCTGGAAAGCGCAACGATCCCATCTCCTCCCCATTCCTCTTTGAAGAGCCCCGGCGTTCTTTTGTCGTAGGCGCGGTGCTCGGCAGTGTCGTCACGCGGAAACCAGCTTTCCTTCTCACGCCTGTAGGTCGCGACCATGTTGGGTTTGACGACGTCGTCCAGTCGGTCGGCTGACAGTGCCAAGTACGCCGAGGACGCGAAGGTACGGGTCGTTGTGACGCATGGGCTTAGACATTTTCAAATAAACGCGGTATCCCGATTCCGTTTGTATTTATAACCTTGGGACATACACGATAGTGTGTTCCCCCGGAAAAATGTTCGACCTGAGTCTCATGTCTTCGGGCGTGTCCGGTTTGAGATCGATAAAAAGGTAGCCGTGGGGCGAAGTCGTGGCATCGCGGTAAGCCTCCATCATGTATTTGGAACGACTTGGATACATCTGTTTACTTAAGTGGGTGATATGAGAACCGTCTCGTGGATTTTTAAACAGGATCATATAGTGAGCGTTCAGACTAATGGTTCTCATTTCCTTTCCCTTGTAAAATAAATTTTGGAGGATTAAAATCACAGACAAATTTCTATGGTGACTTCCTTTGGTAAAAAGTTCGGTGACCCGTTTGCTGTTGCCCGTTTCAAGCATTAGATCATCAATGATCATTAAAGTTTTCTTGGACCGATCTAAGTTTGCGTAAAAGTCTTCAGGAAGGCCTTCCACAAATTGTATATGAGGCACCACACTGGCCAAATGAGTATAGGCATCTTGATACTCCCCGTAACACCACACAATACAATCCGGTGAGGGGTCGATGATGTTCTCACCAGCGGGCATCAACAAACGTTTCACAAATTGTGTCTTGCCACATCCAGTAGGCCCAGCTATAACACATGTAAATGGATGTTTCATTGGTACTGACATGATGTAGAATGACTAAGATAGATGCGACGGTCTCTAATTATACATTAACAAAATGAATAGCATTGCCCTAAAATGAAGCTAGTGTGTAGACTTTCTCGTTTCGAAATTCAAATATAAGTATTTTATTAAGTCAACTCTCTCACTGCAAATATATCACCAAAATATGTACAAATATATGAAGTAAAACATCGAGTAATAAACATCGAGTAATAAACACTAAACCCTGGGATGGAAAGAATAATATTTACAAAATTAATATTTACAAAGTGTTCGCAAGCGCATCTGTTCAATATTTACAAAGTGTTCGCAAGCGCATCTGTACGTGCAATATTTACATAATGTTCCCAAGCGCAGCTGTACGTGCAATATTTACATAATGTTCCCAAGCGCATCTGTACGTGCAATATTTACATAATGTTTCCAAGCGCTTCTGTACGTGCAATATTTACAAAGTGTTCCCAAGCGCTTTCTTCCTCCATACTTCCGTCAGAAAATTCATTTCTTTTCTATTTATACCTCATGTGAGACGAGAAAAGGACAAAAACAGGTCAAATGTTTCCAATGGTGAACAGTGGCTAGGTCGTTGTGTGAACCTTGCTGTTCGATTTATTTTAAACTCCGCTAATCAGCTTGATTAGGATCAAATTATATGCACAAATGTAATATCCTTCAAATGTGGTTGAAAACAATAATTATACACGTCTGGTGTAAGCCGTATTAAAGGCCTATCGATTTAGAGGCTATCAAACTAGCATCTGAACCAAGTTTGATGTATGAATTACGAGCTGTAAACAATTTAAAAAGTTCACAGTATCTAGGTCTCGACAATAAAGTGTCGAAGTTCAATAATTATCACCGTGCTAAACATCGGTCAGAATCAATCAAGCCGAAAGAGAAAATAAAACACGTGTGTCGGAACTGAAACTGAATTCGGGTCGAGTGTCGGGCCAGCACTGTTTGCTGGCGCTCGGTGGCCACGAAAAACCCCCAGCCATTGGAGGAAACGTGGGTGCATCCAGGGCACTCGACAGGGGTGCACTCCCCCGGTCCGAATTCCGATTGAAGTGGGAAAATGGGGTGGGCGGGATTGTACAGCAAAGTTGACACGATTGACCGAGAGTGAGCTACTGAAGCGAACGTGGCGTTTATATAGCCAGTTGTTATGTAATTCTATTGTGTTCAGTGTGAATACACTGGCACCTGTCGTTCTAAAACGAAAAGAAATTCCACATCTGTACGTTCAATATTTACAAGCTGAAAATAACATTAAATGTGCAGACTTTTGTATTATAAACTGAATATTGGCTGGGACTCAGTGGGACATCATTTTTTGTTCAAGACATGCATAGAAATTTTCAGTTTTATCAATACATGAGAGTGAGAGAGAGGAGTCATTTAAACCACGTTGCCGTAGAGGCAAACATTTTCAAATCATGTGATGTGCGTAGCGATATTAATTAAACGTTCAGAAAATTGTAACAATTATTTATATCAGATCAAAACAAATTACTGGGCAGTTGCTAGCATTGGGAATTATTGGGGAATTTAATTATTTTACACGTCGAGGTGGATCGTGGAAACACCATCTGGAGAAACCTTCCTCTTGGGGTGTTGAAGCAAACGTTGATGTTAATTGATTGAAGTCGTGACTGAAAATGGCGCTTTCCGCAAAAGCTGCTGATTCATTGCGCAGTCTCGCTGCAACCCCTTGCGCTGATTGGTTGACGCAGGATCCTTGCAGGGCTCATAAAAGGGAGATGTGTTATCTCACGTCCGCAATGGCCATGCACGACCGTAAAGGCGGGGAGTTTGCACACGGCACGGCAGGATCCCTAATTTGCATACTGCAGCAGGGCACCCGTACCCCTAGTCTAGGCCCTAGACGTTGTTATTGTTTCGTTTTGAACGTCCGTCCCGAAAACCAATCGCCGCGAGACAGTCAATAACAACGTCTAGGGAATCTCGTAGTGACAGCGCCGTGCGCGCGCACCTGTTATGCATAATATTATGCAGAGCGCACTGTCGCCTGCTTACTATGCATGTATGCACGATGTCTAGTCCCCTGTGTCCTCACATCGTGGCAAGATCATATGACTGCACGGGGAAGCCGCGGGCTGGAAAAATCGTAATGCCCTCGGCAAACCTTACGATTTCGACACGGCAATATAGAGATTTTGTTGGAAATACAATTGTATAGGACATTGCAAATGATAGGTACTGTTCCACAGATAATCGAGGCCACAGTTGAACATATTCGCCAGTTTAAAACCCGCCGGTTCGGAAAAATAATCTTTCAAGCTGTACATTTTTTGGAATGAAACAAAACCGGGTGAAATTAGAACACTGTTTGTTGCCGTAGCTTGATCGTGTGTTGAACAGTTTATTGGCCTAAATCTCCATGGCTCAGAAATTTTCGGAAAATATGCCGATACGTGCCATTCAATCTACTACAACAACATCTTCGGAAATAATCTGGAATATTTGACAGATATACATTTCATTTTACCATCCCATAACAGAGAAAATCGCTCACACCATAGAGCTATAAATGCTCCATGCTTAACGAAATCTGGAAGAAAGGAACTCGCAAAAAGCAAATACTGCACACCGAGCGGCTCGCCGCGTGCGGGCACAAAAACATAGGATCGACAAGAGAGAAAAAGTTTTTCGTGACATAAATTCCCGTTCCCTCTCAGTTGGTTTTCAAAATGTCAACTTAAAACCAGCAATAGCACTGTCATAAGTAGTAGGCCTATGCTAGGGGCTTTGAAATCCGTGACATCATCAGTCGTGCAGTCGCGACACTATTAGTATTACTTCAACTTGGTCAAATCCGTAACCGAAGTTTGCAAGCTTGATAGACTGCTGCGTCACGGTGAAATTGCACTTTAGTTTCTGTCATTTAATCTGCCTGGCTGATTTATTTTTGGTACAGGCCTATTGGGGCTGGTTTTCTTTGTACTTTGTGCCAAATATCACGCAAATCCACCTGTGCAGTGGTGAGATTTTCCGCCCCAAAATATCACCAAAATCACATCACAATTTATGAAGTCGCTGTCTATTTTTTTTTATTGACGATTCCGCACGTAAATTTGGCACATTTTAACAAGCATAAAACAGGAACTGCTTGATGAATTTTTGCAACAAAAGTATCTTTGATAGCTGTTGCAACTTGTAGTGTGAAAATGGTTTTAACTCAAGATAGAAATGTTTAATTTTTAATCCAAGTCGCTACCCAGGCCATTGACTTAGTGTACGAAGTCTCAACTGATAAACTATGGTATTTTTTTTTGTTGGGCTCTCACTTATCGGGCCGGTATATAATTTTTTATTTTTTTGAAAATCCTTTTTGTTTTTAGTCGGGCTTTATACTCTATGCAAAATTCAAAACTCGTGCGGTCTAGATGGATTTTTCCCTAAGTATTTTTTCCCGGGGTATTTTTCAGACCGACCGAAGCCTAACCGCCAACGTCGGCCAGGTTATGTGGTTCGCCACCCGTCAGTTGCAAAGTGTCTTCGCCTACCGTACCCGCGCGAGCCACCCGGCGAAATCAACAACGCGTACGTACCATTACCGGTTAAATCAACCACGGCGCCTACAAAACAACAAGAAATGTTCAAATCAACACGATAAGCGCCGAACGTACGGTGCATGTACCAGGCTATTTGCTCTTAAGTGCGCGTGCGTTAAGAAAAATCTACCCGTATCTGCATACAAAACTAACGCATGCGCACAAATTTCCCCCCTGTTTCGGGGGGAGATTTTACGAGTTTCCCTAGACGGTCATTTTGACAAAACGATATGGTGATAGGACTACGAACGAGTCTATTGCGTGATTACGCCCTCTTGCGGCAGTCGGGTATCCAACACATAATGACCGTCTAGGGCCTAGACTACCGTACCCCCAGAAAGCGTCTACCACGCAAGCAAATTTTCGAGCAGGTTTTTCGTGTTGTATAATAAATTTTACCCATAATGTGGTAAAATGTCATATTAAGCTTTGCACCTTACTAAACCTAAAAGGAAGAAAACAAACATGGAATGAATGCTTCACGGCAAAACTACGACATTCCCTCAATAACATACAATTACTTTCTTGTAGAGAGTGGACTCTCTTAAATAAGACTGAAATAACATAAAAGATTGTATCCTACTCACATGTCCTTTTGTTAAACCATCTTCTGTTAAATACACGTCCGTGGTAGACACAGTTAAAAGACTGCTGCGCCTCCACGCAAAAAGTTACCGTGTCACAGTCTCAACCGGCGCCGTGTCACACAGGGCACACGTAATAGACAGCTGCGGTACAAATTGATTTCTGCGAAGTTTGCTCGCATTGAGAACGGTCAAATCTAAAACTAGGCCCCTGGCATAACACTTGTTACTGCTCAGTCAACCGAAAACATAAGGACATGATCATGGTGTCATTTTAAAGAGGAGATTCAACCCTAACAGTTGATATCTCCTGTTCATTCATACGCGCTCTACTTTAGTTACAATTAGCAATAATATTTCGGTTATCTGTATATACGGAAATCTTGACTTGGCTGAACTTTGGCCTTCAATTGACCAAGGAAGGAAGGGTCAGATGAAAATGCCTACACAAAGAACATTGTAGCCCATGATCTGATATATAATGTCTGCTAAATATGAAGACCCTGGGTCATGTGGTTTTATAGAGGGAAACATTTTACGAAATGCATTTTTTTGTCATTTTCATGACGAAAATCCAAAATACAAACAATGTGATTTTTGAATTGGCTGAACTTTGACCTTCGATTGACCCAGGAAGGAAGGGTCAGATGAAAATGCCTACACTAAGAACTTTGTAGGCTAGGATCTGAACTATATGTCTGCCAAATATAAAGACCCTGCGTCACGCGGTTTTGGCAAGGGAATCATTTTAAAAGGTGCATATTTTGGTCATTTTCGGCTTTTTATGCATTTTTAAACTATTGTAATGACGTCACTGATGACGTCACAATGAAGCCATTCTTGGGTGCACACCTCTTATACTATGTCTTTGATGTGACCAAGTTTGGTTAAGATCAATGTTTGGGAACAACCTGAAAAAGCGCCGACAACGCCTATGCGCTTTGTCTATGGGGAAAAAATCAGAAGAAGAAATAAACGGGAAAAAAAAAAACTAGAGCTTTTTCGCCGCTTGCAGGGGGTGGGGCGAATGTTGCGTTTTTTAGATTAAAATCAATTGTACATGTATATATTTTGTTGTCTGTTAAATTTATTTATTCCTTTTTGGGGGTAGGTCGTGCGTACGACACCGGCGTACAGTGCAATATTTTAGAATGATCTATTTCATGACGTAAAAAGACTGTCCAAGGTGATCGACCTTGTATATTGTATTGATGTTTAAAAATTTGTCAGTGAAATTTTTAATTCATTGTAATAATGACTTACGATGACGTCATCACGTCATTATAATACATGTATGTCATTAAGGCAATCGCAAACAGCATATCTTTGAAGTTTTGTTTCCGATGTTGAGTTTTGCAGAAATAAGTCATCCAACTGTGTACAATTTAAAAGCTTTACAAATCAATATTGCACATGAGACGTTTGTAAAGTTTCACACATCAGGCATACTGACGTGAGGCGATGTTATATACCAACCTGACAATTTTAGACAAACTTCCCCACAGACATCTGTTAAAATTGCGTTTTAAAGAATGTCATCATGCCGGTAGAGGGCACTATTACGTACGATGACGTAACCTTTTTTTTTGGAAAGTGTGATGGGCTTTGGCACTAAGACTGTTGAACCCACCTCAACACCTCCTACCATTTTTAAACTAAGGGCCAGTTATAGTTTCGACTGGAAGTGAGGAAGGTGTGCACCGGAAGTGTGCAATGACCGGAGGTCACAATTGTGTTAGTGTTGAAAGTCGTGGAGAAACCTATGGATTTGACATTTACCATATGATGCGGAGTTAACAGATGTAATAACACGGACATTAACACGTACACAGAATTGCGTCCTCTCTCGGTACTGCAATATGGGGACCGGTAAAGGGCAGCTATGACAGGTAGAAATCTGGCTGTAGTCACATGGTTATTTTGTTTAGTAAACGCGTTGATTGTGCATTGACATTTGTAACCCGACTGTGTTTGCGCAAACACTGCTTTTAAAGGGTTATTTTAAGACTTTTTAATTTCGCCGCTAGAGGGCGCCCTTTTATGGAATGACGTAGAAACTTACATTTTTGGAAACCCTATTTACCTTAGACACTAACACTACCAACCGCATCTCGGCAGCTTTGCCCACTTTTACAAAATAGGTTCATTTAAATGCACTTCCGGTTTCTACCGAAAGTGAGCAAGGTCACAGGTTATGGCGATATTTTTTGGATACCCCACCCTAGTCGAACTCAAACACCTTTGATCCCATCCAAATACCTCTTACCAGTTTCAAATGGCAAGGCAAAGTCTTTTTGACCAATAGGGAATGAGGTCAAATGTGAAGGCATGGGGGCATCTGAAAGACCTTTATTAATGATCGTATATGCCGAAAGAATCAAGATCGTAGGTCAAACGGTTGATTTTTTTATGAATTTTTGCATATGGAAACATTAAATTTCATGCCCCTTTAAACTTACACCTGATGACGTCATGATGACGCCATTGTTAGGTGCACACCTCTTCTACTATGTCTTTGATGTTGAAGTTTGTTTAAGAACAACCTCAAGTTTGGGAACAACCTTAAAAAGTGCCGACAACGCCCATGCGTTATGTCAATGGGGAAAAAAATCAGAAGAAGAAATAAACGGAAAAGCCAAAAGTTAACGACCTTTGCTAGTGATCGTATATGTGAAGGAACCAAGGTTGTAGCTCGCATTTGTTAATATTTCATATTTATAATATTTGTATCACCTTTAATCTGACACGTGATGACGCCATTATGAGATCATCAGTTAAATGACTTTGTTAATGACCGTATATGGCGCATGAATCACGATCAAAGGTGAATCGGCTGATTTGTTACGAATGTTTGAATATGGAAAACATTAAATTGTATGCTCATTTATTCTTATACCCATGATGATGAAAAGTTTTTGAGTTGTGTCAGTTTGCCTGAGTGTACTGCTATACAGATCTGCCACTTCCAGGTGTTTGATGTACTGTTAGATACCAAGTCATGGCGCAGGTAAAAACATTTGATTACTTAATTAGCTCCTTGAGGAGTATCATAACATGTAGGTTCAGGATTTATACTAAGAGAGTCTTGAGCCAAATTTCATATAAAACTAAATAACATGTACATTATGTAAATAGTACAGAAGCCTTCATCGATTGAGAAAAGATTTGTTTAGATTTGAAAATATTGCAATTTTCAGTTTTTGCACTTTTAAAAACATCAATTAAGTTACTGTAAAATTAGTACTATTTGTCATAATGTCACATGCCGTTATAAATTAAATATTTAAAAAGTTTATCCTGAAAACGTAGTTTAGAGGCAAGTTTTATTTCCCTTTGCGAATTATAAACTGTTAATTTTTACTAAATCAATACTCATCTGCTGTCTCACGATGTAGTCAGCGAAAAAAGATTTTTAATTTGTAGTTTGTTTTGTTCACATTTCGGGTGGAAATCCGATGTTTGCTCAAAAAACTTATATAGGCCTACATATATTAGTCATCAAAGGTATAAATCAAAGCACATCATTTGTTAAGATTGAAAAGAGTTTGGCCAAGAAGGAACAATTTCGTAATTAGATTTGTTTAAGATGGTTTAATAAAATCCCGACAATGACGTAATGATATCAGGCATATATTAAGCTTTGCACCTAACTAAACCTAAAAGGAAGAAAACAAACATTGGAATGAATGCTTCACGGCAAAACTACGACATTCCCTCAATAACATACAATTACTTTCTTGTAGAGAGTGGACTCTCTTAAATAAGACTGAAGTAACATAAAAGATACTCACACTTTTGTTAAACCATCTTCTGTAGAATTACACGTCCGTGGTAGACACAGTTAAAAGTTACCGTGTCACCGTCTCGGTCGACGCCGTGTCACACAGGGCACACGGAATAGACAGCTACGGTAAAGATTTATTTGTACGACGTTTGCTCGCATTGAGAACGGTCAGATCTAAAACTAGGCCCCTACTTTAGTTACAATTAGCAATAATATCTCGGTTTCGTTTTTTTAAATCCACCCTGTATATACGGAAATGTTGACTTGGCTGAACTTTGGCCTTCAATTGACCCAGGAAGGAAGGGTCAGATGAAAATGAGTACACAAAGCAAATTGTAGCGCAGGATCTGATCTATAATGTCTGCTATTTATGAAGACCCTGGGTCATGTGGTTTTATAGAGGGAAACATTTTACGAAATGAGTTTTTGGCTAATTTTTATGACGAAAATCCACTTTTTTGCCATTTTTAAATAATTATAATTACGTACTCATTGACGTCATGGTGATGTTCTACATGGTGGTGGAAGTTTGTGATGGGGCCCATGCTTGTACCTAGTTTTATGAAAATCAAGCGTACTTTAATAGCTAAAATTGCTTCATAAGTACACAAAAACACAATAAATGTGAATTTTGAAATGGCTGAACTTTGACCTTCGATTGACCCAGGAAGGAAGGGTCAGATGAAAATGTCTACACAATGAACATTGTAGCCCATGATCTGATATATATGTATGCAAAATATGAAGACCCTGGGTCATGTGGGTTCATACAGGGAAGCGTTTTACGAAATGCATATTTTGGTAATTTTCATGATAAAAATCCACTTTTGTGCCATTTTAAAATTATTATAATTACGTAATCATTGACGTCATGGTGACGTTCTACATGGTGGTGGACGTTTGTGATGGGGCCCATGCCTGTACCTAGTTTTATGAGAATCAAGCATGGTTGAATAGCTAATATTGCTTCATAAGTACAAACAAATACAAAAAATGTGATTTTTGAATTGGCTGAACTTTGACCTTCGATTGACCCAGGAAGGAAGGGTCAGATGAAAATGCCTACACAAAGAACATTGTAGCCCATGATCTGATATATATGTATGCAAAATATGAAGACCCTGGGTCATGTGGGTTCATACAGGGAAGCGTTTTACGAAATGCATATTTTGGTAATTTTCATGATAAAAATCCACTTTTGTGCCATTTTAAAATTATTATAATTACGTAATCATTGACGTCATGGTGACGTTCTACATGGTAGTGGACGTTTGTGATGGGGCCTATGCCTGTACCTAGTTTTATGAGAATCAAGCATGGTTGAATAGCTAATATTGCTTCATAAGTACAAACAAATACAAAAAATGTGATTTTTGAATTGGCTGAACTTTGACCTTCGATTGACCCAGGAAGGAAGGGTCAGATGAAAATGCCTACACTAAGAACATTGAAGCTCATGATCTGATATAAATGTTTGCCAAATATGAAAACCCTGGGTCATGTGGTTTGGGCATATTTCGGCAATTTTCCGCTTTTTAGGCATATTTAGAGTGTTATAATGACGTAACTGATGACGTCACAATGAAGCCATTCTTGGGTGCACACCTCTTATACTATGTCTTTGATGTCACCAAGTTTGGTTAAGATCAATGTTTGGGAACAACCTGAAAAAGCGCCGACAACGCCCATGCGCTTTGTCTATGGGAAAACAATCAGAAGAAGAAGAAGAAGAATAAATAAAGGAAAAAAAAAAAAAATCAAAACGAAAACAAAGGCTTTTTCGTACTAAACGAAAAAGCCAAAAAAATAAAATCAAAACGAAAACAAAGGCTTTTTCGCTGCAAAGCGAAAAAGCCAAAACATAAAAAATAAAAACGAAAACAAAGGCTTTTTCGTCCTAAACGAAAAAGCCAACAAAGGCTTTTTCGCCGCAAAGCGAAAAAGCAAAAAATAAACAATCAAAACGAAAACAAAGGCTTTTTCGCCGCAAAGCGAAAAAGCCCCCCATAGAAATAAAATCCGGACAAAAACAATACCTTTTCCGCAGCATTTGCGGAAAAGCTAAAAAAACTAGAGGTCTTGTCCTGTCCTGAGGTGGCTGAAAGGACTAAGGCGCCATTTTGTTTCTCGCTATGGGTACCTACGCGCAACCAAACACGGGGCTAGTCTTAGTCTTGGTGCAAGACGATACTGACCGCCGCGAGAGGGCGCCATACACTTTACTATGAGGACAGGAAACCAGTCTACGTCCGTGCCTGCAGTATCGTCTTGGGACAAATCCTGACTGTTGGTATGTGACACCATGTGACCTTTGACCTAAGCTTATACATATGCATTAAGAGGTCAATTTCACCTGGCATAATGAGACTGCCAGTCTGGCAACTTGCAAAAAAAGGTGGGAGGGTAAAGTTCTGACGACATGGTGTGACATGTAGTCTGTCTAGTGTCATCATGTGTACAATGTATGCGATCGATCGATCGATCGTTGTTGTGTCTTATCACGGAGGTAGGAAAAGATGTCTAGTGCAGTCTGTTGTGAACTGTGTAAACAAATAAACTGCCAAGTTATAATTAAAGTTTAAACAACCATGCCGCCAAGGTGCACTCCAGTTTACTCCATGTGGCCGTGAACACACGTGGACGGACGGACCTGCCCTGGATGGGAAAAAGCATTAAAATGTTGCCAAAAGATTTGCAGAACAACAATGCATTTTGGTTTATGCCAGGGGCTCTACTCCTGCCCCTGTTGTGAAGCACGTTTTTTTTAGCAATAATTTATACTCAAACATCATTGTTTTTTCCTTACAATGACTTACATGTATTAGGCATCAATAAGTGCAAATCCAATGGAAAACCAAAGGATTTTAGTGCAGCAGGGCTTATGTGATGTCCGACTTGTAAATTATTTCGGTCAGCGAGACCGAGAATCAACAGAGAGTAGGAAACATGGGTTGGTGCGAAAGAGCAGTTTAAGAGATGATGTTTATTAGGTTTAAACGCAAGAACGTTTTCCCAGATGCACTCACAAATTTGGATAAGAATGAAGTTGACCATAAATATTTTCGCCCATAAAATGACTGATTTTTAAAGGAGCGTGACCAGAGTTTCTGGAAAATAGTTTTCGATGTAACTTACCAATATTATCAAGTAACTCCCATACACACCTCCCATGTCCCAAAAACCCGAAAACATTCGCAATTTCCAGTAAAAAATTTAACAAAACTATTGAGTATGCTTTTAGCGGATAAACGTTGATACTGGAAAATTAGTTTACAAATAATCGGTGGATTTTCGACGATATCCTCGGAAATATGCGGCCTAGAAGCGCGGGAGTTTCAGTTTCGTAATCAAAAAAAATATAACGGATGTTATGATATAAAAATCTCATGACCCATAAGGTAAGTCCCGGGGAGTTATGGGTAAAAAAAAATGATCTGGTCACACTCCTTTAAGCATTAGATTTGATAGAAAAACGCAAATATTTTCTGGTCAACTCTTCTTTCCCTAGAGAGTTCCGGTGTTTTTAAGGTTTGTCTTCATTGGCGGATCCAGCCTCATTAAAATACAGAAATACAGGAATACAAAGAAAACGCAGGGCTATAGCCCACTGAAATCCATTCTATTCCTGTATTTGAATGAGGCTGGATCCACCACTAGTCTTGATGGTCTTTGTCATTAAACGCTGGAGTGTAAAGTCCTGAATAATTTGAAATTACCACTGGTATTTCATGACGTGACCGGGTCGGCAACACTTGGAGTCAACCGCTCCCGTGACTAACATTGCCAGAACGTGTTTACCGGTACACATCCTCTGCCTGGATGTGTGGTCGTAAATCCATTTTTTTTGTTCACTAAACACTAGGAGGTTTGCATGTAAAACGTGAATGTGAAATGGCTTGAACCCAGGTTCGAATTTTGGTCACGGCAAAAGAGTTATCTTGCCACGAAAGTCACATTTGTGGATTTTTGTTTTCGTCTGTTGTAAGGTTTCCTCAAAGTAACGACCAAGTGCTCACAGCATTCCATGTTCGCATTTTACGTGCATCTAATCATTCATATTATGTCCTTGCATCACAACCCTACTTCATTTACATGGTGCTACATGTAGAACCATGGACAAAGGAAATCCACAGGCTCAACTGAGGGTGACAGTTGCAATAGGAGATTTTTGAGACGCATGTGGCAGTAAACAAACCAGTCCTTCATTATTTACGTCACATTGGAGCTATAAAGTGTGCATGCTCAATGTGACAAACAATAGAAAAGGACCGGTTTGTTTGATGCCAACATGTTTCTCAAAAGTCACCCATTCCCGAAACAACAGATATTGTGCTGAACTTGGCCCGCTGAAAATCAGATACAAGCTTCATAAAGTACATGTACATAGCAATTGCAGCTACATGTACTTTGTGTAGCATGAGCGCCACCATTTTGTTTAGAAAATTTGTAGACAGCTCCGTCGTGTACTCCTTTTGCAGAAATACGTAGTTATTGAGATTCTGAAATAATTTATCGCAGGATGACACATATTCAGTGTCTAAAGTTCAAAGTATGTTTTTTCGTTTAAAGGCACAGGCTCGTCACCAATGCATGAGCGCCAAATTCGTGCCACGAAATATGCAGCTCCATGCCATGGAGCTGCGTATTTTATGGCACGAATTTGTTGAGAACCACAGACTGTATATCTTTAAACAAACAAAACTTCATACAAAACTACATAGTTTATTTTTATACAACCAGAACAGACTTTACAGTTTTAAGTGAATAATTATACCATGTGTTGGGGCATGGAGGTACGAAAAGTTATGGTTGGGGTTAGCACACTCGAGAAATAATGAGTTTGTTTGCATTTTTAACTGTACAGTATACCGGTACTTTAAGATTGGAATTAACAAGAAACTAATGGGGCCTACATTAAATACAATGTATTTATAAGTAAGTAAATATTGCATGTGAAAAACTTCTGGTCTTTATCATCCTTCGCTAAGAATGAGTAAACGGGCTCAGGTGTTTCACAAAAATTCACATGTACATGTACATGGAAATACGTATTGTGCTTATGTGCTATTTACATGTAGTTGTAAATTTCATTGTATAATACAAGCCCATGACACTACTTGATTTCCAAAGTAAACGTTTACATTCACTGACTCATACATGTAGGTGACATTTATGCAAATTGCAACAGGGAAAAAACATTGGCTGTCACACATGTTTAAATTTGACATTGGCAGATTGTAAATACATAGTTAAATGGTTAAAATTGTGTACAACAAACTGGCGTACATGTAGCATGGGTAACATCATTTCAAAACGAACACTGGCTACTTGCAAGGCAGTCATGTTTTCCGTAAAAAAGTCACAATTGTTAAAATTTCTATTTAAATTACTATTAACTATCTAAAAGTGTACATGGCATTACCTAAGTTGTATAAATCAATCACAGCAGCTATAGAGCATTGTCAATGATCGTGTACGGCATGCCTCAATACATGTATTTATATGCTTCATAAAAGATTTCCCACATCTACTAAATTCACTATTAGTAAGAAACATAAATCAAATATCGCAAACTTTATACACCTGTGAAACTTGGATCAACTATAGTACAGTACTGTAACTGTCCAATCACTCCACATAGACCTTATTGCAAATAACGCTTGGGTGAGTTTTTACAAAAGCAGCAATGTATTGTGGGAAGGTTTTCGGGGCAGACTTTGCCCCGTTTTCCTTCCCACAATACAGTTGTGCTTTTGTGCAGACTTGCCCAAGGGGTATTACTATTAGCGATAAGGTCTATTACTCCCCATTACTCACCACCACCCCCCGCCCCCCACTACACACAGACACCATTTGTTTAAAAGTAGCATTTGTACGCTAAGAAAAAACATGCATCAAGGATTTAATAAAAATGGAAACACTTCAACCCGTTTCATGTGTTTTGTATTATGTACACAAGGTCTGAAGCAGTGGTCAGCTACTTAATAATTTAATCACTACCAGTACTGCTAGATCCAAATTGTGGTTCAGCATACTCGCCACCCAAGGGGTCCTCGAAAGAATCTGATGCAGTGCTGTTGTCGCTTTCCAACTCTGACAATGGTCCCTTGTCTGGTGACTGGACACTCGAGTCATATATTTCAGTTTTCATGACTTGCCATACTTGTGATGCAATCTCTTTGCGTGCAAAAGCATATCGATCACAGAAGTCATCAAAAGGAAACACGATGTGACATTCATTGACTACTTCTGTTATTGTGGAGTCTGACAAGCCACAGGCAATACCCTCGCTTGTGTACATGTGGCTGCTGCTGTCTGCCAGTAACGTTTGTTTGTACTCCTGTAGATGTTCCTTTAATTGTGTTACCAGACTTTGTGGCACCGTCACAATTAGATATTCAGCCGATGTTGACTGTCCATGAAGCAGAGCATCTCGCATTTGCTTTTCAGCATAGGAGTGTTTACCAGAGCATTCGCTTCCATCACAAGCACATGTCTGGGCACAAAAGTCGCAACAATCATGTTTTATCATTGAGGCATCAGTGTCAGTGTCGCTTCTTGCTGGTGAAGGGAAGTTTTTCTTGATAACAAGCCGTCTGCACTCGCTTCCCTCTACAAAAGCTTTCATAGCATCGCTTGTTTTCCCACCAAGCCCACCACCACGATACTTAACAAGGAGTGCCAAACTCTGGGCTCCATCACGGCCTGCCCTCCCGCTCAACTGCATCAAGTCATCTAGATGTGATGGGTGACCTACCAATATTACTGTGTGAAGACCACACACATCAATCCCTAGACCGAATGCAATCGTAGCAAACAAAATGCGCACCTCTCCATCTTCTCGTGAAAAACTGTCAATGATTTTTCGTTGTACGTCAGCTTCCGTATTTGTGTGGTACATTTCAAAGTAACGATGCAGCTCCTTCGGAAGAAGAAAACGGAAGAGAGAATGAAGTTCACTGACAACTCTGCGAGATTGACAGTATAGAATGATTCTCTCCATGGAACCGCCTCTCTCATTGATCCCCTGTGCCATCCATTTAAACATGGCTTCAAAGTTCTTGTCGTCAGACTTCAGAACAACATACTTGATGTTCAAGCGTTCAGGGCTCTCCTCTATCATGCCATAATTCCGGAGTGCCAAGCTCTCAACAATCGTTTGTCTCACTTTCACAGTTGCAGTGGCTGTCAAAGCTACAACGCGGGTAGTGGGTTTCACCAAAGATCGCAAATCTCCAAGTCGACCATAGCACTTGCGGAATACTGTGCTCTCTTTTGATGAATGACCCCTGTAAATAAAAGAAAACAAAAATTAAATGTTATCGTACAAGTAAATTAAGCTCAAACTGAATTCACACGAAGACATTCATATTCACGCTAAGACATTCATTCTTGAGTACATTGTACAATGTAACTTCAACTTGCAAGAAAAAGTGGATATATGGGAACCAGTCTATTAGTATTGGTACACCCGACCTTTGACGTGCATTGTGCGCAGAAAACTCCGAAAAGATTCATTGATGAATGTTTTCCTCTCAAAATGATTAATATACAACTAATGAATTGTTATGAATGCAATGGGAGGAATATTTTCATGAGGTGAAAGATGGAATGTTACATTCAACGAGGAGAAGCCGAGTTAAATGGAACATATTCCATCTTTCACCGAAAGAAAATGATAATCATTTTTGTGTGCTAAAACAAACAAAGTGCTTTTTTTTTACACTGAAATTTTGCACAAACATAGACAACAATCTCCCCAAACTGTCGCTGGTTTCACAACTGGACCAGAAATCTCACCGTCAAACTAACATCTTGCTGTGTTCCATTTTTAATATTAAAAAATAACGTTTTAAAAATAAATATCGTCAGAAAGCATGGAAAGTTTATCATTTATTTTCAGTATCTATTACAAAAGTTGGAATTGAACAAAGCTGTTCCCAGTGGTTTAGACCTAACCTACCATTTTGATACGCAGTGACTTTCGTCAACAAAGATTCCGCAGCATCTACTTTTCACCGACTGAAGTAGCTCCTTCCCCTTAGGTCCGCAAAGGGTCTCTGGGCTGGCAAATAATATGGAATACTTGTCTGCTTGCTCAATGACACAATCCGGAATGACCGAGGTGATGTCGGCTGCCGCTACACCGAGCCGACTTACTCGTTCTAACTGGTTCACCGCCAGAGCCTTCAGCGGGAGAACCACAATGACAAGAGCATGGTCGCCGTCGTTCGTACTAGTTTTTCCCTCAGTCTCAGGCCCGTCTTGCAAAAAATCCACAACAAATGGAGCAGCTTGAAATATCACGCTTTTCCCGAAACCGGTAGGTAGATTAATAAACAAATCACTGCCCTGTGCGAATTGCCGGAGAGCATTTATTTGGTGGCTTTTCAGTTTCTCAAATCCTAATTTCCTGGCAGCAAAGTCCACGCTAGCCGACATTTTTTCTGAAGCAAGTGCAGTTAGTACATGTACATTATAGCTTTCCCTGTTTGTACCGTAGATGTGCATATTAGACGTACAGGTACCAGACTGCACAGCGCTGGGCTTAACTTATGTTAATAAGCTCACGTCATAGGTATGCATGGCATAATGAGCAATGCGTGGAATGCGCTCGGAATTTCCCGAGCGATTCAGGATTTGTCCCAAGACGATACTGCAGGCACGGACGTAGACTGGTTTCCTGTCCTCATAGTAAAGTGTATGGCGCCCTCTCGCGGCGGTCAGTATCGTCTTGCACCAAGACTAGGCTAGTCTACATAGGCCCAATACCATTCGCTTTCAACCTACATGTACACGGATAGCGAACAACATATACCATAAAGCCCCTTTCACACCGGATCTGCGTAGAGGGGGCGGTCGGGTTGGCGTACGGGTTCTTTCCTAGTCTTGATGCAAGACCGAATTTACTGTTAGAGTTCGCGATCCCCACATTGTTCACGCCAGAGGGCGTACCTACACTTACAACGTGAACTCGAAAACTCGGTCTTGATTACTCCGTAAGAAAAAAGTTCGATAACCTTTATGGAAGACATGAATAATTAAACAGCAAGGTCAAAAATTATGGGCGCCTGCGTAGAAGAGAAAGCGATGCCTCCATAAATAGGTCATGTGGGATGGTAACTTGCCGTGTACATTTGTACGTGTGCAGTGATTCACCGTGCCGCGCGAAAATGATATCGGGCCGTTTTCGTGCAGTGACCGTGGTGCATGGCCTGCCGAGAAGCGGCATTTCTCGGTACGAGTGCGCGCCCAGCCCAGCCCGGTGACTTCCTGTCCCCGGCCGGGGGTGCCTGTCCGTGTAGATTAAGACCCAATGCCATGGCCAAAACATTGAACAATGTTGGACAACAGTGGGAACAAATCTAAAAATCATGAAAATCTCTCTCTCTTAGTTTTTACACCATGGTTTTTACAACTAAACTAAAATTTTACATGGTTTTATAACAATGGAAATCCAGGCTGGGGGGCCTAAAATCAGACATGTCATAATTGTATTTCTCATTTTTATCATCAAACTTGTTCTAACATGCATTGTTTCTTTTTCATTTAATATAAAATAAAGACGTTTATAGTGGTCAGATATGGAATTCAACCTAAAAATTCAAATTATTTCTGCACTTGAAGTGAAATATTGAACTAATGAATCAGACAATGTTGACGAACATTTCCTTGGACAATGTTGGACAGCAGTGGGGAAAAATTTAAAAATCATGAAAATTTCTCTCTCTCACCATGGTTTTTACAACTAAACTAAAATTTTACATGGTTTTATAACAATGGAAATCTAGGCTGGGGGCCTAAAATCAGACATGTCATAATTTTATTTCTCATTTTTATCATCAAACTTGTTCTAACATGCATTGTTTATTTTTTCATTTACAGAATAAAGACGTTTATAGTGGTCGGATATGGAATTCAACCTAAAAATTCAAATTATTTCTGCACTTGAAGTCAAATATTTAACTAATGAATCAGACAATGTTGACGAACATTTCCATTTTTTTTAGTTAACCAAACTGTGCAAATTTCCTTCAAGGGCTTACACTATGAGCAAAAACATGTACATGTTCATTGTAACCCCATTGTTAGTAACAATGGTGTGTGCCCAATTTCCATTGTTAGATGTTCATAGTGTTATGTCCTATCTACAAAGTAGTTTTCTGTTGTTCCCTGGAATTCGTAAAAACAGCTTCATATTCACAAAATTAATGGGCCTTCTCAAAGCATTCTCCTCAAAGCACTGAAAAGGGTGAAATTTTAAACATTTAGTAAACTAATAAACATCAAATTTAAATTTGTTCCATTAAACGTTATTCCAGTATATTTTCGGAGGCTTATGCAAGCAAGTTGCTCTAATTAATTTTCTGCAATTCTGCTTGCTGTAAAAACAAAAACATGCACGAAGAATCAGAAAAAAAAGTATTGTTTTAAATAGGCCGTAAAAGGTCGATCCTTGGGTCACAACAATTTGCCTTATTTTTGGTTGGCCTAAATGAAAATCAAATGGGTCATATTTGACTTTAGAAAATGTACAATTACTTTTGTAAAACCATGTGGCTTTGAGAGACTCCTTTCAACATTAAACTTACAAAAATTTAATAAGGGTATTTTGAAATTTTTTAAAATCGGCCCAACAATTTATAATACTTCAAACATTGTGTACAAAGCATGTGATAGTGAGTGAAATTAGTAGTTTTTAAGAAAGTGGGTGGTTCTTCACTCAGATTAATTCACTCCTAAATTTCGGTTTTTTTCTATCATATCTGAACTAACTGATGCTTGCAAGTCATTTTAGGGAAAAATAGTATATAGTGGATAACTTCTCTGAAATCGTTTAGCACTTTTTTACCGAAGCCAATAATATGAAAAGCATGCTATAGTATAGAGGAGAAGAAAACAATCCCAGTCGTTTTCTTCCTCCATGCGTAAGCGATAAAAAAAATCGTGACCAAGCAGAAAATGCCCTAAGAAAATCTCTAAATGCCAGTCTTTGACAGTCTTTGATAGCCTTTGAACTTTTCGATTCCCAACTTGGAACGAAATGCTTCGTCTTCACTGGCCGCCCAATCATCACACCCGACCGTAGACCCGTTCACGGGTCTAACCCGACCGTACGAGCAACGCAGGCCGGCAAGCGGCAAGGCCCGGACGCGACGGTACAGGCGAGCCACTGAGTGCAACGCGCAAGATAGCTTTGTCCGTGGACAACGTGTTTGCCTCATTTCATGTTTGCCTGCTGACTGCTGATCGATCGATCGATCAGCGACTGGAAAAGCAGCGACATTTGTATGCACTGTCCTGTCCAGTGTGTACTCTGGGTACCAGACAGACCAGAGCTGTTGTGAATTATGGAAATTAGATGACGTCACGCATTTCAACGTGTCACACAAAGGTATGCCAGGAATTCGCTCGGTATTTTGCGAGCGATTTATACGGAATATGAAAGACTGTCTTTTCGACTGTATTTCAGGTGCGCCCTCTGGCGGCCAATGGTGAATAGTCTATGTACATCGTGTATTGCGCGCAAAAAGGCAGTCTTTCCGAAAGACTAGTTCTTTCCTCGCCTTTTACCTCTGGCGTCCCGGGTTTGAATCCGGGCGTGTATGTTGATTGGGTTTGCAGTCCCTACTTGACCGCGTGGGTTTTCCCCTGGGGCATTTCTCTGGGGGTTTTCCTTCCACTTCTAAAACTGCAACTCCTTAGTATATCGGCACTGCATGCGATAACCGAGAAACATGCGTGGCGCGTGATTGGTCAGTTGCGATCACTGTCACTGGCTAATCAATATTAATATATATTCCTCAATACAGCCGAGCTGAACTCGCCTTAGCAAGGTCTTGGCAAACTAGGTACGTGTGCAGGAAAGACCCTTGCAAAAGGAAGATGGGCAAAGTCAACAAACTGATGATTGATCCATGCCATGCTGCGCGTGCACGTGGTTACCGAGGTGCACGTGACAGTTCGTCAACACGGCACCTCGCCCAAACCATAGCGACACGGCCATTGTCATAACAAGTGCTTGAGCGAAATGACCTCTTGGCGAAGGCCTGGGCGAAGTAAAACTAAAGTGGTCGTCTTCGTTCACTGAAACAACGTGGTCATATTTTGTTATTCTGCGATCTTTTGCACGGGGAAATTAAATAATTGCGACCATAGGTTCTAAACCAGCCTGAAATATCCACGTAGGAATAATTTTATCCAGTTCCACCCAGACACCTGGGAGACGAGTTTATCAATAACAAACAGAAAAGGGAGTACTCAATTTATTATAAGATTACTCTTTAGTTTATGGAATGATGTTGCTCCCGTTTCACAATCATATGTCTTTAACCGAGGCCAATATCTATCATGTGGCAGCTTTACACAATTTATCAAAGACTGTTTTTACTATGTTTTCTGACAACGTCTGTGTGGTACTGAGCTCACCTTAGTTTTTAGCATACAACACCATTTTGAAAGTTTTCAAAAAATGTAATCTGCCTTCAATATGCTTTTATTTTAATTTTCAGGTATCAAGTTTTGAGGATGCTTTCAGAATGTTCCACAAACCACCCAAGCAAAACACCAGTCCGGTAACACTCATTCTCGCCTATGCCTACTACTTTGAACACGACCGCTATGACTGGCACATTGATGTGAACAAGCGCATAGTGGACAGTTTCAGGCTTCCAGCGGCCGACCTTACGCCGGAGGTTCACGTCGCCGGACACGAAAAATTGTACGAGTATAAAGGACGGCACACTCCTCTGAAACAGGGTTACTGCATAGCAAAGCGCGTTATAGACAAGCTGCCCATCGGCTGCGAAACATTTAAAGACACCGTTAACTTCCAACTGTTTGAATTTGAGCATATAAAATACCACCACTTAGATACGTGGTGCAACGGACCAACAGGCAGAACAAATTGTGCAGCAATTATCGAGAAACATTACCAGAATGTCAGGAAATCCTACCAGAAAGGGTTGTACGACTTGGACTTACAAAAGGTGCAGAACGTAGAAAAAGCAGCGGCACAGGCAAACATCATATGCCCACATGTTTTTGACTTTCCTTAAAAACAGTTACAATACTACTAAAGTGCAACATAAGTTTAATACCACTAGCCCTTATAGTTCAGCTGGTAAACCATCTGCCCTGTTTGTCGGAGGTCTCAGGGAAACCCGAGAAAGTATACCACTGTGCCTCATAGCTCGGCTAGTAGAGCATCTGCCCTGTGTCATGGCCATAGGCGGGAACCCCCCCCCCCCCCCCAGAAAACATTCAAAGCAAATGAAGGTAAACAGCTCAGTTCGATGTCAACTACTCTTATTTACAAAAGCTCATCTACACATTGTGTACATTAAAAACAAATATGTCAACTGACAAAATTTAAGTTGACAATATTTCCCCTTTCTATAAGCAAGCTTAACTTCACCTTGCCGTAAGCAAATATTCTTTCAAGCCTTACACAAAAGACTAAAAGAAAAAAGTATATTAAATTACATTACCTTCTACATGTATGCCAACAACATGTTATCACCAACTTGCCGTTCAATAAGATTTAGCACTACACTTAATCACGCTAAAGTCCAAGCCATGCCACTAAGTCACTTCTCGGCTTTCAGTCACTTGTATATTCTGACGACGACTAGTAAGGTACATGTAGGGCTAGTCCAACTGGTCCGTGGCGAACGAGGTATCAAACCAAGTAGCCTGCAGTCGGTCCACGTCAGTTATACCCAAGACTAGAAATCCACGTAATTGGCCATCTGAATCAGAATATGTAAAACTCATACTTGATAATTTCTAATTTCATTAAATGTATGACCAATCGCAGTAAATTACACTTTAGATTTCATGCCAAAATGTCATGGGCAAAATTACATTTGTGTGCATCAAAATGGCAATAGTTTTTACTTAACATAAAAATCGCACTTAATACTCTTGAACAAATCATATCAATAATTGTATGTAAATTTATGAAAGAAATAACGTTTTACTCACAGTTAGTTTAGCTCAAGTTAGCCCGTTGCCTGGTTCCGTCGTCCACAAACTGGCACGACACACAGCAGTTGCAAAAACGATGTAAATTTCTCAAACAACTTCAATTTCACAAAGTACAATCAGGCAACTGACAGGGCGAGACACCTCCACCACCTCTGGTGTCTATCTGAGGTTGTTGTTGTTGTATATTTTATGGCATCTTCTGCAACTAAGGCCCTTTATGCCATCAACTATACGGTTTTTAGCTTTAACTATACTATATTATCAACTTGAGATGACGAAGAAGGAGTTGCAGTTTTAGAAGTGGGAGGGAAAACCCCCAGAGAAATGCCCCAGGTGAAACCCACGCGTAGGGACTGCAAACCCAATTCACATACACGCCCCGGATTCGAACCCGGGACGCCAGAGGTGAAAGGCGAGGAATTAACTCGTACGCCAACCCGACCGCCCCTATCTGAGGTCTGGCAAAACTCTAGCCTAGTACCACACCCCAAGCTAACAATTACACTTCTATCCTATTCTACTAGGTGAACAACAACAATAACATAATTTGACTAACTATGGCCTACTAGAAGGGTCTGGGACTAGATGCCACTGGCGGTCAAAGAAAAAACCATATAACAGTGGTATCTCAGGAATGTGACCTAGTTTCTATCAAAAGAACACTGTTACTGTGAATGAACAAAAGCATTCAGAAACCCCAGCCAGGTAAAGCTAAACAAAACAAATTGGAATGCTCTACTTAAAGTAGGTTGGGTCATTAACCTTAATACTCCTCAATCCTCCAAAATCAACACGACCCCACACACACCCCAGGGAATTAGGGTTAAAGAGGCAAATGACACTACATTTATTTAGAACATTAAAAGGGCAATAACTTATAAATTAAATTAAATTAAATTAAAGGTGTATTTTACTCAATATTTCTAGTTTAATCATGACACCCTGTGTGTCAGAGGTCTTGGGGGAAACCTGAGGGTTATGCATGCCACTGTGCCTCATAGCTCAGCGGGTAGAGTATCTGCTTGGTGAGTCAGATCAGAGGTCTTGGGGTTTTGCGGGTCAAAACCGCCCCCTGCTCCGACACCAAAAAATATAATGTAATGCATTTTTTGCGTGTCCGCCTGTCCGAAACAAGCAGACATAAAAATCTGATGGGCAAAACCCCTCCCTGGTGGCAAAACCCCCTCCTGGAAAAATTCCTGGATCCGCCCCATTACGGTCATGTGGTTTTTGTTCATCACAGGTTTAATTTAAATATTCTATTGCACAATGAGCGTTCTACTTGAGCATTCTATTGTGCCTTTTAAGATAGATTTATCAGTGCGATATACATTATGTGTTTATGATTGTTATCAAAGCTCACGACGTAATTTGCATAGGGGTGATTTCGCTACCACCTTTGGTAGCGATTATAAAGAAAAACATAAGAATTGCCTCGCAGTTCGAAAAAGGCCAAGTGAATGAGACACTTTGCGTGTGTAGACTTAGTCTACAAAATTCCACCGGCATTCCCAGTGACGTACGTACTGGTCACTCCGTCATTGAGCAACGTTCCAGGACATCACACGGGATTCCGCAAAACAACTCCTCCAAACCACCTATGTGCAAGGGTAGTCCTTTGGAAAGCGGTCATCACAGGCAGGCTTTTTATAAAATGTTGTATTCGTCCGAATAAAACACGCAAGCCAGGTCAAGTCCAGTCCAATGTCGATTCCGTTTATACCAGTTCCTCCATCATTGTCGTTGCCAATCCAGGTCATTATCCACTATCATCACCAGTCCAGGTCGAGCCATCATCAAGACCGCAGACACCGATCCAATCGTGTTCCAAAATTGTACCAGCGTTCCCAGTGACGTACGTACTGGTCACTCCATCATTGAGCAACGTTCCAGGACATCACGGGATTCCGCGAAAAACTCCTCCAAACCACCTAAGTGCAAGGGTAGTCCTTTGGAAAGCGGTCATCACAGGAAGACCAGCAGAAAGAACCACTACGCCAACCCGACCGCCCGTTTCCGAAGATTTCTGAGCCATCGAGATTTAGGCCAATAAACTATTCAACACACGATCAAGCTACGACAACAAGCAGTGTTTTAATTTCACCCGGTTGTTTTTTTTTCATTCAAAAGAAAATGTACAGCTTGAAAGATTATTTTCCCGAACCGGCTGGTTTTAAACTGGCAAATAGGTTCAACTGTGGTCTTTATTGTCTGTGGAACAGTACCTATTTGATAGATTTTTAAAATGTGCAATGTACAAAATCTCTAAATTGCCGTGTCGAAATCGTAAGGTTTGCCGAGGGCATTACGATTTTCCCAGCCCGCGGCTTCCCCGTGCAATCATGCCACGATGTACGTGAGGACACAGGGGACTAGACATCGTGCATACATGCATAGTGAGCAGGCGACCAATCTAAAGGTGGCCGCATTTCGGGCCCGATTTACCCAGCCTTATTTTCCAGCCTCAGTTTAACACAATTGACTTTGTACAAGAATACATGCACTGCAGGATGACGAAAAAATTGACAAGATTTGCCACGCAACTGTTTATTTGCGGAACGAATTTTCGTAAACGGAACAAAGAACCGAAACATTTTTTATTTAAATTTAAAATAAAGATAACAATGTTTGCATTGCTATGATGGCCTTCATTAAAAATGTTGACATTAAATTATTACCCTGAATTATTTTCCTACATATGCATGTAGTAAGTCCATTTATAGCTCATTTTGGTCCCTTTCCAGAAAAGTGTACCTCACGTGTTGTGGATATCGTTCATTTTTATTGCATAAACGTGAAGAACACATCGGGGGGCACAATTAATTTCCGTGCCGGCTCCAGCCTCACACTAATTGATGCCTAATTAGAGTATTAAAGGTTCACCATTATCGAGTCCCGAGTACGGGCATTCATAGCTTATGTGTCCCTTTCCAGAAAAGTGTACCTCACATGTTATGGATATCGTTCATTTTTATTAAATAAACATGGAGAACACATCGGTAGGCACACTTAATTTCCGTGCCGGCTTCAGCCTCACACTAATTGATGCCTAATTAGAGCATTTAATGTTCACCATTATCGAGTCTCGAGTACGTCCATTCATAGCTTATGTGTCCCTTTCCAGAAAAGTGTACCTCACATGTTGTGGATATCGTTCATTTTTATTAAATAAACATGTTGAACACATCGGTAGGCACACTTAATTTCCGTGCCGGCTTCAGCCTCACACTAATTGCTGCCTAATTAGAGCATTAAAGGTTCACCTTTATCGAGTCTCGAGTACGGGCATTCATAGCTTATGTGTCCCTTTCCAGAAAAGTGTACCTCACATGTTATGGATATCGTTCATTTTTATTAAATAAACATGGAGAACACATCGGTAGGCACACTTAATTTCCGTGCCGGCTTCAGCCTCATACTAATTTATGGAATAAAAATGAACGATATCTACAACATGTGAGGTACACTTTTCTGGTAAGGGACACATAAGCTATGAATGGACGTACTCGAGACTCGATAATGGTGAACCTTTAATGCTCTAATTAGGCAGCAATTAGTGTGAGGCTGAACCCGGCACGGAAATTAAGTGTGCCTACCGATGTGTTCTCCATGTTTATTTAATAAAAATGAACGATATCTACAACACGTGAGGTACACTTTTCTGGAAAGGGACCAAAATGCGCTATAAATGGACTTACTACATGCATATGTAGGAAAATAATTCAGGGTAATAAATTAATGTCAACATTATTAATGAAGGCCATCATACCAATGCAAACATTGTTATCTTTATTTTAAATTTAAATAAAAAATGTTTCGGTTCTTTGTTCCGTTTACGAAAATTCGTTCCGCAAATAAACAGTTGCGTGGCAAATCTTGTCCATTTTTTCGTCATCCTGCAGTGCATGTATTCTTGTACAAAGTCAATTGTGTTAAACTGAGGCTGGAAAGTGAGGCTGGGAAAATCGGGCCCGAAATGCGGCCACCTTTAGATTGGTAAGCAGGCGACAGTGCGCTCTGCATAACATCATACAAAACAGGTGCGCGCGCAAGGCGCTGTCACTACTAAATTCCCTAGACGTTGTTATTGACTGTGTCGCGGTGATCGGTTTTCGGGACGAACGCACGTTCAAAACAAAAACAATAACGACGTCTAGGGCCTATACTAGCGTAGACTCTACTGAAGTCACCAAATCGCCCAAATTCACGAGGCCTTGTCAAAAGGCTAGGCTGATCCCCGATCACCTATTACTTCTGTACGATTTCTTTAGTGATCGGGCTGATCGGGCTTGTCTTCAAGACGGTTCAATGTATCAACTTGAAACTTGGTAGGAACATCAACCCCCATGTGAAGGTGTGCATACAAGTGTGACGTCATCAGGTATCAAATTACAAGCCAAAAATGACCAATATAGTCTACACCCTTATGGCGTAAAAAAAATCATTTGTGTGCAACTTCGGGTACAATCTTTGATTTTTTTCATGGATTACTCCTTGGTTAGTGGGAAACCCAAATCCGCTTGTTGCCTAATTTTGCTGACCCAGGAAAGGTGCTTTTTCAAGGTTTTTTAGAAATAAAAATGCAGACGACGCGACGTAGAATTTTGCGCACGAAGAAATATTACCCAATCACGAAGATGCCCAACTAGGAACCCTTCTGTACTAAGAACTGTACACACTGCGTTGGGTTCAATTCGCAAAGTGATCAGGTGATGGTATCGCACACTACATACTATAGGCTAGCTTATACTGACAGTTTATGCATGCAGTCACATGATACTACAAGTTAACATTGCGTGTCAACGACACAAGATTCTTTTTACACAAAGTTTTTACGAGTTTGAAGCGGCCAAGAGCTATCCCCTGAAAAATCCCATTTGTTTGTATGTATACACGATCAAACTTGGCACTTGTGGGGTGCACTACCATTCCATCTCGTCATGCACTACCACATGTACTGCGCACAGTGAATTAACGGGGAGAAGAATTGAGAAGTTGATGATGGCTTCAGATCTTGTGTGTAAAACATGGGACGGGCTTAACAATTTCCAAGTGTTTCCTCACAAAATCTATTTTCCTCACTCCCAAATTGGTTTTTTTGTTTTTATCAAATCTGCACTTGCGATACACTCTTTCGCAGTGGTTTCCATGACCGACTACTTCATCAGCTCCAACCGCTGCTGAACTTGGCAGTTTTCTGCAAAGCGAGTGCGTGACGTCACCCAAGACCAGGCCTGGATGACACTTGCCATGATTGGCCAGATTCTGTCACCTGACTCGGTAAACATGTCACCTGACATGTTTACTGTTTCAGGTGTCATCCAGGCCTGGGGCCAATTTCATGGCGCTGTTTAGCACAACAATTTGTTTAGCACAGAATTTCTTTGCTCTGTAAAATGGGTTACCAGCCAAAATTGTATGTCAAATTTTATTTTTAAGAGCAAGAGCGAAATATCAGTAAATACACATCACATACGATTTTGGCTGGCAACCCAGTTTTGCAAAGTAAAGCAAAAAAATTCTGTGCTAGGCAAATGTTTGTGCTAAACAGCGCCATGAAATTGGCCCCTGGTCTTTGGTGACATCACCCATGCACTTCGCAGAAAGTGTTGCCAAGTTCAGCAGTGGTTGGAGCAGATGAGGTAGTGGGGTGTGGAAACCACTGCGAAAGGAGTGTACACTTACCGATGCTTGATGAGTCATTTACCAAAAAAAAAAGGATTCTAATCAACTTCTCAAATCTTTTCACTCAAAATGACTGAACCGTGTCCCTGTGCTTTTGCAATGTTACTTTTTTTGATGGCCATGATGTTTAGAGCCAATTTCCATGGCAACGACGTCACACCTCGACTGTCTATACACCAATCCGGTAACTAAGGTGTTGTAATGTAGTATGGAAATAACTGCACGCAATGCCCGCAAAGACTTGCACAACTTCAACTACGTTTATTCCCATGCATTTACTTATATACCCTCTTGACAACGTGAACTCATTGAACTATAAAATAAACAACCAATCACAGAGCTAGAACCCAACTCGGGCCATCACGATAAAATACAATGTTTCTCATACGGATACAACATCTTCCCCTTTCTTAAATAATTACACAATCACAATATGGTAATACCAATTCTTATTTACTCAATTAATACATGACATAATCTTTAGACCACACTGGCGGACGTTTTTTTCTAGTACTTTTTCTTGGTCCAGTGTTTGCTGCCTTAGTGTCCGAGTGTATTTGTTTCTCTTCCTGAGGGGGCTGACTTGCACCATTTTCTTGAGTTTCTTTACTTTGATCACCATCAAAATCAAATATTACAGTTTCATTTGGATCCTCCATTGGTGGATATGCCGGGATTAATTTATTTATATTCCACCGCTTACCATCCTGTGTTTCATATGTACGAGGGCTAATTTTCTTCATGATTTTAACAGGTTTAGTGTATTTCATGTCCCCTTTGGTTACAATGCCTGGTTTCTTTACTCGCACAAATTCACCTTCTCTGTACTCGTGTTCTTCTGCATTTCTCCGTTTGTCTGTGTACACCTTGTACTTAGTTTGTTTAGAATGCACTTTTTCTGTAGGGTCGATTCTGACCGATTTTTCAGTCATTTTCCAACCAACAATATTTAGGCGCGTTTTAATCTGTCTACCGTGTAAAAGAACAGACGGAGAAATACCGGTCGTAGCGTGAGGTGTAGCTCTGTACACCGTTAAAAAATCGTACATTGATTTTTTCCACGACTTGTTTAAGTTGATTGCATTTTGCACCGTGTTCTTTACAACAGAATTAAATTTTTCTATTGCACCATTACTTTGGGGGTAATAAAGTGAGGAAAATCCATGTTTAATACCCTTGGACTTTAAACACTCGTCAAATTCTTTTGAGGTGAATTGCACTCCGTTATCTGAAATTATTTCATCTGGGTACCCTTCTCTACTGAATACTGTTTCTAGAAAGGTTATCACTTTTCCAGTGGTTACTGATGATGTAAATCCAACCTCAGGCCATTTACTGTAATAGTCTATCAATGTGATAGCATATCCACATTCAATTGGCGCTCTCACAAAAGGTCCCACAATATCAATGGCAAGTTTACTCCAAGGTCGTTCAGGATATTCTACTGGCATTAAAGGAGCAACCCTTTGTTTAACACTCTTGTCATTATATTGACATGTTACACACCCTTTGACTACTGCTTCAGTTTGTTTGTCCATTTGAGGCCACCAGTACAGTTCCCTTAGTCTTTGTTTTGTTCGTGTCATTCCCTGGTGTGATTCATGAGCCAAATGTACCACAATTTCTGTTAGTTCTGTAGGAACAACAATTCTGTCTTTTCTCATCACAATGTTGTTACAAACTGTCAGTTCATCTTTAACAGAATGAAAGGGTTTTAGAATTTCTGCTTCCTTCTCATTTACACTACTTAATTTTCTAGGCCACCCTTTCTCAATGTGTCGTTTTACAGTAGTTAGTACTTCATCATTCTCTACTGCTAGCCTCAACTGATCAACCGTTACACATTTACACATGTTATCCAGAACTACTTGGCAAATTACTTCATCTTCTGTATCATATTCATTCTCATTGGCTTTCAGTGGCAATCTAGATAAGCAATCAGCTATTACGTTTTGGTCACCACGTTTATACTTAACATCAAAATTGTACTTCATTAACCTGCATGACCAACGAGCAATTCGCATACCCTGTCTATCAGACCCTTTGCTCAGTAATGTTACAAGAGCTTGATGATCGGTTCTTAGTGTGAATTTTCTACCCCATAAGTATACGTTCCACTTCTCGCAAGCCCATACACATGCAAGGGCTTCTTTTTCGCTCACCGAGTACTTTTTCTCGGCACTTGAAAGTGTTCTACTGGCACACTCGACGGTAACCTCATTACCATTCTTAATCTGCATTAGCACAGCCCCTAATCCATATGACGAAGCGTCAGTTGTGACAATTGTGTCAAGATTAGGGTCATACATAGCCAAGCAAGGGCTTATGCCTATCGATTCGCAAACTTCATCGAAACTTATCTGTGCACCTTCGTCCCATTCAAATTTAGTATCATTTCTGGTTAGACGCCTCAATGGTTCTACAATGCTAGCAAAGTTAGGAATGTATTTAGCAAAGTAACCAGCCAACCCCAAGAATGATTTCAGTGATTTCTTGTCATTTGGAATCTGTGCATCGACAAGGGCATGGAATTTGTCGTTGGGTTGGATGCCATTTTCAGAGATTGTATGCCCAAGGAATGTCAAGCTTGACTTTGAGAACTCGCATTTTTCTGGGTTTAGTTTTATCCCATACTTTTGTAGTCTGGCACACACATTCCTTACATTCTTATCGTGTTCAACTTGGGTTTCACCATAGATTATGACATCGTCCAAATAGCATTGGACACCTTCTAAGCCACTTAACACAATGCTCATCATCTTCTGAAATGCAGATGGAGCAGAGGATAAGCCAAAACACATTCGCTTGAATTGAAATAACCCCTCATGGGTAATGAATGCGGTAAGGTGACGTGATTCCTCATGCAATGCTAATTGATGGTATGCCGACGTTAGATCCAAACGAGAAAATACAGACGCATTTCGTAATTCACTGATAATTTCGTCAATTTTTGGCAGTGGGTATTTGTCTGGTATTATTGCTTTGTTCACGCACCTTAAATCCACACAAATTCTTACATCACCCGATTTTTTCCATGCTACCACAATCGGTGAAACCCAATCCGAAGCGTCTATTCTTTCAATTACGCCTTGTTTCTCAAGTTCGATTAATTTAGCGGACACTTTTTGTTTGGCCTCAAGCGGAAGTCTGCGCAGTTTTTGACTCACTGGATTAGTTTCCATGTCAACCTGTACCTTGTGCACAAAACCTTTGACAGAGGGTAACTGGTCAGATGTAGTGAACAAGTTTCCGAATTCATTAAACATTTGATCTTTGACGTCATTTTGACCAACCTCGTTACATGCTAGTGTACTCCCTTCAATGTTTATATGAAGTGCTTTCATTACATCCCTGCCCATAATATCCGTCCCTTGTTCTACTACAAATACACAACATACAGTTGAATACTTCCCATACCGTACATTACATTCAAAACAACCCTTCACCTTAATGGTGTGCTTAGTGAATGACGAAAGTGTCTGATTTTCGGTCGGGGATTGCAGGGCATCGGTCAAGAAATGCTTCTCAAACGTGTCTTTTGTGAGAATAGTTACACTTGAACCCGTATCCACTACTAGAGTCATTGGGATTTCATTTACCTCAACCTGACACTTTACTGGTTCATTAGAGGCCGTCGAAATGTCCGTAAGAAGAACTACCAAATCGTCCTCATCGCTGTCCGCCATGATTTGATGGACTTGCCCAGTCCCTCCACCACTACGCCAACGGCTCGCTCGCTGCGGTGTTGAGCTTGAACGGCACACCCGACTGAAATGTCCGGTTTTGCTGCACTTGTTGCAAGTTCGCTTCTTCGCTGGACAGGACGGGTCGTTGGCAAGGTGCTGGTCAGAACCACATCGGTAGCAAGTTCGTTGTTGTTGAGGAGCAGTTTGGTATTTCGGTGCAGGTTTCGGGCGCGGCTCATTCCTGGTATTCTTGTGAATTCTAATCACGGTTGGGGCAGTAGAGTCGCCACCAGTCCCTTGGGCCAACGCCCTAGCTTCGCGAACAGCAACTTCAACGCGTTGCGCTATTTCTTGTGCCTTAAGAAGGGTCAAATCTTTCTCCATCAGCAGTCTTTCCCTAATTTTGGTACTATTCGTCTTCTCCACAATTTGGTCTCTGATCATCTGATCCGTAAACTCACCGAAATCGCAAGTTTTTGCAAGTGCGCGAAGAGCGGATATGAAAGTTTCAATAGTCTCGCCATGCTGCTGAAAACATTGTCGAAACCGATATCGTTCCGCGACAATGTTCAAGGAAGGCTGGAAATGTGCCTGTAGTATTTGTAATGTATATTCAAGACGATTCGTACCGATTGGTGGAGAATCTTCGCAGTAGGGTAGGGTGTAGAAAATCCGTTGACCCTCCACTCCAAGGCAATGTAGCAATAGGGCTCTCTTGCGGGCTGGGCTGAACTCTTCGTCACCTCCGATGGCAGTTAAGTAAGTTCTGAACAGGGTAACCCACTGTTTCCAGAGTATTGGAGGTTGACCAGGTTCTTGTAGAAATGGAGGGGGTTGAAGTATATTTAACCCTCCTGTAGCCATTTTATTCACCGTGGTAAGGTTCTTGCACCCTCGTCGCCAAATGTTGTAATGTAGTATGGAAATAACTGCACGCAATGCCCGCAAAGACTTGCACAACTTCAACTACGTTTATTCCCATGCATTTACTTATATACCCTCTTGACAACGTGAACTCATTGAACTATAAAATAAACAACCAATCACAGAGCTAGAACCCAACTCGGGCCATCACGATAAAATACAATGTTTCTCATACGGATACAACATAAGGTCTCCTTCCCTGTACATCCACCATAGCTGGGGTGCTTCCACTGCATGAACTGTATCTTTTTGCTGTTGCTGAAGTTAAACTTGTATGCGAAGGGGGCGCGCCGCATGCACGCGGAAGGGGCGCGTTCGTGTATGTAATGGATGAGCGCTTTTCAATCTAACAGCAACACAAGAGGAACAGCCCAAGCACTGGATGCACCCCAACTATGGCGGATGTATAACAGGGAAGGAGACCTATTTTTAAATTACCGGATTGGTCTATAAAGAAAGTAGTATAGCGCGGTGCTTTCTTCAACGGATGTTCATCCGTGGTTCCAACTTGTAGCTGTCTCATCATTACTAGAAATGTTGTGCCTGTATTTGGTCCTCAATTCGGTTGCAATATGCAGGGGAAAAACAAATGCACAAGTTGAAATAAAAATTGTAAGAGTTGAGAAGTTGATCAGATCTTGTTTCTGGAAGTTTACTATGCATGGACACCCACTGGAAACCTACGCACTAAACCCAACAAGAGTTGGGAAGTTGACCAGTAATTGTTTTCTTTAAAATTACTCATCTTGCATTGGAATGTGCAGATTTGATGAGAAAACATGCACATGTTTTGCACACAAGGTCTGAAGCCATGAACAACTCCCTAATTCTTTCCATCGTAAATCTTGGGTGTCCGTGCATGGTATGAACCCGAGTACATTTTTTCCAAGGAAATTGTTGAATGTTTTTTTACTCCTAAATTCATTGCATGGTATTAATTCCATTCACTGGTCACTACTGAGACGCCACTCCGCTCCACTGCCACCTTCAAAATGGCATGCAACTTTTTTAATCAACTAAAATGTTGGGGGAGGGGTGGATGACACCAACTTTCATTGCAATTTTGAAGAAAATAAAACATTCAATGTCTAAATGTAAACAAAACAATGGAGAAAGAAATGCAGACATAGCGTCATTTACAATGATAACTGACTGATAAAGAGGGGCGTTCGAGATGCTTACGATGTGTAAATAGGGGTTTACAGAAGAGGAATCCTCCTGAATCCTCCAGAAGATACAAAACGAACAACACAGGGTTTCGCTTTGAATAGACATCTGAAGTGTGACGTGGTTGCCATGGCAATTAGCTGTAAACTATCATGGCCGTCGGCAAAAGTACCATTGGAAAAGCACAGGGACACGGTGATTTTTATTTTAGAGCCAATAGATTACTAAAGTGAAAACGTTGCACCCTTTGTGTGTTGCCATGGTTTTTGGGTCTACACTAAAACTAGTGAACTGTTTCCCTGCGCTATACCAATTGACGTTTCAGATTACCAGCGAATGTTTACCATGGCAACTGACGTCACACTTTAGTAGTCTCTTGCCTAGGCAACCAACAAAAGGTGACGTATTCACTCCGGCAGTCTATTCCAGGAACACAGGTCAAAGGTTGTTGCCACGAGGAAAAATTATCCCGGCCTCAAACAAAATTTGTTGTTCAATTACAAACTTGGTCAATACTCACAGACATCTACTGTTTAAGCAAAATATATTTCCACCCATATTTCCTCTTGTGTCATAAATGCATTTCCTTCATACTCAGTCGCAATTCCAGATTGTCCGCCATGTTTTATTACTCGCAACTTCCCCACAGTTTAATACTAGGTGACATCATTTAATCAGTTTCGGTCAGATGAAAATACGGTAAGGTATTATTTTCCGTATACATTGAACAAAGATTTGAATGAAATTACCTCCTGGAATCAACAGATCATCAAATTTTATGTTATACTTTCTACTTGCACTTCTGTCGGAAATGTTACATTTCTGAGATAAATAAAGAAAAAAATGACTGCATAAAAAAAGTAATGCACACAATTACGACGCGAGCAGTCCCTACTTAAAGGGCCCCTTATTTAGTATTTTTATCAATGAAATCTATGCTTTAAAACCACTCTATTCAGTTAAAGTCAAAAAAATCCTATTTGGAGCTTGCTTTGGGGGTTAAAACAAAGGTTTTTAGTTGTTATGCTAATGCCAATATGCATATTCATGACCAAGGTCACGATGTCACAAGAGGCAAACACAGGAAAATCACATTCAACTGTGCACAAAAGATTCCACTTTTTTTTACAATTTTCCTGAAACTTTTGTAATCCATGGCGGTTTGAGTTTGTTTTACATGTTGCCCGCTGTAAGCCATGACAAAACTGGGGGTAGAAACTGCAGCAATTTGCCACAAGTCCAACTTGAAGTCTTATGTTTTTTCTTAACTTTTCCCTTCTGTCTTCCTTATGTGATGCACTCAAAACAGCGCCCTCTGTCTGTGATTTATTGCAATAAAATCTTCAAAGTTCAAAAAGGCTACCTTTTATTGATTTTACATCCAATAGAACAATAGTATGTCTTGCTGAACAAGTAATCCGTCATTATGAAGCAAAGATTAGGCACAAAGTTGTTTAGCGTGTCACAGCCCTTTAAGCTACGTAACTAAGCGCAACAACAGAGGGCGCTCTGCGCTTGCGTGAATGTTTATCTTACTTTTGGACTACTAGATGCATTTTTTGAAGAAGAAAATGTGATTTTGTACAGAAAAGCAACATTTGCGACAACACTGCAAGTGGGAAGTATATCTTAAAATTGAATTGTTTTGATTCCAGGAGGTAGTTTCCTTCAAATCTCTGTTCAACATACTAAACAAAAATACATACGCAGGCTACGGCCACGAGATAAGGCGAAGTGGCGATGGGGGCGAAATGACGATGAAAAACTTCCCAACTCTTACCAAATAAGTGTAGAGCAGTAAATGGAATTCTGATCTTTCCAGCAGAAAAAAAAATCAATGCCCAACCATACACACGTACATTAATTAGGCAGGCGTCTTGGCCCACAACCACGTGTCCGGATTTTGGACCTGTTTCTTGGCCCATCTTAGTCGTGTTTAGCCCTTCTTCAAGCGCTTGTTGCAGTATCCGCTGGAAAACGAAACAATCTAAAGCCATAATTATAACTTAATGTGATAAAAACCTTTCAAATGAATTTTTATCGTTTCTTCGAGATAATTATGCATGTATTATAGGCTATATTCTGAATACGCGCAATCACGCTGAAGTCTTGACTCATGCATATGTATGTTCACCTTCGTAGTACTTTTAGTCTTGATATTTAATTTGTTTACATTAAAGATTTATTTAACAAAATGTGTAACGTATAAATTGTACTTGTGCTTGAAAATATTTTTCTTGATCAGCTAAGCAACACAAAATGAAGAAAATTAATTATATGTACGTCTCCGGTTCCATGTGGTTTACATGGAGCCGGAACATCGCTAGACTGGTCCTCCTGTCCATGTGCGCTACGCTGCTCTCGCTCATATACGACGAAGGGGAAGTAAATATGTGGACAGGGGAACCAGTCTAGGTCCACGCATGGTCTCAGGGTCAAAAGTCAAACCTCAATATTTATTTAAAATTTCAATATTTTCTCACCCACAAAAAAATGACACTTATAAATCTTATATTTATAAAAAAGTTTATAGACAAAATAGATTATTTATTTCAATAAAAGTGGTAAACTGAACTGAAAATGTGTACGTTATTTTTATCAATAGGATAAATTCTTATTTAGATGTCGATTGAGGGCGCTAGTCATGTAAATCGAAATCGCATTATAGACGAAACCGGCCGTTGATCCTAGAAAATTAAGTTTACAAATAAGCGGTGGATTTTCGACGATATCCTCGGAAATATGCGGCCTAGAAGCGGGGGAGTTTCAGTTTCGTAATCAGAAAAATATAACGGATGTTATGATATAAAGGTAAGTCCCGGGGAGTTATGGGTAAAAAAAAGTGATCTGGACACACTCCTTTAAGATTAGACAGACAAATGTATATACAAAAAACAAAATTTCGCCCGTGTTATAGGAATAGGCGTTTTAGTCGTGTTGTGCCCGGAAGCTCAGATTTGACCTTTGCCGCGAGACTTACATAGTCTATTATGACGTCATCACATGCACGCTTATTACGTAATATGATGTTAAATTACACGAAATGTTGCAGTCGAATTGCTTTGAAAGTCATAGGCCTATCTCGAAAACCGCAAATTATATTTGAACGATTTTGTTGGCAACACATAAGAACTTGCACAGATTGTCAAACAATTTCGCACAAAATTATCACGTAATAGTGATGTCATCAGATGAGTGGTTGCAATAAAGGTTAATTTAAAAAATCATTATCTCAAGGACTGTAACAGAGATATTTTAACAATTCGTTCACAGCATGATAGGTCTCAATTAACTAAACAAATTATACACAGACATGACCCCTGTGTGACCTCGACTTCCGGTTGAAACCGGAGGTTATTGGAAAATGTGTAAATTTTAGTGATACTTTAGTGAAATAGAAACAATGTGGTTGGGAAATTGGCGATGGTTCTAAGAGACGTAATGTTCCTACATGTGTGGGTTTTATAAATATGCCAATGCATAATGACGATCTCATCACATGCACGCTGATTACTTAATATGATTTCAAATTACACAATTTTGAATCGTTTAAAAAGCATATCTCTATAACTGCAAAAGACGTTTGAATAATTCTTTCGCCACATATAAGAACTAATTGTTATACAGATTGAACGATATGTGCACAAAATTGTGACGTCATGATGACGTCATTTGGGTCTGCAAATAATTTTTACAAATCATGTCAAGGATCGTAATAGATATTTCAACAATTATTTCACTGGCACAGCATAATAGGTCGCGATATTATCCATATGCAGCACGATATGTGGCAGAGGGTATCCCCCTACCATTGTTCCCCCCTACCATTGTTCCCCCATTGTGTCTCAAACGTCCAAGGAATTTCCAAGGAATTCCTTTCAGTTTTTAGGGGGAGTTAGTGCGTTAACAAAAGGGAAGAGTGCGTTGAGGTATAGGGAGGTTAGGGGGGGGGGGGGGGGGGGGGGGGGGGGGGAGGGGGGGGGGGGGAGTCCCTTTGCCACATATCGTGCTGGGTATAATATTATCTGAACAAATCTTACACAAACATGACCGATGTGTGACCTCAACTTCCGGTCAAAACCGGAAAATGGAAAATGTTTAATTTTTAGTGCTTTGTTTGTTTATAAGCATGTTGATTAATTCACGTGTGAAATCAAATAATATGACACAATACCGTCATTTCGTCGTTTGGCCCGATCACCTGGCGTTGGTAACAAAAACAAACGTCATTGCATCCCTTAATCTTTGTCTTTATAAATTTAACTCCCAACTCTAGTCCGCGGGCTTAGCCTCCGGCTCCTGCCGTTCCTCGAGTCGCTGCGACCTGTCCCGGTTTTGTTGGTCTTCCACCTCGGATCCAGACAATTCGGAATTGTGTGCTGATCTTTCAGGTCTCGGAGCTATGGGTGGTTCGACCTGATCATCTGCAAGGACTGGCCTCAGATGATACTCGTATATATTCTCAGAATGTTCAGGGCCTGGCTGTTGCTCCTGATGCAGGTCATGAGAGCGTAGTGGCACCTCATGCGGAAGCACCGAGTTGTCCTTTTTCATTAGGTCTTCGTCTAGCCGCCTTCCCCGAGGCAGTAGTGGCGGCGGCTTTCTTCTCGCAGGGTTTTGTGGTTCTTCTGTGGTAGTTGGGCCACAAGAAGCTACTATTCTCTGATTGGGAGGTCCTTCTCGTCTGGACGGCTCTCCTCCTGGATTCTGTATCCCTTGGAACTGTTGTAGGTTTTCCCTTGCAGTTTTCCCCCAAAGCCTCTGCATCTCCTTAATCTGAGCATTCACTTCACCCTCACTGTAGGTTGAAGGCTTCCTAAAGGATTTCTCGATATGTGCAAAATCAATGACCAACTGGGATGGTCGTATTTTTTTAGGTTTCACTGCTAATATTTTGAGGCATTCCATTGCAACCCGTTTGTCGCAAAGGATTTCGAAAATGTCTTGGGACATAAATTGATTGGCCCTCTTCATCCCCTTGTCTGCCCTTTGCATCATGTCACTGTTCACGACTAGACTAGAGTCTATAGTCCTGATTCTATCTCTGTAAACGTTTTCTACCTCTTCTTTCAATTTCTTCTCAGCTTCTTTGATCTTTGCGATCTCCATTTCGGCCTGCCTTGAGATCCTTGTTTTGATGTCAGCGAAGAAAGAATCTATGTTTTCGCGAGCCGCGTATGTGTCAATTTGGACAACTTTAGTTTCCTCCAAGCTTTCCGAAATTCTCATCGTCAGTTCCCCAATTTCATATTTTGCTTTGGCCAACGCCTTCCCAAGACCTACCCGGGTATGTCTCTCGTGACTCGCAAGAGCGCACCGAGTACAAACCAGCTGCTCACACTCATCGCAATAAAGACTCAGATCTGTCTGGGGATGTTTGTCGCATTTGGGGACTGTTTTTTGGCTTCTGAAAGTATTCATCTCGTCACAAGTTCCACACTTTACCGCTTGTTTCCGATCCTCCAATTTTGCAAATTCCATCAGAGATCCAAGCTTTTTTAATCCTACTTGTGTCTCTTTTATTCGGACTTCTTTCCCGCATAATGGGCATTCCAGTGAGTTGTCACTGACATGCTGAGTCTGTCTCGGTTGCTGCAAACACGAGACGCAGACTCTGTGAGAACATTCAAGCTCCTTGATGTCGTCTGAATATCTTGAGCGTTCGGTCCGGTTGCGATGTGCCTCCTGAAGCCATCTTTGTGTTCCATCAACTCGAAACTCCCAGAGAAAAAAATTACCGGAAAACCGGAGGGTACCACAGTGCCTTAGGCCTATGACTCAGCAGGTAGAGCATCTGTCCAGTGGCCAATATGGCCAATATATTTTTTTCTCATCCCATCATCCAACGTTTGGTTCTTAACTCGAAAGTAATTGAACGCGATACATGCAATTCAGATCTTCAGTTCTGTTTGAGTGAAAATTGTGATGTACTAGTCGCACTTTCTAAGCCTGTCGTGCTATAGCTGTCAATTTTATTTTCGTTTCCTGGTTCCTGGTTTTCTCGTTGTTATTATTTATAGACGAAGTGAAGCTTTTTAGTATAGGTTTTTTTTATTCAACCGAATGTAAACAGACCCGTTCATGAGTGAAAATTTCGCAGTCATGCAAAAAAAAGGTTGTTTACCAAAGGCCATTTTGTTATCTTGCACCGCGACACTGAGTTCCTTTCAATCACATATTTACAACATACAAAAAACGCCCGGGGAAATGGTTCCCGTAACCTCTTATTCCACATACGAACACGAATATGAGAATAGCTATTTGATCATTACAAGCGTTGTTGATTGGCTTAACGATTTTGTTCATTTGTTTTGGTTTGACAAAAAATTACTTTACGAGATGACAAGAAGAAAAAAAACAGACTAAAAGTGTTGATTGCAATAGTAACAAACATCACATGGTTTTTTTTTCTCTTGTAAAATGGTACCTTTGTCAGGAGAAATTGCCGCTTAAGGAGGGTTTCTAAAAAGGTTGTCTGCAGATAACCTTTTACCATTCATTCACACAAAAATGCATGGACTTTTTTTGTGGTAGGGGAGGGAGGTCTGAGGTATTACTGCATGTATAGTGGCTACAATTTCTACAAGTCAATTTTATCGACATGGGTTTTAAACTACGAGTGGAAATAACGCCGTTTTTTTAATTTGCTAATCACGTACTCCTTTAAAATAAATTACAGGATTGGAAAACTGTTACAAACTGTTACAAACCATTATCTTCCTGTGTCAGTGATGTGTAAATACTATCTGATAAAAACCAGACCATGTATATGTTAGCTCAGTACGAGTCCACGTTCCCCCAAAAACAATGAAAACTGTGTCCATTAATGCTTTCATGAAATTGTGTGCAGCTGTTCGACCGAATCTATAATGAAGTATACGATTCGGTGCCATTTGGTGCGAGATATGAGACCGAGTGACTCCCCCTTCCATTGTTCACCTATTTAGACTGATTACCTATAGCTATACTGCATGAACGATGGAGCCATGCTTGATTAAAATTTGGGACATTGTAATATGCAAATTCTGCATGTATATCGATCAGAGTTCCTAGAACGTCGACTCTGGCAAAGCGAGTCTAATTCACTCGCATTTTCGGCCAATCAGAAACGTTATACAAAAATCAAGCAGAAACCTGATTGGCGTTTTACTTCTCGGTAAAGCTGTGCACGGGTATCGTATACATGTAATTATACGCAAAAACACGATTGGAATCTATATTGCGCCTAAACAAGATGGACGTGACCCAGAAAATGGCAGCTCTGTTGCTCGTCATTGCTTTCATACAGAAAAGTAAGTGTTGATTCTCATAATTTTTGTGATTTGCAATGACCCAAGATCTAACTTAAGAAAAAATCTTACTCAGAGTGATTATATGCACCTATCAATAATTGTTTCCCCCACCCCTTAGGTGAGGATTTGGTCACGATTTTCATGCCCCAGGGTGGGGACTTTGACGCATAGAAATCAAATTTTTAGCGCACCTGTATGGGAGCAAAGATACATGTTCTGCACCCGTGGGTGGGGATTTTTGTGACCTAAATTTTGCCCCACGAGCGGGGATTCTCTCACGCAAAAAGTAACAATCCCCACCTCTTACGTGGGGCAGCCCGGGGGCAGGGGTGGGGGAAACAATTGATATGTGCATTATGTCACCTGTGGTGGTATCCTTTTGAAGGAAACAGCAACTGCTGTAGATGGTTTTAAAAATCACTGTGTGCACACAATGGGGGCGGGGGTTACTGTAACTCCTTTGTGGGGTGCTATGGCGGAGCGGTCTAGTGCGTCGAACTTAAGTTCCTGTGCTAGTACCAGAATGTAGGTTCGATTCCTGGCCGTGACAGGTTGTGGCACCTGTGCCCTTGAGCAAGGCACTCAACCACACTTGCTCCCATTCCTGTAATTGGCGGTCCCTCCGCTGTTGGATGTGGTATATAAATAAATAAATAAATAAATAAATATAGGAGAGGCATTCGTTCCAGCCTTCGCCTTTAAAGGGCTCCTGAAAATGCACAAGGATTACTTGTGTTCATTTTGATGCCCCGTGAATAAAAAGTGGCATTTTTCAACTTTGAACATTTCTTTATATAAACTCACAGACAGAGGGCGCTGTTTGGGGCATGTCACTTTAGGAACACAAAGCAAAAAACCAAAGAAAAAAATAAGACTTCAAACTGGAATTGTGGAAAAATGCTGCAGTTTCAAGCCTTAGTTTTTTTTCATGGTTTGCAACAGGCAACATGTAAAACAAACCTAAAGCATCATGGGTTACAAAAGTTTCAGCAAGTTCGAGAAAATTGTGAAAACTTTTGTGCACAGTTGAATGAGATTTTCCTGTGTTTTCCTAAAGTGACAATACCACTTTGCTCATGCATATGTACATTTCATTAGCATAAAAATCCAAAACTTTCAAGTAGGGTTTTCATGATTGTAAATTAATGGACTAGTTCCATAGCACAGATTTAATTGATAAAAACACCATTTCAGGGAGCCCTTTAAGTCCATGTACAGAAATCAAACATATAATATAGACGTGATTTTGCAAGGAAGGAGTGGTAAAATGGCACCGTAAAGGCGGGTATAACGCACCGTTCGCAAAACCATTGGCAAGTTTACGTCGACTCGAAAAAAATTAATTAAAATCGATGGACAATATTGATCCCCACCTCCAGTGGGGACCACTGTAGATTTGTACATGCCAACTAAATGTCTTGGCTAAAGTGAAAGTTCCATCACGCCAGCTTGTATGTGTGAGATAAATTCACAATTCTCAGATTGTCCAAATATTTTTGGGCTTAACTGTATGTGGCCTGCATGCTCTAAGAAATCACCAGAAACCACCGTTATAAATTTGTTCCCCCCGGAAGCTATATTGTAGATGGAATGTTATATTGCCATCGAAAACGAGCGTCTCATCAGTGCTTTCTTTCGTGATACTGGAATTTGCAAATGAAAAGTCGCGTGACGTATACGCCTTTCTTAATATTTATTCATGACGGACCAAAGCGAGGCTATAGTTCCACTCATTTCAGTGCCGGATTGTATGCGTGCGATAAGCCTACGAACGTACCGATGTGCTCCAAGTTGACAGCGTAAACGTTCGTCGTTTGGACCTTTTTAGGTTTGCTTTTGTAGATTTCTGAGTGATAATGACCGACAGAAGCAGGGGCACATCAAAATCAGGAGAGACGAAGGACAGATCTTCATAGGACATTTTTTAAAAATTATTTTGAACCGTGTCCGGAAATTGGGCCATGCAGCGACGATGACTCTTTTTCCTCCCTCTGTCATGTCTGTTGATTTATTACGGGTAATAATTTACAAGTCGGACATCACGATAAGTTGAAAAAAAAACAAATTTGGCAGGAAGAAATTACGATTCATATAGTAACAAATCTTTGCCATTTTTCAGCCGATCTCGTATTCGTATAATTTATGAGGCAGTAGAAGAAGTCTGACTTGTAAATTCTCTCCATTTTCATATAAAATGGTACCATTGGTAAGAGTTGAGAAGTTGATCAGAATTTATTTTCTTTAAAATGACCCATCTAGCATTGGAATGTGCAGATTTGATGGATTAAATTTCAAGTGGAAAACATTTAAGATTTTGTTCAGCCTGTACTTGTTTTGCACACAAGGTCTGAAGCCATGATCAACTTCTCAATTCTTTCGGGTACCTTTGTGCGAGAAATTGCCAACTACAGTTTTTTTTTGACAATTTGCAAATGAATTATTTAGGCCTATAGGCCTACCAATAAAAAAAATCATGCATCAAAGCAGCATGTATTTTAAAGGTTTTTGAATTATGGATGAGTGAAATTTTAAAAGGCACCTTTAGTTCTGTAATGCTGTGCGTACCATTTTAAAAGTTTACCAATCAATCGTGTCTTTAAACCTAATGAAGGAAAGCAATAATTGAAAGATAGGGCCTGAACATTTTCTTGTGATAAGCAGATTAATTGACGTTATTATTAGTATACAGCTTGCTGTCTTAGTTGCTAATGTCAGTCTTTCCACAAATCTCATTTTATAACAGAAAAATAATTGTCCAAGCACTGATGAGTGATGACTATCAGTATCTATACATGTAAATTTGTAAAGAATAAACAAACTTGGAGGTCGGAGTTCAATTGTAATGTAGCATTTATTTTGTGTAGTCGGAGGCATGCATGCTTCCAAGTGGACTCAAAGTCAAACTGTTAAATGTTGTTCACATGTACACTTGTCTATACAGGAGCAGGGGTCGATATCACAAAGATTTGTGACGCGTCGCAGATATAGCCACATCCGTCGCAACTCGCGCTGAACCTGTTGCGAGATGCAATGGATTTGGTATACTTGCGACACGTCGCAAGTCTTTGACCCCATGGGTGCTGTTTAAGCTTAAAGGTACAGGCTCGTCAGCAATGCGCGCGCGTCAAATTCGTGCCACAAAATACGCAGTTCCATGCCTTTGCTATGGAGCTGCGTATTTCGTGGCACGAATTTGGCGCGCGTGCATTGCTGACGAGCCTGTGCCTTTAGGCAGGAATATACATGTACCTTCATAGCTCAGAAAAATTAACTTTCAAAATCCACTAGCTAATCTCATGACATCAGTAAGCCAAGCAGCACCGTGAAATTGGGCACTTTTACAGTGGAGCTTTCATAAGAGCACACAAAGTGTGTCTACATGTATTCACTCCTTGGACAGTTTGCCAAAAATTTCAACAAAAATGTTAAATACTGTACATGTACAGTGGAGATTCATTCATGATTATCAAATAACTGTTGTAGTTGCATGTACATCTGCCAAGTAGGCCTCCATGTTATGTGAATACACCATGGAGTGTACATGTACTTACATGTAGCTGATCACATGCTCAAAATAGAATGTGTCAAGCAAGGCTTTAACACAGTTTTGTGTGTGGTTGTCCTTTGCAATTAATATAAGTCACAAAGTCCATACAGCTAGCTGCAGGGCATTTGGGAAAAAAGTCTTGTGTAGCTGTAATTTTATCATCATTTATCAAATATGGAAGCCCCAGACACTAAGTAGCAACAGGACATTTTACTTAAAGAAAACCAAAGCGTGGAGACAAAGGATTGCACACTTCTGTCGGGAGAAGCCGCAAGTAGTCAGGAAGTATACAGACTGATGAGAATCCCGTGTAGATGGAGGTCAATCTTATTCCTCATTTTCTGAAGAAAAAAAAGCAAAGGAATCGCTTTTGTTAGGAATTTGCCTAAAACGGCATTTAATTGTAATTACTAAATTCCTTTTCCCCATGGCTCATCAAATGCACATTAAGGACACAGCCTTGTCCACCTGGTCTCTAGCTAGTACATATCCAGCAGGTACGAGTTGTATGCACACAGCTGAACTCAACACTTGTGTATAGGCACTGCAAAAGTGCCCTGTTTTAACAGGATTTTTGTAATATCAGCATGAAAAGCTTCTTATAAAGGTGGATCTATTCTTGTATTAATAATTGTTGTCACTGTTCCCCTAGTATAGAGACTGCAAAAGTAAATACATGTACTAGTAAATGCTCAACATGGGTTTGTGCCCGGGGTTTGTGTGTGCCAGCATGGGTGGATTTGACTGCTACCTTAAATGTGACATTGGAATATTTGGTTGAAAAAAGACCCTAAATTACAACAAATTTTACCTCGCAGAAATACTTTGCCGACAGAGATTCCATCTTCCATGCCGTACTTTATTGCAACTCTGCTAATTTGTGTGTCTGAGGAGTAGAAAAACGAAAGAGAAAGAAATTAATTGTTACAATGCAATGGAGCATGACATAATTAAATTGTTTTCATTGCTAAAATCAAGTTTCCTGACCGAATTTACCCTAGTATTTGTCCTCCAGATTAAAAGTGTGAATAATAGAGCCCATGTTTTTCTGCTAGCAGCTACGTGCGTTTCCCCACATGGCTATTTTGCCAACCCCCCTCCCCTCCCCCAAAAAAACATACGGAGGACAAACTTGGGACGGTCGTCACCTTGACAAGATTTGGGAAGTTGATCATAAAAATGTTTCATGTTTTGCACAGTATGCACACAAGGTATGAATTAGCCATCAACTTCCCAATTCTTTCCGAAATTTGTTAACATTTCCATGCTAATATTACGATTTCTTAACAGAATTTCACGTTTTGGTGGTTGATTTTAATATGCCGTAATAAAGGAAAATGTAGTGCAGGCAAACATTTCAGTACAATTTTACCACGAAGGCACGACACGAGCATGACGAGTGAATCTGCATGTGTACATGGTGTAGTGTAGGCATATATGCAAACATGTCGTTCGTTACGATATTTCATCAGGTTATGCGGATGTAAACACCATCATTTTACAGCATTCCTACCTTTCAAATCTTGCACCTACGCCGCTGAGAAGTACCTGCATTCTTTGCAAACTGTCTGTCTTTTGATATAATCCTGGAGTCGACCATAAATCGACGAAACTTGAGGCTAAGCCAAGGTCCCTTGCGTTGACGTCGATAGCTGCCATGCATCGTGCGTGCGTTGAATGGTTTGTTTACTTTTCGGAGGAACTATAGCCTCGCTTTGGTCCGTTTATGAATAAATATTAAGAAAGGCGTATAGCCAGTGCGTGCTACTAATTTGAAATTTGTCAATAAAGATTGCCCTGAGTAAAATCGAAATTCCTAATTTTGCCGAGGCTCCATCTCAGCCAGAATCACTGTTATTCATAATTATTCTAAGCATAAACATATCTCTTCATCTTCTGAATATTACACAAAGCGACATAGGTTAAAGGTACACACCGGCCTACTGTTTACATGATTTACGTGATGTAGCAGCATTGACAATACTTTTTTGATGGTCGTAGTGAAAAAAGATCATCAAAATATCCCGTAATTTACTAAAGAAGTGCAAAATTAACAAAAACGGCCAAAAGACGGGTTATACGCTTTACCAGCCGTTGCAACTACGCGCGAGCCTCACGACTTTGTCACAAACGATTCGCTCTTCTCCTGTCCAAGATATCTCCAATTTTCTGCTCACGATCTCACTGGACAGCCCGGACGACCGAATAGGAATTTCCGTTTTCTTTTGAGGAGTTGGCATCATGTTTTTTCTTCACGAACGTACACCGAAGCAACACGCCCGTGTGTGTGTGCACTCAGGCTATTTGCCGTAGGCCCCTACTGCGCGGGGCAAATATCCTACACTCCACGGTAGCCTGCCGTAGCACGCGCTCGCTCCCGTTCTCCGGACTCTCGAAATTATGTTCGAATTTTCATACTTATGTTTAACTTTGTTTCATACCTGTATAAATACTCTCTTTTTTGTCAATTACTTATAAATATTGGGGGAAAATCAGAGTTGAATTTGGTGCAGTTCTGCAGTAACAAACTTTTATACGGCTGGAAATACAACTAACTCACAAGACCACGTGACTTTTCGGAACCAGAATTTTGTTCCGAAAAGTCACGTGACCTTAATTTTTCAAAAGTGCTCAAAAACGGCCGAATTTGACGGCGTCTTTTCAGGATATATCTAATTAAGGCGCTTCAGAATAATGTATGGGTCTATTTCGAGCCCAAAATAGCCCAACAAAGCTGGTGTGTTCCTTTAACTATTTTGAATACTAATTTGTTTTCATTAGGCTGATAATAGTAAAACTCCACCATTCTGAAAAGGGGTTTCGTATAATGCAAAAGAAACAATATGGGCCTATAGGCCTATAATCCCAACATAATTGCTTGTATCTTTTGGTGGGCATCAACGTAAATTTATAATATTACGATAGAACCTGCTATTAAGGCCACCTATTATACAGATGCTAAAGTGACCACATTTGTTTGGTCCAGAATGAACATTTGGTGCAAGATATGAGACCGAGTGACTCCCCCACCCCTTCCATCGTTTCCCTAGGCCCTATTGTGTGTAAAACATCCAAGGAATTTCCTTTCAGGTTTTAGGGGGAGTACGTTAACGAAAGGGAAGAGTGTGTTGAGGTATATGGGCGGTGGGGGAGCTATAGGAGAGTCACTCGATCTCATATCTTGCAGCATAAGAATCAGTGTGCATGTATATACACAATCATTATGGAGGTCGAACCTTGATACCGAGGCCACTGTCTAACACGGCCAGTGGCCAAGGCACTACGATCTTTGTGTACACAATCCTATTGCTACCGTGCGAAATTTTATGAGGAGCTTAAGAAAGTTGTTAAACACTAAACACATTTCAACTTTGTAATGAGTAACCCATTTGATACACTTCACTTTTGGCTGTTTTTCAACTTGTCGGTCCCTTCAATATAAGTTTGTTTATCGTGCAGCCGCTGGTGGTGGAGTGTGCTATAAGGGTCAAGAACGTGACCCAGATGGGTCGGGTGCTCTGGTGTGGCACCAACCTGAAGACCCTACAAAGTGCGACGAGATCATACTGGGCGGAGTGAACGCACGGCAAGCCAAACGGCAAGCTGCGCCACAAGATCGTCCAGTGCACGGCGAGCGCACAACGCAGGAAACGCCTAAAATGTACAATTAATAGTGAGTAACGTACCATTTGTTGTGAAGAAATACAACGTAAACTTCTATGTAAACCACGATGTTACCATTAAGTTTTGTAAATGTTACGTATTAAAGCCATATGTTTTACATAATTGTGTGACGTGTGTTCCTATGGCAATTGGATCTATAACATCATGGCCGTCTAAAAAAGTACCATTGCAAAAGCACAGCCCTGGACACGGTTCAGTGATTTTTGGTTTAGAGCCAATTGCCTAGGCAACCAAAAAAAGGTGACGTATTTACTTCGGCAGTCTATCTTTGTCGATCGGTGGCGTAAAAATTCAAGTACCCAACACGTGGATTTCGCCGCCGCTTAAATAATTTCCACGCGCGTTTGGAGTGAAACGACGAACTGGGAATGACGGAATCAACTAGGCAGAATAGGTACATACACTTTTTGTGATTCTACAATTTTTACTTCATCTTTTGCGCATCAAATTTACGCGCGAAAAGGCTCCATCAGTGCCCTGGGGCCAATTTCATGGCGCTGTTCAGCACAACAATTTGCTTAGCACAGAATGTCTTTGCTTTATTTTGCAAAACTGGGTTGCCAGCCAAAATCGTATGTGATATGTATTTACTGATATTTTGCTCCTGTTACTATAAATACAATTTGACATAACATTTTGGCTGGTAACCCATTTTGCAGAGCAAATAAATTATGTGCTAAACAAATGTTTGTGCTAAACAGCGCCATGAAATTGGCCCCTGCCCGTAGTGGCTGGTTCGGTACTCAACAATTAATGGGTACCGCTACTAATCAGAATGGTGTAACTTAATTGTGTATAGGTGTGTATGATATGGATTTAATTGGGAATTGTTGGGCTACAAATTGAAATGCAATGTTACTTTATTAAATGTAATCATTGTCGTTACTCCCGGTCAATTTTAATAAAACGTGATTAGTTTTCTGGACTTTCCACAGTTGTTTTGGTGAAATATCGTTAAAAACAATCAATTAATTTGGTCTCCAAAACTATGAAGCATACTTTCGTCGGGCAATAGACTCCAAGCATGGCCCTATAGACCAATCCGGTAACTGAGGTCTCCTTCCCTGTATATCCGCCATAACTGGGGGGAGCGGTGCTTCCATTGCATGGTACAAATTTAAGATGTGTGGCCTGTCTAATATGTTTTTTACATAAGGTCTGATGCCATGGTGCCATCAAATTTTCCGTTTGCATACATACGCATTGGCTTGGACCCCCTTCCCCTGTACGCATGGTGTAGGCCTACGCAATGTCAACAACATCCTCCCCCTCCGCCCTATACGTACTTTATGGACGGCCCCTAATATTTGGTGCAGATACTGAATTTGCTATAGTTGTTGGAATGAACCCACGATTTGATGAACACAACAGCAGAAAATGATACAAAGTAGAAAATTAATTGTTCTTTTCCACTGACCGTATAGGCCTATCTACATGTCTACAATATCAAAGTGAGCCCTAAAAGTTAGCGGTAAGAGTTGGGAAGTTTATCGGATTTTTTTCTTTAAAATGACTCGTCTGGCATTGGAATGTGCAGATTTGATGGAAAAAACTAAAATTTCGAGTGCGAAAAATTTAAGATGTCCGATATGTTTTGCACACAAGGTCTGAAGACATGATCAACTTCCCAATTCTTTCCATGCAATTTAGCCCTCTTTATTTATATATCTTACCGCAAAAATAAAACTGAAGACCACGTGATATAATTTGTGAGAATTTGTTGTTTTTCGGTGTTGTTCTTCTTTGTTTGACGGCTTTGACATATATTGTATTTGCAAAATATTTGTATTTAGGGCAATACAGTATACCTGATTATCTGTTGCCATATTCCACAGCTTGCATTGATTATACAGAGTTTTCTTACCGGCAGACCACAAAGGGTGACATGCAGCAATGATAGGGTCTCTGGTGAAGTGGCTCAGTTTAGGTGCACCCCAAGGTTGTTATTTCCCCTGTTCTGTTTTCACTGTATCCTAGCGATGTTAACAACCCGAGTCCCAACTGTAGTGTAATTAAGTATGCAGATGATACAGTTATCAGCGGTTTTTTACAGAATGACCCTTCCGAATTTCTCAATTCAAATTCGTAGATTGTTGTGATCAACATTATTTAGTTCTTAACGTTGATAAGACAAAGGAAATGGTCTTTGATTTTCGTCGGTCAGCTGCAGTCCACGAACTTTGATTATTCATGATCATCCCATTCAGCAAGTGTCTGAGTACAAGTACCTAGGTACTGTGATTGATAATAAACTACAATCAATTGCAAGACTGTGGCCGGAATTCCATGTTGACAACAGGTTTTTGATTCTGTTTTATAAGTCCCCTATTCAGAGTATGCTTATACCTTTTGTTTCATTTGTAACTTTGGTACATCAGGAGGTTGGAAAGACCAAGGAAGATTGCTCAGCGTATAAATCATCTTAATTTACCATCAATTGCTTCTTTGTATGAACAGCGTGTTTTGTTGAAAGTTCACAAGATAATGCAAGATTCCTCACACCCATTTAATGATTCCTTTAAATTCAATAGATCAGGTTTTTGTCTTCGCGTTCCATCTACGTCACGTCCCAAACGCAATCCATCTTTTCGATACGAGACCGAGTAAACCCCCGCCCCACTCCCTATCGCCGCTATAGACCGTATCGAATAGTCGCCATTTCGTGGGGCAGTTTATTTGTTCCTTGAGGGCATGCATGGATGCACATATTGTGCTTCCATTGTTGAACGGTGTAAGTAACAAAAGGTGCCCCACGAAATGGCGGCTATTCGATACGGTCAAAACCTCAACACACTCTTCCCTTTTGTTAACGCACGACCCCGCTCCCTATATAATACCCAGCACGATACGTGGCAGAGGGACTCCCCCTAACGCCACTATACCTCAACACACTCTTCCCTTTTGTTAACGCACCAATTCCCCCTAAAAACTGAAAGGAATTCCTTGGAAATTCCTTGGATGTTTGAGACACAATAGACTATGTAAGTTGACCTCGCGAACGTACGAGACCGCGCGAGACCACCGTTATTTCCGGGCACAAGACCCTATAGGTCAGTCGGAATTTCCTCGTCCGTGTAACACCCAAAATACTTAACCAGAGCTACACAGTAAGAATCCTTATTGATTGGTAAAAACATATATCGATGTTAAAAAGAAAATGTAAGGGTCTTTTTTACGTTTTTTCTTGTTTTGTATCTTTAAACTACTTTCTTCTTATCGGATTAACAATGAGTGCTTCGCCGCGCGCCCAGTTGACAAGGCTCTCGAGTGTCATTGCGCGACGGATCGTACCATTATTTGTAGGGTATGCAGTTTATGAAAGTTTAAGTACGCCGCCAATAAATGCATCATATACCCATTGAAACTGCATTTGAATGTTTTAAAACCGTGTTGGGAGAGGAATAAATTCTTCCTGTTTGAAAATATTAATATTTGTTGCGTTTGTTCGTAGTGTGTAATCCCTGCTAAAATCGGCCGCCCCCGTCCATATATTACGTGATCCGTCCTTTCGAATACGGCGCTAGACTGGTTTCCGATCCACATCTAAAAATCGGAACGGACGTGCCACTGAATGGGAAAGCCTATTGATCACGTTCACAGACGCCATCTTCGTAGGAAGAAATGCGACTGCGCACGCACACGCTGTAACATGTTCCAAACACGCGCGCGTGTTCAACATGATGAACGGTATAAATACCGTACACGTTCGCCACTAATTCTTCCTAATAAAAGTAACAATGTCATGATCATAAATGACCCAGAAAGTGTAAAATTTGGTTTGGAAACACGATAAGAAAATATCAAGTTTGTCATGCTCAATAGACTATTAGTGCATGGAGTTTCAACTCGCGAACGTGCATGATAGTTTTTCCATGATCAACCACCAAATTCTCTTCGAATTTTTCGACCGTGACCGGTCGAGATGTCTTAAAACGGGACGACTGTCGCTGTCACTTGTTCACTGTACCGTGTACACTGCGCTGGTGCCTGGAGTGTGTTTTTCAGTTGTGAATTTATGCCACTTAAACCACGAATTAGCAAACACGGACCGCTAGCAACATAAAGCTTACTCTACTATTTTTACCTTCATTTACTTACTTTATTTTTGCGAGTAATTTGTTGCTCATATACACAGCAATCTTTCGCGATCCATCGATGAAAATCATGATTGTTGCTGGCCGGCCGGCGCCGCGCCATACACGAAAAGGACATTTCAGTCTGGCTCTCTGACATGACGTTAAAATGCCGTATATTTAGATTTCACAGGCCTGGATCCCAGACTTAAGGCCAATCATCAGAGTGGTCGATTTTATAGCAGGAAATGCACAAGAAAAATAAACACATCAACGATTTAAATTTTGAAACTAGAATAATTTATTCTACTACAGTATAATGTTAAAACATTTTAAATGTTATGAGCTACAATTCTGATGGTTGCATAATGTATACATTGACAATGTGCTTCAATTTTTATAAACCACGCACCCCACAAATAATGGTATGGTCCGTCGCGGAGTGACAATCGATTTCCTGTTTAATGGCGACGCACTCGTTGTGAATCCGGGGAAAACAAAGTAATTCCAGCGTCAAAAACCGACAAAAACGCGAAAAGGACCCTCATAATTTCTTTTTAACATCGATTTCTACTTTCAACAATAACTAAGGACTCAACTTGTTTAGGTCTGGTTAAGTATTAAAGTCCTACACGGACGACGAAATTCCGACTGACCTACTACCCCTTCAACGCACGTCGTGAGCGAAATTATTGGATTATTTTGTTTACGCAGGTTTTTGTAAACTCAGACGGCCCAAAACGCGTATCTCTAAATAAAATCTTGCATTCCAATTGATGAAGTGGGGTATATAATCAAAAATAAGCAATCAAAATGTAAAAATTCACTATCTTTTCTGAGCTGACAAGTCAATCTTTGAAGATCGTAAACTACATGCAGCAAAAGATATGCAACACGCACAGCAGCCGACGAACGTAGGCCTTAGTGTTTACCCTTTATACACGTTCCACAAAAACACCACAACTACAATGGTTTTGGTATGTCACCGTTTGGCGCTGTAACCTGGCTGCTTTATTGCACGAACAACTCCATGTCCATCAAGTCAAACTAAGAATAAAAGGTCTCCTTTATCGACAAACAAAGACATGGATAATCAGCTTGTTATTGAAGCTAACGGGTATGTTTACCCGAACGCACACCCGTTGTTACGTTGGCTGCCAGATACGAAAAACCACAAACCTTTTTTAGGAAAAATGGAAACGTACGCCTGACCTATGCGAACCAACTGCTTTCAGGCTAGCAAAAAAAAACAACGGTGTCCCCTCCCCGAAGAGTAAAAAGTTTTGCAGTATGCAGCATTAGCGAACAAACGTGAAGTGAAGCACTGCGCGTCACTCGTGCTTATTTATACCACTCGTGACCACTGAACCGTTTCACTTTACATAACAAGGGTAAAGTAGATTCATTCTAATTCGCACTGGTGCTCAACCGAATAAATCAACATACATACAGACCTCGCTAGCGATAGGCGAAACGCCATCTACCAAAAGTAGAGCTTGCAGACTTTTTTTTTAGAGTGCCCAAGCATTTATTTTCACATGAATCCACACTTGGGTCATCCATTCCAAATTGGATGAAGAATATGCTAGCAGAGAAATTTATTAAGGTCACGAAATTTTACTAAATTTTTATCGTTTTTAGAGATAATTATGCATGTATTATATATTGTAAAAAAACATTTTAGTTACCCGAATAATAATAATAATTAATAATAATAATAATTACTTATAAAGCGCCTTACATCTTTAAAAAGACCTCAAAGCGCTGTACATAAAACCCATCGCAAACCTATCGACAAATTAGAAAGAATAAAAGGTAGTCTAAACAATAAATAATATTACATTAAAATTCTAGTAATGAAAGGGATACGTTAAAAACATGTCTAAAGATCACACAAGAGCTTACAAATAATGTTGAGTGGATTGGACTAAACATTTGGCCAATGCAGATTATTAGTGAATTTACAGGTACCAATATCAATTAAAAGCAACTTTAAAAAGATGCGTCTTAACAGTCTTTTTAAAACGCTCTACCGAATTTGATTCTCGAATATTAGTCGGCAGACTATTCCACAGTCTTGGAGCCAAGTATGAGAAGGCACGATTACAATAGTAAGCAGTACGTCCTCTTGCTGGTTGGCGACTGGGTTGATATCGTGTGATAATATCATTCAAATAAACTGGTGCAAGCTCATTCAAAATTTTGTAAGTAAGTAACGAAATCTTGAAATCAATTCTCTGGGCAACAGGCAACCAGTGTAAACTATAGAGCACTGGTTGTATGTGTTCGCGATACTTAGACCGTGTCAAAAGTCTGGCAGCAGAGTTTTGAATTCTTTGCAACTTAGCAACATCACATGCAGGGAGGCCACATAGCAAACTATTGCAGTAGTCCAAGCGTGAGGACACGAATGCATGTAAAAGTCGCTCCGTTGCATCTTTACCCAGGTATCTGCGAATCTTGCTGATCTTGTGTAATGCGAAAGAGGCAGATTTTGTGATGGCACGGATGTGATCTTTCATCTGTAAAGTACTATCTATCATTACACCAAGGTCTCTAGCAGAGGTAGATACGCTAACAGTGGCTTCCCCAACCCTGATGGACGGCAGAGAAGGTGTTCTTATAAAACGAGAGCAGAGATGGACAATCTCCGTCTTTGAGTCATTGAACACCATTTTGTTGCAAACAGCCCATTCTTTAATGTCAGTAACGCATCTTTCCAAGGTGGCAATGGCTTCCGAGCGCTCCGATGGATCAAATAATAAATATAGTTGCGTATCGTCTGCGTAGATCATATGATTGATTCCATGGCTGTTGATAATATCGCCGATTGGAGCTGAATACAGCGTGAAAAGGGTATAGGTCCAAGCACGGACCCCTGTGGGACACCCTGTTCAAGAGGAAATTCTGCCGACGAAACAGCACCAATGTCCACGTACTGACGACGGCCTTGTAAGTATGATGCAAACCAGTCGAGTGCAGTGCCTGAAATCCCATAACGACTATGTAGACGTCTGAGCAAGATTTGGTGGTTTATAGTATCAAATGCTGCCGAGAAATCAAGCAGCATTAAAATGGCTTCTTGATGGCGGTCAACAGCTCGGAGGAGGTCATTGTATACTCGAACAAGCGCTGTCTCAGTCGAATGAAATTTACGATATGCCGACTGTCTTTCGGTATACAATCCATTTTGCCGCAAGTAATCATTCAACTGAGACAGTGCAACCCTTTCAATCGTTTTAAATACAAATTTCAAATTCGAAATTGGCCTGTAATTAGCTAGTTGTCTGGCATCCAGTGATGATTTCTTAATCAACGGAACAACCCTCGCGGTTTTTAGTGCAGCTGGCATTTGCCCACTAGTCAATGATTTATTGACAATGTCCGTTATGCAAGGCAATACTGAATCCAAACACTGTATCATAAGTGTACCAGGGAGTGGATCAAGTGGACAAGACTTAATTGCTGATTCTTTAATGATTTTGTCAACTGTGATTTCAGAGACTGACTGGAATGAGCCGAACGTACTCCCACAAGACTCGGAGACCTCGACAAATGTTGCAGCCTGAGCAGTGTGAAGATTACTGCAGAGAGTCTTAATCTTGTCATGAAAGAAACGAGCAAAGTCGTTTGCCAGTGTCTGAGCACAATCGTGTGGAGGCAGGACACGGCCCGTACTCGTACCACCTTTGAATAAGTTGTCAACAAACTGAAAAAGTTGACGAGTATCGCAGCCAGCCAGTTTAGTCCGATAGTATGAAGACTTTGCCTGCTCCAACATCCGTCTGTACTCCTTACATTGGTCGTTGTACAGCTGCTTATCAACTTCGAGGCCCGATGTAATCCAGGCGCGTTCTCGCTGGCGACGTTTTACCTTAATTGCTCGAAGTGCACAAGAATACCACGGTGCATTTGGCCGTAGAGTCACCATCCTGGATTTAATTGGTGCATGTAAATCCAGCAGTTCGCTTAACACACGTTCATACTGCGCAACAACCTGAGGAAGATCTCCTGATGAAACAATGCCTTGGGTTGAAGTATAATGTCACCTTTAAGTTTGACTAAATCGACATTTCGCATTTCCCGAAACGTTATCAACTTTTTTACAGAGTGAGGGCGGGCTATGTCAAGTTGACATTTAACAACATAATGATCCGACGGTAGTCCATGGGCAATCTCGATGTTAGTAACTACATCATCTAATGTCCTAGTAATTACAAGATCAAGCGTATGGCCACGTCGATGTGTTGAGCCAATTACATGTTGCTGGAGACTTGAAGAATCTAGCATTTCTCGGAAGACAGAAGCATCGCGGTCGTCGATGACATCAACATGAAAGTTGAAATCCCCAGCCATCATTATACGGCCGGGATGTACGGTTATCATCTCCAGCAATGTAGAAAAGTTCCTGAAGAACATGGAGCTGGTCAGCTTGTTAGCCTGTGAAGGTGGCGGTCGATAGATAATAAAAGGTCTGACAGACGAACCACCAACCGACACCTCAAACTCCATGTGTTCAAATGATTGGAACGCTTGCGTGTGATTCAGCTTGACAACAACACCCTTGTGAGCAAAAAGGCAGATACCACCTCCCCTACCCTGGGCACGAGGTTGGCTGTAAGTGTTAAAATGAGGCAATGTTTTTCTAACGTCAGCAAGTAAATGGCCGTCACGCTCATCGCCAGACGGCCAAGATTCTGTGATGGCAAAAAGGTCTATTTTCTCACCAATAATAAAGTCGGTAATAGAAGTAGTCTTCCGAGTCAATGAGTTGAACTTCGCATTCCAAATTGCAATCTTTGATTTATGACGTGGGTAACATTTAGCAGACGGCCCCTGGCCCTGCACAGGAACTCGTATTAAATTTCCACCACATACGGGTTTACCCGCTGGATTTATTGTGCGTACACGTTGGGATGTAATCAATGTCGGAATTGAGAAACTCTTACGTGATTTTCCTCCACGAAATCCCCTTTTCGTTGAACGGGCAATTTGGAGCACCTTGAGTTCATGCCACTTCTCTGGGTCAATCAATGGTCGGTGTCCGCACGTACGTGCGAGTGTGTTCTTCATAGCCAGTAGTGTGCTTATAGAATACGAAATACGAGTCATCGTGAGACTGGGTACCAAACAGTGCACGAATATTCCACAGCTCCGACGTAAAATTCCAGTCAAAATATCTCGAAACTGCCGCGTATAAAAAACACAAAACTCAGATCCAACGCATCCAGAAGTACTTACGAAGTAACGTTACACAGTTAAAAATCCAAACGCAAGCACATAATCACGCAAAACATGAATTATATTTTGCAAACATCACCGAAAAGCAAAACGGTGCAGCCATCCAAGAGCGCCACCAAGCGAATCACTTTCGGGTCGGTTGTATACTTAAGATTGGACAGAAACATTTATATACAAAAAACAAAATCTCGCCCGTGTTATAGGAATAGGCGTTTTAGTCGTGTTGTGCCCGGAAGCTCAGATTTGACCTTTGCCGCGAGACTTACATAGTCTATAGAGCTTCTGCACCAGCGGCCATGACGGGGGGCAGGTTTTCTTATTTAAATGATGTAACAATAGAACCACAAAACACCTACTCATGCATGACACACGGTAACAATGCGACTGCCCCCTATCATGGCCGCCGTGCAAAGGCTCTATAGGGGAACAATGGTAGGGGAGGGGGGTGGGGGGGGGGGGAGTCCGTTTGCCACATATCGTGCTGCATATGCCGTTAACAAAAGGGAAGAGTGTGTTGAGTCATAGGGGCGTTAGGGGGAGGGAGTCCTTAGGCCCCATATCGTACTGGGTATACTTTTTCCGACGACCATGGTGTTTAGAGCCAATTACCATGGCAACACGTCACACTTCGGCTGTCTATAGGCATGCAAGGATCGTCGGCTCACTGACTGTACTGGCCTGATAACTAAACCCGTTGATGGAAACGAGGGTAAAAGCGGCAATAATTTGCACAATGGCTGCATGGCGCGCGGCATCACTTTCAAATGTTATATGCAACACGATATGTGGCCGAGAGACTACCCCTAATTGTGTCTCAAACATCAAAGGAATTTCCAATGAATTCCTTTCAGTTTTTAGGGGGCAGGGAGGGGGCGGAGGGAGGGGCGGAGCGTTTACAAAAGGGAAGAGTGTTGAGGTATAGGGGCGTTAGGGGGCGAGTATATCAAATGTAGGTGCATTGTTTACCGTATACGAGAGAATGGCATATAGCAACCAGAGTGTTGGTTGCTAGGCGAATACAACCAGGCTATTGGTTGGCGATAGCGTGCACACGTAGAAACATACGCGACTTTCTAAAGTGGACCTCCATTAAATTTGAATGCGAACAAATTCCGCTGTTCTCGACAGTTATAAGCCTGGTCTACACTAGCAAACATTTCACATTAAAGTTTGGTCATGTTTTGAGAAGCTTGCAGGTGTGGCCAACCCATCACCAACCACCGGCCGGGTGCGCCCCCATTTGAAATTCGAAAATAGGTATGTTTTCAAAATTTTACATTTTAGAGGAATAGTGCACCCTAGAAAAATGTGTGCACCCCTAGGTGCCCCCTCAGATGTGTCACCCTAGTTACACCGCTGCTTCTGTTGAAAGTATGTTCGACTTGATCTTTATAAAACTGGTTCCCGAAATAGCGATTGAAATGTTTGCCACAAACGTCAATAGAAATATTCACGGACAAGCAGTATCATTGGGGGCTTTTTAATCTGCTATTGCTCGTTTAACATAGAAATAAACTATTAAACAATCTATTTTAACACAATCCTAATTATTGTTTCACTAAGATCGTCCTTTCTCATACCACACACCAAACACTCCTGAGCAACCCAGATCCACCTCATTTTGTGGGTACATTACACGCATAATTTAAATATGCCATGTATGGGAAACTGGTTACGGCAAGTAAATTTAAAAAAAACAAAAAACAAAACAAAACAAAAACGACATCTATAAAATAATAAGCTATAAAATCCGTTAGAGTTGTCCAAAAGCTTGATTCATGCAAAATTCAACACGCTTAAAAATATATTGTTAAATCAACAATAATTAAACCACACGTTTTAATTGTTGATAGATTTTTAAGCGAGAATGGCATGCGATAAATAAATAAATTATTTGCTAAAGTTGTCCAATGAGGGGGTTGTCCAATGATGTCGTTTAGAAAAATTTCGCGGCCTGGCAAACAATCGTGTTTGAAGAAGAAATTATGCCGACAACTGGGCAATATGGCACAACTGGTATGGGCGTGGTTTGCCATGCATGCAAAACTATCCAGTCATGATCCACCAATCACTGCTCTCCAGGGATGCACAGCATGCATTATTCAATACCGCTACATGAACGTACATATAGAAGCTAGGAAAGAAACATATCTATAGTAGGTTAAAATAAAGCACAACGTAATTGCGCTATTCTACATACAATCAATACAAACTCAACATTACAACTTTGATAAATATACATATACATTTACAAACCTGTAATCAACACTACTATTTCGCTGGGTATAGAATCCAATAGGTTTTTGGAAGACACATTTAATTCTACACATAGCATAACGCATAATCTACCTGACATCGCCAAGAATTACAAAAACCTATTTGAAAGAAAAGATATCGATGGGCAGCAAATAAAATAAAATATATTTTTTAGTGAAAGAAGCGTTGGCTGCTAAAATCTAGACGTGGTATTAATAGCCCTCTAGACTTTATTCACGCGTTTGAACGGTTCAATCGTGTCACCCGAATCAGTTCTATAGAATACAAACTGCTGAATGTAAAGGTGCCAGTTACGACTGCGTTCCAATCTTCGATCTGGGCTGCGTTCGAAACACACGAACATTGCAAACGTTTGCATCGTTCGCCAACAACTGGTACCCGGCTTTCCATAGACGTGTGCACAAAAGCACTGAAACAAGTGGCGAACGGTGGCAACGTTCGCGTGTTTGGAACGCAGCCAAGACAAGGTTTGGAACGCATAAGTAGTCTGGCACCAAGCAGCAGCTTGCATTCAATCGAAGTGATTCAGGAGGCCCGATTAAACCGTACAAACGTGGGAATATGGTCTCTCGACCGTATTCACGCGTTTGAACGGTTCAATCGTGTGCCATGAAGCAGTTCTATAGAATGCAAACTGCTAATTGGAAAGGTGCCAGACTACTTATGCATTCCAAGCCTCATGTTCAGATCGAGGTTTGGAACGCATACGTAACTTGCACCTTTTCAATCGACAGTTTGCACTCTATATATGGGTCTGTCCACAGTAATGGGATACATTTGAAAAATAAGTCAATAATTCCTTTCAGATGTCTTTCTCAGAAATAAAGAAATGTCCTTGTTTTGTTCTCAGGAGATAACTTTTGCCCAAAAAGTTAAGAAATTGCTGCCACAACATACATTTTGGAAAAGCTTGTGTACAAATTTTCCTATTACGTATGTAACGTGGACAGACAATTTTGTGACATTTATTCCGTCTTTGTTATATGCGTAATAGCAAAATTTGTGCACGGGGTTTTCACAAATGTATGTTGTAGGACTATTTTTTTCTTACTCCTTGGTGAAAAAGTTATTTGCTCAGTTTGGCTTGATAATTTAAAGATAACATTAAGACATTTGAAGTGAACTGGGACCTAAGATCTTGAATGTTACAGAAATGTACCACTGTGGACAGACCCATATAGAACTCATTCAGTGGACAAGATTGAACCGTTGAAACGCGTTAATGGAGTGTATATATCAAGAATTCTGTGTACATGTATGTTGACTCTTTGTATACCAGACGCATTTATATATTTAAACGATGCCTGACGCATTCATCTTCGGAAACCGAAGGGCGAAGGCATCTGCCACGCATCTACATCTTTCATCCGATGACGCACGCAAAAACAAATTTGCCTCCAGATGGCTGCTGTTGCAAAGGGTCTACACTTTATGGCAAAATAACGGCTAAACTTGGCAATTCAATATGACTGAACTAAAAAACGTTGATAAATAATAATTTGGCAAAAGGGTTTAAGGTTACAACTGTTCAGATAATTTAAAATGCATGGGCCAGTTTCAGGGCACTGGAAATGACATGATCCGTATGAAACAACATATGCAGCAAAAGCATAGATGAGCTCGCAAGATTCATAAGCTTATACAGTTAGTATTTTTTTTTGGCTCGGCATTTAACAGCGTCAGCAACCCAGGTGTCCCGCTCTCAGATGTTCCGCGTACTCAGATGTTCCGATGACCAAATATGGTAGCTTACGTCACGGAACGTCATGCGCACAGCGTATGTATTTATACCAGTTTCGGTGCAGTGCTGAGTTGATCAGCAGAATTCGCGCCATGTACGTTTGATGCGCGCAGATGTAGTGGCGGCCGCGGATATATGGCGGAGCGGTCATGCCGTTTCGCCGTATTTAGAGAAATAATTGATTACTTAAGCAATGCCGTCTTACGCAGCAGGGCTTTCTGAGAGTCAGAAGAGAGAAACACATGTACGATATAAGGCCAGTAAGCACGCGGACACATTTACAAGGGGACAGTTTTACCTTTTACACCGGGACATCTGAGCACGCGGAACATCTGAGATCGTACACGCAACGTGCTTAAATGTTCCGTGACGTCATCGGAACATCTGAGCACGCGGAACATCTGAGATCGTGACACCGGGTTATACCAGGGCCGTGGTCAAATCTATCACAAGCCGTCACAAGTCTTCACAAATGAACAGAAATAAAGGCACTCTTGTGCGATTTGTCACTTTACTAATTGTGAAAGACTTTACGATCGACTTGTGGCTCGTCTTCACTGGACTTACAGACTACCATATAATACACAAAAATCTATTGCATGGACTTGGTTACTGTTTTCGTTTTAAAGGTCTATATACATGTATACTGTCTTCTACACGCCAACCGTCCCGACTTTCTAATTTTCTACAACAACTAATACATTTGGTAAAACAAACTTAATTAGACCTCAATTTGGGGATACATTAATTTGATTTTTTTTAAATTGAAATAAAGTATTGAAATTAACAGCAAACTCATACGAATTACATAAAAACTATACAAATTCTACCAACCTTTCTAAAAAATACTTCAATTATCTACAGAACATACAAGGTGTAAAAACACTAATAAATAAACATTTAAAAGAAAAGTACAGTATATGCACACGTACGTTGTTAAAACCGAACTGTTTCAGTAAGGTTGTTAAAACTGGAACGCCACAGTTGAAGCTGCATGCATGTCTGCTAAAACACTACATTATAAATAAATTGATGCCCAAGGGAGGTACAGTGCAAATATTTTAAAACTGGTCTGGCTATGCCTACTGTTAATTCTCAAAAACACAAGACATAGGTAATTCTGAGTTGAAATTTTCAATTTCCATGATTCAAGACTCATCAGTTTGTATAATCTGTACATGTACATGGTATTGTGCGCAATCAAACCAAATTCCTCCTGCAAAATTTCTACCATCTGAAAATGAAAAATACGGTTGCTGATTGTAGCGCGAGTGTTTTCTATATTTGTCAAATTGTGGGCAAATTAAATACAATAGTAAATTGCATAGATAAATTTTTTTTTGCATTATCAAAAACTAGTTTCTAAAAGCACCGGTATAAATAATACAAATATATTTTGTATGTGTATCTGCCATAGAAAATGTGCACAGCACAGCCATCCTAATTTTTTTGGTTATTCAATTTTTTTATGAACGGTACATTTTTTTTCCGGCAAGAGTTGAGAAGTTGATCAGAAATGGTTTTTCTTTAAAATGACTGATCTGGTATTGGAATGTGCAGATTTGATTGAAAAACCCAAAATTTCGAGTGGGAACAATTTAAGATTTTGTGAGGAAATTTGTTTTCAGCCTGTCTCATAAGTCTCATATGTTTTTGCACACAAGGTCTGACACTATGAGCAACTAACAATGGAAATTGGGCACAAACCATTGTTATTAACAATGGTGTGTGCCCAATTTCCATTGTTAGTTGTTTATAGTGTGAAGCCATGATCAACTTCTCAATGCTTTGTTTTTTTTCCACCAAGCAACATGATACTTGATATGAAAGCCTGTAGAGCGTTATCCAATTCCGTCCCTCACGCGTGAGGGACGAAAATCAAGAGACAAAAATGCCTTTCCTTAGTCAACAACAAATGAAAACTAAAGTGAACCCGTTTGTTTACCTTCAACTGATGTTAAACACACCCGGTTTATCACATATAGAAATTGACTTTACAGTTTTATGCGGAGGTTGTTTGTATGCGTGAGGGACAGATAATCAATAGAATTGACAAAAAAAGCAATTTTTGTATGTGCATTTTCAACTATTTCTTGATAATGTGATGGCACAGTGTGCCCAGTCAAATTTATTCTGTTAATTTTTGTAATATGATTGTAAAATATAGACATTTCTTTACAGATCGAGGTATTATTTTGATTAATTAAAGAAATTTGGATCCAGTGTTTACCAGTTTTGGATCACGCTCTGTATGCAAGCTTTGTTCTTGGTATTAAAATCCAAGACATCACTCTTCACCAGCGAATGTCTTTGCACGCTCTTGGGATGAACTCCCCAAATCATTAAGAACTGGGGTGGTTGAAATGTCCATTCAACATTGGATCAACTCACTAAAGGCCCACTTAATATGAAATGCAGTAGAATATTAGTCTATCGATCCTATTTTTCTGGTTCTTATTTATGTATATTTTTTCAGATTTATTATTTATCTCCCTGCTTATTTATCTATTCCCTTGTTAGTTGTATTATTATTTATCCATTTTTATTACTTATTTTCCTAATTTCCTTTATTGCTTTTAATTCCAAATTATTTTAAAGTATTTATTTCCTATTTACATTTACTTCCATTTAATTACCAATGGTAAATTAGGCCTATTTTTGTATTACCCGTTTGTACATGTATAACCTATAGCTTCGGAAAGGAAGGCCTACGGGTCACAGTTATTAAGTTAACTTTTTTCATTTCCTGGCATTAATTGCTACAGGCTTATTGTGTTTTGTAAAGAGCGTGATCCAAAACTGGTAAACACTGGATGAAGATTTCAACATGTCTTAAATTAATCAAAATAATACCTCGATCTGTAAAGAAATGTCCATATTTTACAATCATATTACAAAAATTAACAGAATAAACTTGACTGGGCACACCGTGCCATCACATTTTCAAGAAATAGTTGAAAATGCATGTAACAAATTGCCTTTTTTGTCAATTTTATTGATTTCTGTCCCTCATGCATAAAAAAACAACCTCCGCATAAAACTGTAAAGTCAATTTCAACATGTGATAGACTGGGTGTGTGTATTCACATCAGTAGAAGGTAAACAAACAGGTTCACTTTAGTTTTCATTTGTTTTCATTCTTAAGAAAAGGCATTTGTCTCTTGATCTCCGTCCCTCACGCGTGAGGGACGGAATTGGAATACGCTCTAAATGATTTCAGTGTACTTGCACTTGTTATTGTCTGAAGAATGCCAAATAAAAAAATTAAAAAAAGAACCTGGCACAAATAATTTTATTATACTGCAAAATGCTACGATGTGGATCAGGATCTTTTTTTCTTTCTTCCCATTTCAAGTATATTAACTACGCAAACTTTGCTGCGGTGGGATTTGAACCGAGATTCCCTGGTTTATCGTAACACCTCTGATCTGTCTCAGTTCAATGTATGGACTACTGTATCTGAGCTCTATCTTACCAGGTAACACTTGTGTCAAAAAAACACGAATTCGGCACATTTTACGAGTTTGAAGCAGACGTGAGGTCCACTGCCCTGCAGAATCTCATTATTCGTTTGTACACGATCAAACTTAGTGCTTCTGTGCGGTGTACTAGAATTCTGTCCATCATGCACTGCGTACCAACAGCGTGCAGGGACGTGTGGGGATACGTAAAGGCACGTATTGCGAAGCCATGCAACACCGGAAAAAAATTGGGTTCATAAGGAAAACCTGAGAGAGTATAACGATGTTCCTCATAGCACAGCTGGTAGAGCAGTGCATCTAACCTGGAGAGTCAGAGGTCTCAGGTCTAAATAACGATGAGGCACACACATGGCTTTTCCCTCATCCCCCAAACAGAAGCTATCAGTTTTGTTTCCTTTGTTTACAAAACAAAACAAATTCTGGCAGATTGTACTCAATCAAATCCCAAAGGCCTGATGGAAATGAATTTAATGGGTGTGTACTCTAGTAGCAAGTGTGCTATTCGCCACTTGAATGGTTATTATTATTATTATTTCTTTCTGGTATTCATACCAAGAATTCCTCAATAGTGCCCATTGCACGGTCACTCGCAAGCGTGAGGAAACCCATTAAGAATTACAAATTAGAAATAGCCAGAGACACCGGGGAATCCCCTTGCTCTTCACGAAAGAACGCTCTGGGATCTTTAAAGTGGGTTACCGTTACCTAACACACCTTCATATCTTATAACAGACAAAAGTCTATGTCACAGTAACCGACGTGCATGATGATGACGCGAGGGAGTTACTGTTCATGTATAGCCTCGCTGTTTTGTCAATATGGCGAATGACGTTTCAGGCCATGAAATATTACCCTCAGCACCACGGCAAATTGCCATCGGTGCCCTATACTTTTGCCGTGTTGCCCTTAAAAAGTTAACACACAAATTTTCCATTTCCTCCTTCAGGTGCCCTTTACTAAGAGAAAATTGCCGTGCCATTTTGAAAATAAATTTTGAGGCCTGAAATTTATTTAATAGGACGAGTATTTAAATCAGCAACAGTCAGCCATGGTGCTGAAGTTATATGAGGAAGCAAGAGTTAATCCTTCTGCGAGTGTCTATTGCGTATTGATGTGCATAGTTTGTTTTTCAATTTAGACCTACAAAAACACAAGGACTTTACAACACGAGTACTGTGTTTAGACGTACAAAAAGGACTTTACAAAAAGAGTACTGTGTTAGGATACTAGGCCTATGGCAAGCTTTCAATATCAACAAAATACTAATTTCACTATAAGAGAAATAGGCTAAAAAGGGGGTTTAAAAATGAAAGGGAAGCACACTCCTGTGGATAGAAAACAAAAGAGAAATTAATTTTAAACTAGATTTGAAATGAGCAAGAAATTTTAAAATTAATATTCATTTGATGTACCAAATAACTGCTGCAGTCGAGTCCGTCAGAAGAATTAGTGATATCAAGTACGTAACTTGGACTCAAATGGATTGAAATGACTTGAAACTTGCATTGTTACTTGCTCTCATGCACCAGAGAGTTTGAACTTGTACTAGGAAAGATATCAGAAAGGAACAAATTCCACTGTTACCTGTTAGTACTGCATACTCTGCATGCACAATGTCTAGTTGCTGACTTCGTGTTTCTTCAAACTTTCACGGTAATCTGGATGCTGATGATGCTGTTGACAAAACCAAACAAATATGATATCGGAGAACATTCTGATAATTAGGCGTCAGCGAAGTTTTTATCGAGCCAACATGCTAAATCATAGAGTTACATTTATTTATTTATTTATTTATTCACCACATCCAACAGCGGAAGAACCGCCAATTACAGGAATGGGATCAATTAACATATATATTCGAATAACTATCAACTTCTAAGTTGAATTAGAAACGGCCAGAGACACCGGGGAATCCCTCCCCTTGCTCTTTACGAAAGAATGCTCTGGGATCTTTAAAGTGCGTTACATGTAACACACTGGACCAACAGCTTTACATCCCTTCCGAAGGAAGGAACAAGTGTGATTAAGTGCCTTGCTCAAGAGCACAAGTGTCACGGCCCGGAATCGAACCCACATTCTAGTACTGGCACAGGAACTTGAGTTCGACGCGCTAGACCGCTCGGCCATAACACATTTGCATTGTGAAAACAGTGCAAAAATTACTATATTTTCTTGAACAAAACTATTCACACAATGTTGCAAATCAATAAGCTCCGCTACAAAACTAAAGGGCCACTCGCAGCACTACCAGTAACAATTGGAAGCTGTATTCCTTTGATTTGAAAAATTACCATCTCACGATGGCACTGTGCATATGATTAGCACATGGTGCAAATCACATGCACACGGCAAGCTCGCGGTAGTTGGAGTGCATGGATCGCTTTGTACTTCACCAAAGATGTTATCTTGTTCATTATGACCTACAAACCATGTAAAGGTGCAAGTTCGACGATAGAAATACAAAATTGGGTCGAGGAAATGTCAATATTTTTCTTGGGAAAAATGAAACAAGTTTAGACGTAGGCCTAACTCTTAATAGTAAAATTTTTAGTCGCACAGTTAGCCGAAACGACGACGTTTAATAGTGAATTTTGCGTCATCCGACATCAGTATGCACATACTGTACTTGTGGCATTTAGACACATATTGCAAGTGTAGTTTTGTATCTACACTGATAGCTACGTCTTTACACCTTAGAGAAAAACAGACAGCAAAAGGTAAGATTTTGAGGTTGGGCTAGTTGCAGTTGTAATCACAGACCGTGCACACCGCAACCTCACTAATCTGTTAAGGCCTTTTCACACTATGAAAAATCTCCCGGTTGTACACGGGTCCGACGCGTGTTGACTTTTCACGCTACAACATTTCAACACGGCACTGATCATGACCCGTGTTGAAACTAATCCACCTCGGGAGGTGGGTTGAGGGCTCTCGACCCGTGTATAGAAGTTAGAAACGTGTTGAAATCAACATTCTGAACGCCTCTGGGTTAAGTTTGGACCCGTGTAGTTTTTTGGAGCAATGCAGCATCGCACTGTAGTAAATGGGTCTTTCTATAAATTAGGGGTCCAAAAGTGTGACATTTGGTGTCCCCCGTTACACCTGATATGGGTTATTTTTCGTACAAAAATCATTAAAATGGCTTTTAAACCATTTTGTATGAATTGTACTTTATGTACTCACTCTTTGAGATGGAAAGTATTTAAAGAATGTGTCCTGAATTTACAAAAAAAAGATGTAAAATGTAACGGGGGACACCAACATTGGGCCCCTAATTTATAGAAAGACCCAAATGCTGTTTTGCAACAAACAAAAAGGTTGATGTGCACGTACTGGAGTTGCCGGGAGTTGCTCATGCTCTACAAATAGTTGTACCCAGTTGCAAGTAGTTGCTGTCAGTTGCACGCGTGTCGGAATACGTGCGCACACATCGACAGCAACTGCGAGCAACAGTTGCTTCCAGTTGCAAGATCAATGTACTCTAGGCTTTACCGAGTTGCCTGTTAAAGTGCACGCTCTAAAAACTGGATGTTCCCAGTTGCCGCCATAGTTGTGCAACTGATCTCTTGCTGTCGATGTGCGCGCTACGCACACATCGACAGCATCTCATCAGTTGAGTTGCTTCCAGTTGTAATGTCGATATTTGCTAGGCTTTAAGGTCTCAGCAAAATGTTTACAGTGGGGCCAGATTTCATTAAACATACCTGATCTGATTTATGTTCTACTTTCTTTTCCACTTTCTTAAGCGTTGGCTTGACACTGGTGAGAACAAAATAAAAGATCATAAAACAAGGGAAAAACTTGTTTAAAATTGACTTGTTCTGTCACATTTTCTTAGTTGGTACAACCAAACTGGGGATAATGATAATGATATCAATTTATAACGCGCACTTATCGGGGGAAACCCCATCAAGGCGCCTACACTATCACTACCCCTGATCATAGGGATCCACTGAATCACTCCATATACCATATCAGGGCAGTTCAACGGTGTCAGACGTACATTTTTCACACTTTGACAGGGTGTATTCTTAAACCCACAATTTGAAAGTGGATGTTAGTCCATTAACAGACAAGTGGTAGTTATTACATGTACAATGATTTAGTAAAAACAACTATCCCCAAAAAGTCTTTGTCCTAGAAATACCATAAAAACATCAATTTCTCTGCGGTACGTCCGACACCATGGTATTTGAGCCACTTTCTAGGGCAACACAAATTCTTTGGGGCTAGTTGTTTTTTATTAAATCATTGTACTAACTACCACTTGTCTGTTAATGGACTAACAATCCCCTTTCAAATTGTATAGCTTTAAAGATAGTATACATGATTGGTAAACTGTTACAAATAGTTTTATCCCCCTGTGTGATTGAAGATATGCATGATTAAAACCAACCTGAGCAAAAATAAGCTCCGTACTTTTGAGAAAACAGTCAAAAAATGGTTTGCAGTCATTTCGTCCCAAAACCACTTCGCCCTTAACCATTTCACCTTGAACCATTTCGCCCTGAACCACGAAGTGGATTCGGGGCGAAGTGGCATTTGGGCGATGTAGTGTTTGGACGAAGTAATTTGGGGCGAAATGGCACTCGGGCGAAGTGGTTTTGGGCGAAATGGCACTTGGGCGAAATGGTTTAGGGGCGAAATGAAATTTCGTCTCATGAGACGAAAACTAATTGTTTTACTCATTTCTCAAAGACTATAGCACTTCAGACAAAACCATTTCAGGGGAAGTTTTCTACGGTCATCCTGTTTATATTGTGTAATTTAGGCGTAAATCTGTGAACATTTCTGATTTTCGAGATTACCAATGATGTATACTGCCTTTAAGAATACACCCTGTCAAAGCAGGTAAAAGTGTCAAAAATGTACGTCCGACACCGTGGAACTGCCCCTCAGCTCCCTGGGAAGTATACAGCCCAGGCTGCCTTAGGCGCTCAACGGCTAATCAAACGCATCAACTTTCGCTACCCTCTCAGGTACCCATCTTGCTCCTGGGTGAGAGAAAAATCATAAGGGCCTATTTTTCTCTTATTCCTAGTTTGGTTGTTTTATTTCAATGATGATGAGGCACCATACCAGATGTTCCGTTAGTTAGTACAGTTAACCTAGTTGTCGACAAAAGAAACAGAGGCCAATTGTATTATTTCACCGTGTGAGGGCACTGCTCAGCACGCCCGAACAAAATATTTAGCAGTGGGGAACACTGCCTTAGCTCATAGATTAATTTTAGGTAAGAGTTGGGAAGTTGATCAGATTTTTTGGGGGGGATTGAAAAACCCAAAATTTTGAGTGGGAAAAATTTAAGATTTTGTAAGGAAACGTTTCGACATTGTTCAGCCTCTCTCATATGTTTTGCACACATTTTACATGCATCCACAATGGGCTAATGCCAAAAAGAGCTGTATGAAATACTTACAATTTGCCTTTAATCTCCAATACCCTTGAATTCAATGCTTCTATCTGCAAGAGAAATTTAAAACAATTGAAAAAAAATCGGTAATGAACACTTCTCACATTTTTGTCAGTATCAACTCTACCTTCGGGTTGCATGTGTGTGCGCATAAGAGTGCGCATGTCGGAGTGCGCATGAGAGCATGCATAAGAGCGCCATCATGCGACGAGAACGGGGTGAGGTTTTGCTTGCCGCACAGTGGACACTTCTCAAATTTGTGTCAGTATCATCGGGCTGCACGTGTATTACGAGTGCGCACGAGTGTGTGCATGTCAGTGTGTATGAGAGCGTGCATACGTGCGCCTTCGTGTGACGAGAACGGGGTGAGGTTTTGCTTGCCGCACAATGAACACTTCTCACATTTTTCCCAGTATGAACACTACCTTTGGGCTGCATGTGAGTGCACATGTGAGTAAGCATGAGAGTGCGCATAAGAGCACCATCATGCGACGAGAACAGGGCGAGGTTTTGCTTGCCGCACAAAGCCTTTGCGATCTGATAAACTGCTACTGCTCGGGTAGCAAAAATGCTCATTATCATAATGCAGACTGAGCACGTTGTATTGAAATGTAACAATGCAAGCCAATTAGGTTCGTGGGTGCGCGCGCACCCTGGTTTGTAAGCATGCGCGCTCATGAATGAATGAGTGCAATAGAATAACTGATTAGTGCAGTACATTGTTAAGTAATTTGGATGAAGAAGGCTTTTTCTTGTTTTCATTGGATGGTCTTTCTGAACATACATGTATTTGACTGTGCTTTGCTTCCAAAGTTCAGCTTCTCAATCAAATCCTAACCAATTAAACTAATTAATACAATACCCTCTTGGAATTCAAAGGAGCATGCCCAGAAACTGGATTTTGTTCTAACCTAACAATATCAAATACATCCCTAAAATACTATCCATGGGGAGATTTAACAGGAAATTTGCAATCTCCAATTTGGATGTGGAAGCGAAAAGATTGGTGTAATCACTGCACTGCTTTATGTAACCGGATAAATTAGTTCGCTAAACTTCGGTGGATTTTTGACGATATCCATGGAAATGTACGGATTGAGAGCGCTAAATTTTACAATGGTAATGAGAAAAATACGACAAATGATGTCAAAACACCTATGAGAAAAATGTGGGGGGAGTGGGCTTGAAAATGTGGTCTAGAGACGCTCCTTTCAGGCATAGAAAGGATTCAAAAGAAAAGGCACGTGCTCAAAATTGTGATCTGGACATGCTCCTTTACAGTTAGTCTCGCTATAACCTTACATCAACATCTTTGTTGCGTATCTCGACCTCGAAGTCATACTTGTCACTATCAGCCTGTTTGAGCTGGTCGTGTAGTCGCTCACACAGTGCCTTGAGGTCTCGCTGACTCATGCCGTCCACGTTGACCATCTTCAGACTGCTGCTGATAAACTGGGCCTTCTCAGCTTCTGTCTCGCTAGCCTCTATCTTAAGGTCCTGAGTGGCTTTCTTCATCATCAAACTCTGAAAAAATTACAAAGTCATTGGTCACTGCAATGGAACAGATATAGTGATGATGCACATACAGTGCCCAGCTAGCCTCATTCTTTTGTTTGTAACCCTTCTTTTAAACCTTGTAATTTTTCCACAAACAAATTCATTGGGGACATGTTATTGCCTACCTTAATGTCCAGCTTGCGACCCATTTTCATTTTGGCACCGAAGGATTTCTTCTCTGGAGAAGGAGCAGGAGCAGGAGCTGGAGCCTCCTCGTTCTCTTTGGACTGCTCAGCTGCTTTGGAAGCTGCTTTGGAGGCTGCTTCCTTCTTGCGCTAAAAAATAAATCAGGGTGAAATATCTTCATTTCCTTAAAGGACGTGTGAAATAGGGTTTTTATTACATAAAATAATAGTAGAGGATGTGTTTTACACATTTCGGTCAATTTCAGAGAATTTGATAGTTGCGTTTTGGTGTAATTGCACATTTTCTATTTTTATGTTAATGAGAATTTTCATATTCATGAGCAAAGCCGTGATGTCATCTCAGGAAAAACAGAGGAATTCTCCATAGACTTGTGTACAAAAGTTAATGTCATTTTCAGTGGCTTTTTGATATCATGAACTATATAAGTTTGCTGAGTTTGTTTAGTATGTCATTTGCAACAACCCTAACAAGTTTGTTTGGGTAAAAAATGGATCAATGGTCTACTGCTACTGTTTGAAATGTAATGTTCTTTCTTTGTTTTTCCACTGTGGGTTCCCTCCATGACCAGCAACAAACAGCGCCCTCGCCTGACAAGACATTTTTGAAGTAGAGAAAATGTCACTTCTTTTTGAAATGAAAACAAATTTGAGTTTGCCCCTTTGTCTGCAACACTTTGATCTTTTGATTTCTGTATAAAAACAGCTGGGTGATAATTTTCACCTCACAAAACCTTTAAAATGAGTGATTATATGTCTAACTTCGATGATGTGGTGGCTTACACAATTTGGGGGTAATTTTGAAGTCTTAAGGATTGACGGAGTGCCACTATTTTTAATTTTCATGTTGAATTTGGAAGGTTTTAACTTGAATAGACCTGTTCGGGGTTTTCTGCACACAATAGAGTTAGCATATCAAAAATTAGTACAGCTGACCTTTGACATGTATGGACCCCTTTTAAACATGTGCGAATACGCCACTTTGGGAGTCAAATAATGCCGAGTCATTGTGGAAGCGACGTGCGTGCGCGTTGTGTGTCTCTGGTGGGCGTAACGCAGTTTAATTCACCAATGGGAGCCTTAGTATTGCGCGTTATGGACACACAACGCACACGCACATTGCTTCCACAATGACGCAGCATTATTTCACTCCCAAAATGACGTTATTGAAAAGGGGTCAATAAATTGGTTCCTGCTAAAGATGGCATTCCGCAATAAGTGATAGGATCGAGAACCGGTTTATACATGTCAAAGGTCCGCTGTACCAATTTATGCTAATTCCACTATGTGCGGAAAACCCCAAACTGGGGTTAATTTCATAAAGCTGTTTAGCAAAAAAATTTGCTTATTAAAAAATTTGTTCGCTTTATAAAAATGGTTTAATAGTCAAAATTGTATATCAACTTGTGTTTTTAGCAAGAATAGCACAACACAAGTAATACACATCACATAAGATTTTTCCCAAAACCCATTTTTATGAAGCAAACAAATTTTTGATTAAGCAAATTATTTTGCTAAACAGCTTTATGAAATTGGCCCCACGTCTATTTCTGTGTGATTCAAAAACTTGCATTTGCATTAAATTCCAAAATTACTTGACGCCCGATCATAGATTTTGTTACAAGTAATTAAGATTTAAAATTCCCATTTAACATTCTGCGTACTATATCTTGCGCAAAAAAAAAGGATCAAAATGGTTTTGAATGTAGCAGGGAAACTGCCTTAACTTCAGTTAAAGTACATGTAACTTAGGCAATATTGTATAATTCACCGACAGTATTGGTCAATTTGTGTTACATTGTTGGTTAGGTTATACAGTATAGGTCAATTTTTGTTACATTATCACAGTGTTGTAGTCGAGTCACCAATATCGAGTCCGAGTCTCGAGTCATGAGTCCGAGTCACGAGTTCGCCAAATTAATGAAACTGAATCTGCTATATTTCGTTCACACAATTTGTGAAATATGTGACGTACATGTATTCATGCACTCCTTGCCGGCCTGGTGGGGCAGTGTACATACATTGTATTCACGCATCGGACTGTTTTTCCCAAGAATCCTGCATTAAGCGGGCAAATATACAAATTTGTACTTTTTTTAAATATGTGACTCTTGAGTCACGAGTCACCATGTTCGAGTCCGAGTCATCATGATCGAGTCCATGTCCGAGTCATTTTCCAATGTGACTCGAGTTGAGTCCGAGTCACGAAATTTGTGACTTAGGTCGGACTCAAGTCAGAGTCCTGGACTCGAGTACTACAACACTGCATTATCAGTTGGTGATGTTACCCGTTGGTTACTACATTATCAGTTGTAACAAAGGGTGTACATCAGGGTTGTAATTGAGTACATCACAAGTCCAGTAACAAGAAGCATAGCAGGGGTCGAAATTTAACACTGGTCCCCTGGTCCGAGACCAGTAAAAAATCAGAAGGACCACTAGATCTGTCAAAAGCACTGGTCCGATGGACCAGTGAAAACATTTTATGACTCATGGAAACTTGGTAAACATTTCTTACACTACCGATCCAAACTTTGGAAACACCTTGAAAGTTTCAGGTTTTTGAGAAGAAAACGTATATTTTTGTTAATTTTGTGAAAGCAAATATATGTGTATTCTAACAAAAAGCAATATATATATATATATGTTAATTTTAGTGCCATCTTCGGCATCAGCAGTGGGTTTTATCAACAAATTGGAGAGCATGCAAAAGGAAAGAATGCCCCTTAGCAGCTATGACAGCTACACACAATCTCTGCATCAGAATTGTCGGTTTCTCCAAACATTTAGTCGAGGTTGGCTGGTTGGGCATTTCTTTCTACATGTAACCTTAGCTTACGAACCAACTCCTTCCAGAGCAGCTTAATGGGATTGAGATCAGGTGACTGGGCAGGCCATTCCATGATGGACAGCACTCCAGATGACTGCTTTTGCTCCAGATACCCCTCACACCTCCATTTGCTTTATTAATAGCTTGGTTTATTATGAATAAACAAAATAATACTTCCTTTTAAAAAACCTAAAACTTTCAAGGTGTTTCCATAGTTTTGATGGGTACTTAATGCAAATAATTCCTGGTTACCACAAACAATTCCTGATCGCTTTAGACATTTTCAGACACATTTATTTCTCTGATTTCTCCGGTGTTGGATCAAATAGAAATCCCATCCATCCTGCACTCAATGACCTTAAACCAGAAAGTGTTGCAGTGTCTCGGTGCCATTTTGAAAGGCACCGGTGGACCACTGAATTTTCAGCAGGACCAGTAGAGTTCTCTAATCTACTGGTCCTTCTGACCAGCATGAAATTCAGGTTAATTTTCCCTTGAAACAAACTGCCTGCACATAACAGAAAAACTGCAAGTAAAGTTATGTAACATGAGTGTCATCAAGTGAAAAATCTGACATGTTCAACTTGACCGAAAAATCTGATAATTCTGATAAAACCCCCAAAAAATCCACTTAATATGCACACCTCTTCATCTTTTTTCTTGCGTTCTGCTTCTGCCTCCTGTCGCTTTTTTTCCTGTTGGCAAAGTAAAAAATAAAATGCAATACAAGTTGGCCGAATACATAAAAACTAGCCATTACTTATAAGAAAAAGCACCGAGCAAAAGCATAAGCTCCTCAAGCAGAAGCAAACGCAAAAGCAATTGAATAAGTGTTTGATACTGACAAATTGGAAAATAGAATTAAGTAACGACAAAGTCATGCTAAAGCTTTTCGACTTGCACTCATCACAGCAAAACGCAAGAATGGCGTGGTGACGCTATCGATATAATACAAGGCTAAAGGCGGGAATGACGTGTTCAGAATGCTGCGCGCAAATTGGTCAGCTGACAACAGCAGGGAGCACGCTACTGCACATGCGCAGTTAGAAATAAACAGCGGTGTAAGTCAGCTGGAGGGATGTGTCGACTATCAAAAAAGGTGCAAATGCTGGATTTTTCGTCAAGGCGGATTCTAGCTCTTTAAGGTAACTTGGGCAATAGTGTATGTATAAATTTGACCGACAGTGTAGTAGAATTCTAATACATTATGATCGGTAAATTTTTTGTTAGTTATACAGTACATGTATGGGTCATTTTTTTTTACATTATCAGTTGGTAGGTGCGTTCAGACAATCGTTGTTAACTTAAAGTTAAGTCGTTGGTAGTGGGTGCTCGTGAGTAAGCTCGTAAGTAGTGACCGTGTGAACGCACTTACTTACAAGTTAACAACGACAATTTACCCACGAGAAATCTTATGAGTAGCGCGCTACTTACGAGCGCGCACCGTGTGTATATGGGCCGTGTGCATGCTTGCGCGTCGTTACTAAAGCACGGTGTGGACACGCAGTTAGACTACATGTAGCGTGTGTACAAATTCTTTCGGACGACATAACACGGGTTTAGTGAAGTTAATGTATGTAGCTTCGAGCATGTGCAGATGCATGATACTGCGTGCTCTGGCCTGTACAGTGAACAACTGCTTCATCCTTCGGAAGGGATATAAAGCCGTTGATCCAGTGAGTTGAGTAGCGCACTTAAAAGATCACAGAGGCACTCTTTCGTGATGAAGGGATTCCCTGGTGTCTCTGGCCGTCGGCTGCCAATGGCACCACCCACCTATGTATCTCGATGTTTACATGTAGGTGGAATATTGTAAGCTTCTGTTAACTCCTAATGTGTACACCGCATTTGAACATGCTGGAATTGCGCTATGGAAATGTAATAATCATAATCGTAATAGCTAAAACCAGTAACCTTGGCAACACACAAAGAATGATGTTTTAACTTTAGTGGTCTCTCTTGGCTTGTTTAAAGTTTATGAGCAAATATTTCAATGAGGCACATAAATAATGCTACAAATAGTAAAACATGTCGTGTGTACATGTACATGTACAGTTGCAAATTCATGAGAACTGTATGGCATCTGTAGCTTCACTTGAAATTAAATGTTGGTCAAAATGTTTGTATTATGGAAATCGGTTCGTAATACAATTTTTTACATTTTTTTAAAACATTTGTGTACATACCGGTATACATGTATATTCAGTCTGAACCGAGATATTCTTTGTTGAATTGGTAAAGAACTTATTTCGGGATGCTTGATCATTTAAAGACTGTTTAAAGTTTGTCTTAGCAGGGGTGGATTTCAAAAAGAAATATTTGTGACGGGTCGTAACATTTGATGAAGTCGAGAACATCGACTTCACACCAGTCTCTCTACTACATGTATAGTTAAATTATAGTGCACACACAGCTGATGCAGAGTGCGCAGTGCAAAGAAAATAATGCTTACAAAAATGCAATTCCGGACATTTTTCATCCTGGAAAAGAGGCTTTGCCCGATTTCTTTTTCCACAATATGCAAAATCGAGAAGACTTGCATCCCTGATCCTCACCTCTTCCTGTTTGCGTTTCTTCTCCTCTGCCTGACGTTGTTTTTCTTCAACCTGACGTCTTCTCTCCTCTTCCTGCTCCCTGTGCCTCTGCTCCTCCTCCTCCCTCTGCTGTTCTTCCTCTGCCGCCTCCTGCCTTCGACGTTCTTCCTCCTCTGCCTGCCTTTGAAGTTCTTCACCTTCCCCTTGACGGTGACGTTCCTCCTCTTCCTCCTGTTGTCGACGTTCCTCCTATTTTTAAAAGGTTACGTATTTTGTGGAGTTTTTTTATGCTGAAGTACATGTATAAAATGCATGAAATTCAGATAACTAAACACGGCCACATCACGTCTGAGATATTTGTAAAAGTAAGATGTTAGGGGGCTGTTCCAAAGTTGTTAACATTTTCATAGTTCTATAAAGCCTAGGAAAGGGGGGGGGGGGGGGGGGGAGGGCATACGACTTCACATGCACTGTAAAATGTTGACATTTCAAGGTACATGTACATGTATCCTCGGGCTACCATATTTCGCGCACATAAGCCTTGTCACTGTTTTGATCACAATCAAGCAACCAAAAATAACATTTTGGCTCCTTTGTCAGGTTCCTTATGTCCAACCCTACCTGGGAGTAAAATTTCAAGAAAGAGCAACGTCGCCGTACGACGCTAGCTTTGTTTTTGCAAACACATGCAAAAGTAGACTTGCCAAAGTTACGTGACATTAATTCGCTCCCTAGTCACATGTCACACTACGGTGTCCCCGTTGTGCCCAGTATCTGAAAATTATGCTTCTAGAAGAAGTGCTTTCTAATAACTATGATCCAGTACATTACTTAAGGACATAATTGAAAGATTATTTGAGTTTTGGAGATGATCAAGTCATATAAACTGCACGCTTTTTCTGGGACATATATTACCAAAACCAGCAGTGAAGTTGACTAATGGAGGGCGGAATGGGCTATATTGCCGTTGATTTCATTTTAATGTGAAGCCTTCCGTTTTCTTTTTTTAATCATGTTTTATTATTTTTATTCTCTCGGTCCGTTTCCCTTGTGGAATGAGAAAAAAACACGAAATTGTAAATTATAAGTAAATTATTATGATTGACTCAAATTTCTTAAGCAGTATAATTTCGAATTGAAAAGCTATAAGACATGTCTTTCCTTAAGCCCCGTACCTTTCAAAGCGCCCTCTTTTGGAAAGTAAAACCTAATCAATATTGTTTTTTAGTGCCTGGAGACTGAGCAGACGATCGGTGGTAAAAGTTTTCGTTAATTTTAAAGATTTCTCAGAACCATTTTGATTGTAGTATTTTGTACCTACATGTAGTCTATAAGGTAGAATTTTGTACCCTGAATTAACAGTTATTCAATTACTTACTGACAAACCCTTAATTTTTCTCATTTGAATGCAAATTGAAAGATGATGTGACAAACAACTTTTAAGAAAAATTTGACGTCAGTGCGTGATTTTGTTATGAAGATACGCCGAGGAAAGCAGCAGCGCGCGAAATTACGTGCGCGCGAATTTAGGTGCTTGCAGGATACATGTAGTGACAAAAAAATGTTGATAAGTACATACTATGTACATGTACAGTATGTCAGGGGAGGGAGTAAAACTCTGTAAAACTGTGATGAAAATGTTGACAACTTTGGATGGCCCCTTATAAATGTACTTACATGTATTTGTAAAAATGTATCCCTATTTGGGTCTTTCCACAGTAATGGGGTACATTTGAAAAATAAGTAAATAATTTCTTTCAGATGTCTTTAGTTTATCCCAAAATTAAAGAAAATTCCTTGTACTAAAAGTAAGAAATTGCTGCCACAGCATGCATTTTTGAAAAGCTTGTGTACAAATTTTCCTATTACGTATGTAACGTGGACAGACCAATTTGTGACATTTTTTTCTGTCTTTGTTACATACGTAATAGGACAATTTGTGCACGGGGTTTTCAGAAATGTATGTTGTAGGACTATTTTTCTTACTCCTTCGTGCAAAAGTTATTTCCTCAGTTTAGCTGGATAATTTTAAAATAAAATTAAGACATTTGAACTGAACTGGGACCTAAGATCTTGTACATGTATGTCACAGAAATGTACCCCATTACTGTGGAAAGACCTATTTGTAAAAATGGAATTCAAATGTCATGTTGGATATCCGGGTACCAAGATAGTCCTCACAGGCTTATTCACTATATTAAAGCCGTTTTTATAAATACTTAATTTAAAGAAATGCATTTCTGTTTTAGGTGGTACTTATAATGTGGATATAATATTTATATCGCACACACAAGGCTGGGTCTGACACATGGATTGGAGGATTTGTAGAGCCTTGTGATGCCCTTGTGAAAGCCTCAAGCACAACACGTTTGAATACATTCATATGAAATGTGCTCTATGGGTCATTCCATGAAGTTGAGGAACACGGTTTCCGTGTTACATGTACATCCACAACCATTTTTACTTTTTTGTTTTCCCCTTGATAACCCCATGAATCAATACGATTCAGAAATTCAAGCTGTTGGATGAGAGAAATTTAAAACATTCATTACGTGTAAAAAAATCCTCATGTATTTAAATTTAGATGTCAACTAAATATAATTTTGTTCAAATGTAGGTGTGACATTTGGTGCTTTCTAGCAGATTTTCTTGAATCACACAGAAATATAATCTAGAATCCTCCAAATTCAAATTAAAAAGGATTGTTTACATGTAGTTTGAGAACTGTACGTGTTTATTTCAAATTCAACATGAACAAATTTGTAGTTGGAGTGAAAGCAGTTGAACTGTATTGGTTTCCAAGTTACATCCACAACCACCACTTTGTTAAATAATTAAAAATGGCAGCACTTTGTCAACACTGAAGACTCCCAAATTACCCCCAAACAGTGTAAGCCACCACATCATGCAACATCGTTACATGTATATAAATGGTGATTCATTGCTCCCTTATTGCCAATGTTTTTGGAAATGAAGAAATGTCACACTTTGTTACTTAACTTCATGGAATGACCCCTATACAAATGAAATTATTTGTAATATACTGCTAGGAGCCTTGTGGCATGTATTTCATGAGACTAATTCCAGACAGACCTCTTCTTGTCTTAGTCTTTCCTGCTCCTCCTCCTCCTGCCTCCTACGCTGCTCCTCTTCCTTCTGTGCTCTAGCAGCTGCTGCTTCTTCTTCCTCCTAAGATGTTTAATAAGTGAAAAGAAGAGACAACATTTAACCCAAGAGACCTTTATCACGGTGTGGCCATCTTCTCTTTTCCCATATTCAAAAGAATGTGACCAAAGCGAGACTTGCACAAAAAAATAGTTTGGCCCCGTGTTGAAATTGTTCATTTTGTGCATCACAATGGCACACGCATGACGCGATCGAGAAAACATGTGGGGCGATCAAGAAAATGCGCAGTGCGGACAACTCTCTCAAAACAACAACGGCAGAGCCTTAGGCTCATTCAGTATTTTCATGACTCTTGCGGTATATTCTCATATCACCATCAAAGCCATCCAATATTATACAAGTACATGTAATATTCTTTGTCCAATAACCAGAGTTATCCAATAGACCGTATCGAATAGCGGCCATTCCGTGGGGCAGTTTCTTTGTTCCTTGAGGACATGCATGGTTGCACATATTGTGCTTCCATTGTTGAACGGTTTAAGTAACAAAAGGTGCCACACAAAATGGCGGCTATTCGATACGGTGTATAGTAGCAACCCTTACTGAACACGAGATTTGAAAGATGATGAGTCAAGCTACATATACATGTACGAGTACATGCCTATGAATGAGGGTGTGTTTATGGGTCTAAATTAGGGGTCTAATTTTGGTGTCCCCCGTTACATTTTACATCTTGTTTTTGTAAATTCAGGACACATTCTTTAAAAACTTTCCATCTCAAAGAGTGAGTACATAAAGTACAATTCATACAAAATGGTTTAAAAGCCATTTTAATGATTTTTGTACGAAAAATAACACATCAGGTGTAACAGAGAACACTAAATGTCACACTTTTGGACGCCTAATTTATAGAAAGACCCTTATAGAAACTTGAATTTTACTGAGTTAAATATGAAAAAAATACAGGACAGTTTGGGACACTTTGAAGAGAAACGTATGAGGGTGGTTTTGGGTGCTTCGAGGAATAATGGGTTAAAACAGGAATCAGTTATTTCTTAATTTTTATTTCAATGTCAATTAGTGGCCTCATGTACCAGCCCTACATGTAGCACTATTAGGAGAGTCTTCTTCAAGGGCAACATGACAAGGAAAGGCCCTAATATACAAATATTGAGTGCAATGAGGGGCATGGTTAAGATTATAGGCCCAAGGTGATCTCGAAGCCATGACTATGCCCCGAGGCGGAAGCCGAGGGGCATAGTCATGGCTTCGAGATCACCGAGGACCTATAATCTTAACCATGACCCGAATAAACAGCAGTCAATATTTGTTTTATATATACCGAATGTGTAGATTTTTTTCATCTGGTTGGTTAAAAGTAACGATACACAGTCACAGTCATGACATTGGTCCTTCGAGTTTCGATTTCGGAAGCTGGTCTACGGCGGAAAAGTTGTATATTTACAGCAAACATTTGTAGCATAATCACCTGGCACTTTAGTAGCACATTTCACCTGACACAGTTTTCAATGTAGGCCATTTCTCTTACTTTCTTAAGGACTTCATCATCTACAACAGACGACAAAATGACTTCGTCGAGATTCCACCATTACCGTCCTGATGAATGTTTACGTGAAGCGCCCAGCTGCATAGTTGGTGCACAGCTATGCTAACGCATGTAATGCGCGCGTTCGGAACCCGCTAAATGACTATGCCCGGGGCATGGCAAAGACTATTGCCCGGTGGGCATATACACGCCGGGTCTAGCTGATTCAATGCCCCCACTTTTAACCAATCAGATGAAAGGAATCTACGCATGAGGTATATAACAAAAGTTAGTGCCCCTGGAAAGAATGTGTACAGCTGAAGGTGGCCCCTTATCAGATGTTTCACTCTACGTGTCCGTAAAAACCTGTGTATAAGGTGCACATTATTTCACTTTATTTTTGTTTCTCATTTTAACTCCCACTGATATAAGCCTAGCATACAATGACATTGCAACTGAAAGCAACTCAACTGGGGAAATTTTTTCACGGCAAAAATCAAATGTTGGGGGCGAGTCTTATTCACGGAGACAGCTTGTCGTGACCGGCAGTCTTTGCAACATCGTGCAATTTCATAATTCTAAAATAGAGTGTATGAGAACTACATGTAAATTTAGTTTCAAAAAAGTATACCTGATCTGTTCCTTTTATGAGTGTGGTAAATAAAAAAAAGTCATGTATTTTTCAGGCCAAAAATTGCCCACCCCCCTTAGAGAGTGCTTTTTTTTACATGGACATGATGGAGAGGAAAGAGGGGGTTGAACTAGATTACTGTGGGTGCCTCACCTTGCGTCTTATTTCTTCTTCGTTGTTATTCTCTTCTTGTCTTTCGCTTCTAGAGGGCGTACTGTCGGTCTAGAAAGAAGGCACACAAAAACATATGTGAGATTTCTATATTTACAGTAAACTCTCATTTTAACGCCCACTGATTTAAAGCCTAGCATACAATGAAATTGCAACTGAAAGCAACTCAACTGGGGCCAATTTCAGGAAACATGTTACGCTTAATCAAAAATTTAGATTAAGCATAGCACGAATATTCACTCAAGCAAGGGCGTATTTAATAAAACTTGTTCTAAGCGTGCGTAGAGTGTGCGCGAGCAACGCTGTCGTCTGTTTTGTTCGAACGCATTCATCGTCTGCTTTCATAAGTCAACGTCAACATTTTCAAGTACCATCATCGGTTATGTTTCCATTTTGGGATGATTATCACTACCACAGAAGACCCTTGCCTGTCGCTGACTGGAATATTTCAACAACAGCTAAAAGTTGTGTATTTGTGGGAAAATGTGTCTCGAATTTTGCCGAGAATGGTGAAGAAAAAAGATGGCATCACGTGAGCAAAAAATCGGTAGGTTAGCATGCCGTTTGGTTTGCTAGTGCTTGAATAGTTTTATGAAGTGGAGAGAGTGCTGCATAATTAAAAATTGAGTGCAAACATGTTTTATGAAATTGGCCCCAGATCAGTTGCTGTAGATGTGTGCGTAGCGCGCTCATCGACAGCAACTGATTATTTGTGCAACTATCGGCAACTGAGAGCATCCAGCCATGTCTACATTTCCAGAGCGCACACATCGACACGGCGACTCAGTAAAGCCTAGAGTACATTCAATCAATCAATCAATCAATCGTTTCTGCCTCGCGACGCGTCGATACGTGCTATGAGGGGTGCTTGCATTTAAGCACCTAATTCAAAACTCCCCACTTCGTGCCATACGGATAAACTGGTCTCTTTCAAGCTGGGTGGATGAAACTGTTTGTTCGAGAAGAGTTCCAATACGATTACCCGACTGTTTATATCTGTTGGAGTTAAATAACAACTGTTTAGTGTGGCGGGAGTTTGGTTGGCGGATCGTATGGGCGACGAATTTTTGGCGTTGTTTGTTGATGTACGTGATCAGATCACTCGTGTTGCAAAGATTGAGGATGCGCTCATTGGTCAGGACTAGACGGAAGTCGTGCTCGTGCTCGTTGCGTCGCTTAAACCCTCCTCGAATCATGCGACGTAGAAATTGCATGTGCGTGCTGTTGAGTTTGCGTGTTTGTTTGCTGGTTAGAGTCCAGGTTTGACATGCATATGTGAGACGACTCCGTATGAACGCGTTGTAAAAGAGAATGCGGGTACCAAGTCGGATGTGCCTGTTCAACATCACGTTCCGCATAGACTCAAACTTGCATTTGGCTGCCTCGATTCTGGCGTGGACCTCGATATCGCCAGTCGCCGGTTGGTCATACTGAAGGCAAATACCTAGGTATTTAAGGTCTCGTGAGTTTGGTATTTGGATGCCGTGTACTTCCACTAGCGAATCTGGGTACTCGGTGTCTAGCAGATTGGCGTTCATAATCAGCGTTTCTGTCTTCTTCTCACTAATGTGGAGGTCATACTGGTCGAGGGTTTCGACGAGGATCTGCATACCACGCTTGAGGTCCTTCTCGGACTGAAATAATAGCATGATGTCGTCTGCGAAGCCTACCCAGCGAAGATTGAGTGTGCCGGATGTGGTGTGGACGGAGCGCTCAGTGCGGTTTGTGGCGTGGTACGGGATGTGGTACTGGAACTGAAATCCAGAGATGCCCTCCTGGTCCAGTCGCATCACGTATAGACTCATGAGTCCATTAGAAGTCCGAACAAACTTGGGCTCTCTGGCCCACCCTGTCTTACTCCCGCTAAGACCTGAAAAGGTTCCCTCACTGGGTCTGTGGACAGATAGGCGGTTGTGTTGGCGTATAGCGCTTCCAGGACTTCGAGGTTGGCTGTCGATTGGTAGTGCAGCATGCGATTCCGGAGGGATTGCCACAACCACTTCCTCGGAATCGTATCGAATGCCGCCGTCAAGTCGACAAACGCGCAATAAATTTGACGGCGCATGCGTGCACTCACCAGGTGCGCTGCTTTTGCTGTCAAGATCGCGTCTTGCGTGCCGCGTGACTTGCGGAAACCTTGCTGGGGTTCAGCCAACTGGTCTTCATACCATCCAGTCTGGCGCGAGAGAATGATGCAAACTGCCAGTTTGCAAAGAGATGAGCTGATCGAAAGTCCCCTGTACATTCGAGGGTCGCGCTTGCTCCCCTTGCTTTTCCAGAGCACGCAGAGTCGCGCTTCACCTCAGCTCTTTGCCATTGTCCAGACACTCGTCATGATGGTGTGGAACTCAGAAATCAGCACGTTGGAGTCGGCGCCGTACTTCAGCAACTCCGGCGGTATGTCGCTAGCGGTGCGGTTGTTGCGAAGACGCTGCAGGTTGGTCTTGAGCTCGGTGTCGGAGGGAGGGCTGTTGTCGACATTGTGCTCGGCCGAGATGAGGAGGGATCGCACAAACTCCGGCGGGTCAGAGTACAGTGTGGGAGGGTCCGGCAGATTATCACTACAGGTGAAATGCTGCGAGAAATGCTCATAGAGGGCGTGCGGATCGCAACCGTCAGTCCGGACATCCTTTAGAGTCGAGCTTTGCTGTTTGGCACGCCTAAACATCTTCTCAATGCGTCTGGCTTCCGCAAAGTTGTTGATGGCGGCGGCCTCAGACTCGAAGTGTTGACCTTGTGTTGACCTTGCAACTGGAAGCAACTGTTGCTTTCAGTTGCTGTTGGTGTGCGCGCTTGTGATCAGATGCACGTGATGAGCAACCGACAGCAACCAGTGGCAAGTACGCGTACATCAACGTAATTAACTGACCGCAACTGGCTACAACTAGTTGCCAGAAAGTAGAACATGAGCAACTCATGGCAACTAGGATTTTTCCAGTTGCCAGTAGTTGCAAGTGCGCGAACATCAACTTTTTTAAGCAACTGATCAGTTGCTCCAAGCTGCTGAGAGTTGCTTCTAGTTGCCGGAAACACCAGTTGCCACTATAGTTGCTGCCAGTTGCAATGTACGCTAGGCTTAAAGCTCTTTCTGATATAAAATTCCCTTTCTAAGTCCTAGCAGTTCACGTACTCATTATGTATGCACTGGTTATAGCGCTCTTTGGATATACATGTACATCTTGCATTAGTTCAGTCCCTTGGAAAGCACTATAATGAGACTACTGTACTGTGGCCAACAGCCCCAGGAACCAAAACTCACGAGTGGCCATTCGTAGAGTACCGTACCGTACATACGCATGAGGGGAGGGTGCAGGAGTAATTATAGGCATTGCAAACGCTGTGCATACACGGTAACAAATTACTGGTAAAATCCCATGGAATCAATCAATGGCAGCTCTTATTATTCGCATCGGGTCCCATCCATGAATCAAAAAACATACAGCACCATTCACCTCCAGATACTTATTCAGTAACATTGCTACTGAGGTACTTGGTACTTGCAAGTATAGACCGTATCGAATAGCCGCCATTTCGTGGGGCAGTTGCTTTGTTCCTTGAGAACATGCATGGTTGCACATATTGTGCTTCCATTGTTGAACAGTTTAAGTAACAAAAGGTGCCTGAATCTTCCACTGGGGAACTTAACAAGGAGGCCTTATTAGGAGAGTGTTACATACAACATCCACGCAACTGTCTAGGATAGATACATGTGTACATGTACATGTACTGCCCAATCTTGGGCCAATTTCATAGAGCTGCTTAAGCATGAAAAATTGCTCAAGCATAAAAAACCTTGCTTGGTAAAATGAAGTTACCACTATAAATTTGATGAGATTGTCATGGTAATGAAACAGTCCACTAACACTGGTCAAACACTATTTCTATCACATGAGGATTTCACTGGTAACGTTCTCTACTAAGCAAGCGTTTTTTGTACTTAAGCAAATTTGTGTGCTTAAATACCTCTATGAAATTGGCCCCTGGGGCCAATTTCATGGCGTTGCTAAGCACAATAATTTGCTTAGCACAGGATTTGTTTGCTTTATTTTGCAAAAATGGATTGCCAGTCAAAATCGTAAGTGATGTGTATTGAAAGGTATTCTTCTACTCTTGCAAAGAACACAAGTTGGTGTATAATTTTGGCTTGTTATCCATTTTATAAAGCAAATAAATCCTGTGCTTAGGAAATTTTCGTGCTAAGCAACGCCATGAAATTGGCCCCTGGTCTCTAAACATGGCCGGTGAGGTCGAATCTACATGTACAGTATGTATAACTGATTGTGGAAGATTATTCCATACTTTGGTTGAACTGGGAAAGAGTGAATGTTCGAATGTCCCAGATGAGATGCAAGGCCTATCAAACTGATTGTTGTTGCCTTTCCTGGACTTCCATGATTTCTGTCTGATGATGTGGCTGGAATCTACTTTAGCGAAGGATTTTGTACAATGTAGTAACCTGGTGAATTACCCGCCTTTCCATTTTAAGGATGCCAACACACTGCTGCGTCTTGACTGAGTAGTCCACACAAACAAAACGTGTGGCTCTTCTCTGGACCTTCTCAAGGGAAGATACTTCATTTACCTTGTAGGGGTTCAATGCAGCAACACCATATTCTAGGTGTGGACTCACTATTGTAGTGAGACTACACTTACACTTGGCCAATCTTAAACATACGTTTAAAACCAGCTAGGGACCGTGCAGTTTCTTTGTGCATGTGCGTGTTCCGTATACACGCTGACTGGGGCACAAACGCGGGCCAGCCGAACGGGCATTATCTCTGGTCATTATCGCTAGTTTAAGACTCAGTGAACGATTTCCCCTGTATCGCATCGCAAAATGCGACGCGTTTTTGACAATCTGCGACGCACTTTTCAAAGTGCATTGCAGTTTTTGACTTAATTTAGCGATGCAATTTGCGACACATTTTTTTCCAACATTTTGTCCTTATTCTTGCGCTTCCAGATAGTTTTGTAAATGTTAGTGAGAAATGAAAAAACGAAAATGGAAAACTGACCAGACTGACGTATCGCCACGGCGCGCGGCGGCTTACGGCACGTCGGCACGATAGTCCTACGCTGAAATTCCGACACGCATGAAAAAGTAAAGAATTAACATACATTATGTTTCGTGAAAAAAAGAACCACGGAAAGAACTGATAAAACAAATACTTCGATCACTGCTTCTGATTTGCACGAGCGGCAAAAAACAGCTCCCGATTACGGTCCTCAGCCAGCGGCCCGGTCCGATAGCGGTGCTAATCCACAGCACGGCCGTTTCGCTATCGCTACAGCACGTGCATGCAGTGATACGTTCTCAGTGCAACGGCACAAAAACCTGCGAAGAGCATATGCGCGCATGTGAACACAGTAAATCAAGTCAGCGGCTTGATATCTTATGCTGCCGATCACCGTTTTGTTAACTTAAACGTCATTGGCCAGAATCTAGTAGCAACAAGTCATATTATTTTTACCAGCCAATCAGCATGCGTTTTACAACACGATCGCTTTCTTGCAAAACATAGGCCTAGTTGTGTATGCATATGTGCATGGAGATCTATATCAGCTCAGCTGGGCCGTCGAGTCGTACCATACAGCAAGGATCGTACCGTGATTTTCATGATCGTTAATTGTTTCGTAATATTTTTTTTCGTGCATCCAGGCATGAAGGATCACAGCGATCGTGTTTTGGTTGATCGTCATTTTTGTGGAAAACATCGTCCACTCTCATGGACAAAGTGTAAAAATGTGTTGGAGAAATGAGGATATTTCGAAAGTGGAACGACCGCCAGCTACCGACAATGACTGGCCGTGTCGAGCCTGCCACTTATTGGCTCTGCATGCAGCGCATGAGCGACGAGCGGGGCGGGGATAGACCGGGGCGGGAACCTGGAAGACTGAGGCCTACGGCCTAGGCAATGGGTGCGGTATGGGAAAGAATTGAGTAAATGTAGTTGATCATGGCTTCAGACTTTGTGTGCAAAACACGAGGCAGGCTGAACAATTGTTTTGGGAAATGTTTCCTCACAAAATATTAACATTTTCCCACTCAAATTTTGAGTTTTTTCATCAAACCTGCACTCGCCGATGCTTTAGGCCTAGTTTTTAAAAAATAAAAATTATGATGAGCTTCTCAAAAGTCTTACTCTTACTGTGCAGCCTGCAAGTATTAACAATCCTTTTTCCAGTTTTAATGTGCTATTCAGAGACTACATGTACTGAAATAAAACATGTGGTAATTCGGGTAATCTTTCATTAAATTTAAAATGTGAATATTAACAACATTGTTATGGTCTTTAAAATAACTCGCAAAAGAAGCCTTTGTATGCAGCGTTTAATCATCCATTTTGAATTTGCTATACAAAAATACTGGATTGCTAAACAAAATTTAAAAATTGCTACGCAAAAACACAATTGCATAGCAAATCTGCTATACAATATTTCAGAACGAAATCGTTCACTGAGACTGCCCACATGACGTGCTCTCAGCCAATAGGGATGCGTAAACTGTATTTATGAATTACAATTAAACATAAGGGTGCTTTCATTACCTCATCATTAACCATACCGGTAGCTCCTTCCCTCTCTCGCTTTTCCCTTCTCTCTCGTCGTCTCCGCTCAGCATCCGTCTCCTCGGTGGGACCATTGGTTTCAGCCGTCTCTAAATCAGCTGCTGCTAGTCTGTGAACAATTCAAGACAACTGCATAACCATCAACAAACTCGATCTTCTGGGATCTACGTACATGTACATGTACTGGAATTGAGCAGTGAGCAGCAAATCAAAGTGATTGTAATTTGGCTCACACATTTATGTCGGGGAGAATGAGAATCAATTAGGGTTTTGGGTTTCTCTGCCCTACCCTATATGACTTGAATTAAAGTGATGCCTTCCACAATAGTTTTAGATCGTCACATCGACTACGTGTACTGCAATGTGATGACATAAATTCGAGGCTTTGTGCTTGCATCACTTCCTCTCTCTCGTCCATTGTGGAAATTGGGAACATGCCAACAGTGGTTTTGGCATGCTTTCTGAAACTTGAATATGAAGTCATCGCATCTCAGTCCGCACAGTAGACGTAAAAATCTAAAGCTCCCTACATGTAATATACCATTTAAGGGTCTTTAGCACTTTTTAAAATCTGTGATGGACCCATGTCAGATCAAACACAGATTTCAACCAATGGTGGTATACACACGTAAAATCCAACCTCATCTGGCAGCAATGTAGGACTCGAGTCCGGACTCGAGACCACCCTTTGCCGGACTCGACTCGACCTGTCGGACTCGGACTCGTGTGGTTTAGACCCGGAGAAGCCATGACTCAGACTTGGACTCGGGAAGTGTGGACTCATCAACTAATTAAAATGCCGCTGCTTGGGACCAGGGAAAAAGTTACTGGTACGTAGTTTCCCCATGGATAGAGGCGCGGTGGTCTTGGGGATAGAGGCGCGGTGGTCTTGGGGATAGAGGCGCGGTGGTCTTGGGGATAGAGGCGCGGTGGTCTTGGGGATAGAGGCGCGGTGGTCTTGGGGATAGAGGCGCGGTGGTCTTGGGTATAGAGGCGCGGTGGTCTTGGGGACAGAGGCGCGGTGGTCTTGGGGATAGAGGCGCGGTGGTCTTGGGTATAGAGGCGCGGTGGTCTTGGGGATAGAGGCGCGGTGGTCTTGGGGACAGAGGCGCGGTGGTCTTGGGGACAGAGGCGCGGTGGTCTTGGGTACAGAGGCGCGGTGGTCTTGGGGACAGAGGCGCGGTGGTCTTGGGGACAGAGGCGCGGTGGTCTTGGGTACAGAGGCGCGGTGGTCTTGGGGATAGAGGCGCGGTGGTCTTGGGTATAGAGGCGCGGTGGTCTTGGGGATAGAGGCGCGGTGGTCTTGGGGATAGAGGCGCGGTGGTCTTGGGTATAGAGGCGCGGTGGTCTTGGGGATAGAGGCGCGGTGGTCTTGGGGATAGAGGCGCGGTGGTCTTGCGGACAGAGGCGCGGTGGTCTTGGGGACAGAGGCGCGGTGGTCTTGGGGACAGAGGCGCGGTGGTCTTGGGGACAGAGGCGCGGTGGTCTTGGGGATAGAGGCGCGGTGGTCTTGGGTATAGAGGCGCGGTGGTCTTGGGTATAGAGGCGCGGTGGTCTTGGGGACAGAGGCGCGGTGGTCTTGGGGACAGAGGCGCGGTGGTCTTGGGGACAGAGGCGCGGTGGTCTTGGGGATAGAGGCGCGGTGGTCTTGGGGATAGAGGCGCGGTGGTCTTGGGGACAGAGGCGCGGTGGTTTTGGGGACAGAGGCGCGGTGGTCTTGGGGACAGAGGCGCGGTGGTCTTGGGGACAGAGGCGCGGTGGTCTTGGGGACAGAGGCGCGGTGGTCTTGGGGACAGAGGCGCGATGGTCTTGGGGACAGAGGCGCGATGGTCTTGGGGACAGAGGCGCGATGGTCTTGGGGACAGAGGCGTGGTGGTCTTGGGGACAGAGGCGCGGTGGTCTTGGGGACAGAGGCGCGGTGGTCTTGGGGACAGAGGCGCGGTGGTCTTGGGGACAGAGGCGCGGTGGTCTTGGGGACAGAGGCGCGGTGGTCTTGGGGATAGAGGCGTGGTGGTCTTGGGGACAGAGGCGCGATGGTCTTGGGGACAGAGGCGCGATGGTCTTGGGGACAGAGGCGCGGTGGTCTTGGGGACAGAGGCGCGGTGGTCTTGGGGACAGAGGCGCGGTGGTCTTGGGGACAGAGGCGCGGTGGTCTTGGGGACAGAGGCGCGGTGGTCTTGGGGACAGAGGCGCGGTGGTCTTGGGGATAGAGGCGCGATGGTCTTGGGGACAGAGGCGTGGTGGTCTTGGGGACAGAGGCGCGGTGGTCTTGGGGACAGAGGCGTGGTGGTCTTGGGGACAGAGGCGCGGTGGTCTTGGGGACAGAGGCGCGGTGGTCTTGGGGATAGAGGCGCGGTGGTCTTGGGGACAGAGGCGCGGTGGCCTTGGGGACAGAGGCGCGGTGGTCTTGGGGATAGAGGCGCGGTGGTCTTGGGGATAGAGGCGCGATGGTCTGGGCAAAAAGACCAAGGTTAACTTGCAGCTGCATTGTGTCCTTGGGCAAGACACTTTACTTCACATAGTTTCTCTCCACCCAGGTGTACCGTATGTATTGGGTTAACGACAAATACACTGTTTGTGGAGCCCAACAAACAGAAGGGGAGGGGGTTAAACCTGCATCCCATCCAGGGGAAGTAGCAGTGCCACTAGTTACATAACTCTGTGCCATGGGAACTACCGAGCAACCAAAGAAATGCAAAAACTTTCTCCACTTATTGATTGAAAAAGCTTTCAATCTGAGAGTGGGAATTTTCAGCACACAGACGATTTATACAGTCATGTATAATGAAGCTGTTATGCGAGTATTGTGATGTCAGCTTAATTAAAGAACTTTTTTAATTTTTAGTACATGTACAGGTACACTGAAAATTTGAGTTTATTTTGTTCCTCGGTATACATGTACATGTATGCTCATAAAACGACTTTGCCTTTTTACCAAAAACTTGACAGCAAGAATTTTGACAGCAAGCTTTTCCCCATTATTTTAGGAAGGAAACAAACAATGTGACAGGTATATTTGCATACTGTACATATACAGTATGCAAAAATACATTGTACTTCTGTCCCATTGTTTGTGAGTAAGGTATAAAATCTGTCACTGTGGTGCAAGTTTCCTCACCTTTTTTTGTGAAACATTTTCATCATTCTTTTCGCCATGACCATCCCAAAATGACATGAAACCCGACTATCAGATGAATTTCTCACTTAATTCGGCTACACTTCACCTTCCGGACAGAAGATTGGTTCCCAGTCGAATTTATTCAATGTTCATTGTCTACGACGAGAATGAATCTCATATAGCAGTTGCATTCTTTCGTAGCAGAGTTTTCTGCAGAAGTGTGCATGAACAATTGCTGTGTTGTACCGTACTTGGTAGAATGCTACTCCGGTACATGTAATCTTAGGGAAGACTCGTTTGCAAGTATGTACATGTGAAAGTCTCAATCGATTGTTTTTCCAGGTACTGTTTAGTCAGGTTTCAATAGCACCAAAGAGAAACCAAAAACAAACAAAAAGGAAGCAGCTGCATGCTCAGCTGAAATGTTGTAGGTACATGTATACATGTTGTGTAAGCTGACAATGTTTCTTTCAATGGGTATATATGTACAATCTTCAAAATGCAAGAATGGAGAATAATTTAAACTTAAGCTGAACTTGCAACTAGAGGATAAAATGAGGATCAATGCACAATCACTCGGAATGATGACAGTGTTCTTCAAGTTCATTCACTGCCAGTGCAAACTGAACAAACAAAATGCCAGGGGACTGAAATTTAGAATGTGGAACAATCACATGTACAACTTGGTTGCGTTTGATTTCAAATGAAAGTGATGAGCAGTGCCAAATAAATTGAGTAGAATAGAATAGAATATAAAACTGAGGAAATACAAACGTAAATAACAGATAAAAACTAGCATTGTTCATTTAACCACAGTGTTTGAAAACAGTGTTTGAAAACACAGATTGTATCCACATTACAGTAGTGTAGTACAAGGTATTGAAACTACATGTAAATACATGTATCGCACACCATGACGAATTTCCACCTACATACATGTAGCTTCAAATGAACACGAAACAGAAATTATAATTTTCCTTTATAAAACAAAAAGTGAAACCTTCAAGTATTTGTACTTCTTGTTAAAACATGAATGTACACAAACGTCCAACCAAATGAAAAGTACAGTACATACCGGTACGTGGGTCATTCTTCAGTAAGTGTCTATTTTTAGCCTTAAGAAATCGTGAAAAAAAAGTTTGTCAAATTTTGATTAATTTTAGTGGAACATGATCATTAAGGTACACAACAACTACATGTATAATTAACGTTCGGCACAATCTTTAGTAAAGTTTTATTTAATTTCATATTAAATTTTCAGTGTTGTAGCATATGAAAATGTGCAGAAATCATATATCCGTCACACGGAAATGACAAATTTTGACAATGACTTCGGAAGCTGAGTAAATTAGAGAATTTAAAGTTTAAACATAGAATAACAACCAGTGAACAGAGGGCTTTGAACAGAATATAACGCAACTTATTGGCCTCATTTTATTGCCATTATTGGCAAATGAAAATGCCAAAAAAAAATCAGATATGACGTTCCAAAATATCGTGACGGAGATGACCCAAAATGCCAAAAAATAATCTTCGTCACGGCAAAAAGTGATGGAACTGACTGCGACGGATATGACTAAATAAAGTCTGTTTGAAGCCCAAATACCACAGAAGCTTGGAAGTTTGCACAATTGTGATCGTTTTCATGAATAATTTTTAAGATTAAAAACACAAATAAGATACATGTATGTTATAAAGCGTTCGGAGATGACGTTGAATAAAGGTACTATTGTAATTTTTTGAGAAAGTCCACAATTCTTCGGCTATTACGGGTTGCACTTGTCTTTAACTGATTGTCTCATACTCTATAGACTCTGAGGTATCCGATGCACTAATGTGCAGGGATATGATACATGACACATTTCAGTATTTGAAAAAAGGGTTCTGAGTTGTTGCATTTTAAAACATTTCTTGGGGTAAGACTTAATTAAAAATGGCTTAATGTTAAAGTTTATAACCTAAGGAACCTAGACATACCACATGTGGAAGCATTTATGTAAGAATTTTCTTTTTTTATGAATAAAGCAGATTATATAACCCCCTAAATGAGAATGCCAGTGTTACATCTGCGGCACTGCTTTTTTTTAAAGTGGTGTTCAACTACAGAGTAAGAATTTTTAAAAAAGAAAATCAGTTTCAAATCATTCAAACTAACTAATTAAAGCCATTTATAGCAACAAAAACAGTACACAGTTTGTTGCTTATTTTTCTGACGAAATCAAATTTTTGGTTTATGTACATAACTCTTCGTGTCCGCCTTTGTTGAGGTGCAGCCCCGTACCCATTTAGACACATGCAAACATCTACTATCAAACTCCAACGTGTACACTGTGCACGTGCAAATACTTCACAAAATATCAACATTATAGAGGGTCTCGAATCAGCAGCGAGTGGTAATGACTGGTTTCCTATCACTTTGGTTTTTCGTGTCCATGCGTTATGTACAAACAACGGCACTCTGTGCAGACATGTGGAAGTTTGAATATTCAACGGTGCATATTTTCAGCAAGCTGGGGAGTTGTTTTTTCATGTGGCGTGACCAAAGTTGGTCGTGGCTGGTTACGTTCTGTGAAGCGGTGCGATGTTGCTTCGTGTCCGGTAACTGGACACGAGTTATGTACAGAAGTGGAAAAAACGTAGGTAGTATTCGAGCCATCGGCGTTCACATTTCTTGAAAATCCCTATCGCCAGAATGCTAAAACGTATGTCACAAATGGTAAATGTAATGTTTGTTTTACGATGCAAAATCTAGGGCTTGAAAACAACAACGAGAGCCTAAAGTGTTTCGTTTTTTGGGGAAAGTCCAACCCGTTTCTCGCCGATTTTTGTAAATATAGCGGCCTGAATTTGGGGTCCGCGTTATGTTCGAACAACAATTCCAATAGCTTTGTTTTTTTGAGGATAAGAATTGTTCAAGTTTTGTAATGGGAGTCATCTAACTTGATTCAATTAGAAACAGTGCATTTTGACAGGAAAAATATTTTTGATGGGGTTTGGTATTGATTTATGACGTACATAATTCGGACACCAAGATCTAAGGTCAATGCGAAATGGCGACCTGTTATGTACACAGTGTCTGGCCTACAGTATTATGCACCTATCAATTGTTTCCCCCCCACCCCGCCCCCCGACCCCTGACCCCCTCCCCCGCCCCTTTGGGGGAAATGACAAAGCACTGGACCCGCTGGTCTAATGCAGCACACAAAGCACTAGGGCCAATGTTTAAAGGGCCTATGACATGCTAAACAACTTTTTGCCTAATCTTTGCTTAATATGATGGATTACTTGTTCAGCAAGACATGCTTTTGTGTGTTTGGATGTAAAATCAATAAAAGGTAGCCTTTTTCAACTTTGAAGATTTCATTGCAATAAACCACAGACAGAGGGCGCTGTTTGAAGTGCATCACATAAGAAAGACAGAAGGGAAGAGTTAAGAAAAAACATACTAACAATTTGGTGTCTGCGTTATGTACAATTATGTCATGGATAACCTTGGCCATTGTAAGAGCTTTGTTGGATTCCATGACTTTTCTATCATGTCTTTCTATGGTTATGGGTCAGTGCAATATTTTAAGACACTATTTAGTTGTCAAATCGGATCTCAACTAAGTTATTTCATGAAGATCAATACCACATCTTGTGTACATAACGGTGTCCACCTGAACACAACTTTCTCTGTTTTGGTTAAAATGTATTTCTATTATTTTGTGTATGTCCTGTTGAATAGTATTCAGACATACTTTAAATAACAAGTTCAATGTTCTGGAAAATTCTCTGCCCAGTGTGAGAAATGTGCTCTCAAAGGATCGGAAACCAAGTTATATTAACAATTTGGTGTCCGCGTTATGTACAATTATGTCATGGATAACCTTGGCCATTGTAAGAGCTTTGGATTCCATGACTTTTCTATCATGTCTTTCTATGGTTATGGGTCAGTGCAATATTTTAAGACTAGCGGTTTAGTTGTCAACTCTGATTTCAATAGTTACTTCATGAACATCAATACCACATCTTGTGTACATAACGGTGTCCACCTGAACACAACTCTCTCTGTTTTGGTTAAAATGTATTTCTATTATTTTGTGTATGTCATGTTGCATAGTATCAGACATACTTTAAATAACAACTTCAATGTTCTGGAAAATTCTCTGCCCAGTGTGAGAAATGTGCTCTCAGAGGACACCAAGTTATGTACAGAAGATTTCTCTCTCTTCTCACTTTAAGGGCCGCTGTATCTGTAGTTTTGAGTTGTCTTGCTTCAGCAGCTACTTTTTATGTTTCTATGGACTATTTCAAATATCTTCACAGGGTAACCGATGGTGACATGTGATATTCATTTTGGGGTCTGTTTTGTAACAAAAATGTGTCGTGTATCATATCCCTACACTAATGCAAGTCTTGTTCATGGTCAGTTCTCTATCAGAGATGCTCCAAAATATCGTGACGGAGATGACAAAAAATCCAGGGACACGATTTTTGACTCTTAAAATGTCAGATTTCATGCAAATATGGTTTAATGATGTAATTTTAAAATTTGCATTTGGAGGAGACCAACTATACTTGGCTTTTGGTAGTATAATTAACTTTTTAAGCTGCTTATTTTAAAAATTATGGCAATGGGGAGATTTTGAGAGACGCCACCGGGACATGCGTTTTTGGTTTTTTTTTTAAGGTTCATCGTAAAAAATAAGCACCCTGCAATTGTTTTCAAGAATTTGTACCACTGCATATAATCAGAAATATGTTAAAGATTATTTTACCGCTTAAAAATAAGATTTTCATCATATAGTTTTTGAGATGTAGCATCTCAAAGTGTCGGAACACGAAAATAGACACTGAAGAATGACCTACATACATACGTACATACTGGTACAACATCGGAACAAGTGTACACCCTTACACATGTTACATGCGTTCAAGTAGAATTCAATATATTCCATGCACACAAACCAAGCATGCCAAGTGAACAGTTACACCAGTAAATGACCCATACCAAACGGTATGTTATTAAAGGAAGATAATACTCATGTTTCAAGATTCAATTGCATGCTTTTGGTGCAGTAAAGTGCACATGCCTAGAAAACCAACACCAACACACATTGTTTCTCCTCTAAAGAACAATGGAGGATTGTGGAGATGTTTGTTGCAATTGGAAGTTGACACGGCAAAATTTACGAGAATTCACAGGAATGCATGTTTCTGATAGGGATTCCAAATTTTTTTTGACAAGTTGGCTTTCATTTGCATTATAATACTGGCAGTGAATTTCACTGTAATCCAGTAAAACTATTCATTCATGGCCATGCATTTCAACAAAAACTTACATAGGTAAAACTTAAGGTTATGCATGGTGGAAATCAACGTGTGTACATGGGTTTACGGTAGCACCATGTGAATCTCATCTCAAAAACTTACATCAAAGGTTAGACAATGTAGTATAAAGCAATGTCCATTCGTGGCAATTGAGGGGGAAAAAAAACATTAAGAACTGTATTTTATGTTAACTGCTACATGTACAGTAATAATGTTTATTTGAGATGACATGGGTGATTATGCTGCAGTAAATGTATGATGGAAATTCCATCACTGTCTACATATTTCAGATGATTTTTTTCACTGGCTGAATATAAAGGGCAACCACGAAACTACATGTACCGGTATGTATGTATAGACCATTCCAACGCGCCTTCCCTGTACACATCCGCCACAGCCGAGACACAGCTTTTTCCCAGTGCATTTTGCGTTGTTATATCGAACAGCACGCACCTTGATGCGCACAACGCGCTCTTCGCACACACAAATTCACACCGAGCCTCTTTGCCCATGATTGCCACGCGCGTCACTTTGAGAAAAAGCGTTGTGAAAGGAATTTTGAGAGAGACGATACACTGAAAATCACTGAATTATGAAAACACTTTTTTTTTCAGGGTCAAACAACGCACCGAAAACCACAGAATGAGCTTGGACATGTTGAACGGAAAGTGATTTTCAGTGCATCGTTTCACATTGCTTTTTCTTAAAGCGACGCACTTCGCAATTACAGTACGCACGCGCGAAAAGGCTGTGTGAATGCACCTTTAAAACAACCGTGCAAATTGTTCGAAGTGACAACACAATGAGTATCATCACATAACGCATGTAATTCATGCTGGACATACATTTGTACAGTTTCCATGGTTATCTCATCCTGAGATCTCATGGAATTTCCACTCTGCAAAGCGACGTGACAATACCCCGAGGAAATACACGCAAATCTGTGGAGCGAGCCGGCTGTTGTCTTGAGCCAACTCACGCCCGAGTCATTTTGATGTAATTTAATCAATTCGGTCATGTTATGCCGAAAAGAAACAATTTCTATACATGTACTTTCCAGAAATTGTATTGGGTTCCGTTCCTTATGACTGTCCCATTCCTACCAAACTTTCAAACGACGAACCTTATTTACTCCGCAGTTTTTCAAATCAATAACAGGGATGCATGCTGACGAATGTAATGGAACGGATTCCCCAGTATGCTTTAAATAGCAGCCAATCGCCGACGCGGACAACAGCCAGCATTACGGAGTACATGTTCACATGCATGCACGGTGTTTACAATCTGCGCGCGTTATTTTGAATGCCTGCAATCGTGCTGCAATGCACTGCAGGCGTCCTGATTGGTCCAGCAGAGGCGACAAGATTTCTGTCGCTAGTCCCACCGCCAAATGGGGCCTTTTTCAACAGGGCCACTGTACGCAGGAGTTGGGGAGTGCGTTAAAGGGGCACTGTTGCAAGAGGATGTGGTTATCTATGGTCTATAACAATTCAGGTACATGTACATGTACAAGACATGCAATGCAACATCTGAGAGTATACATACATACCGTGTACATTAAATTGTACCTTGCAAACTGCCTCATGGTTGATTCAATGTTTGAGCCTATCCGTTCTAGCACAAACCATCATTAGGCCTTTTCCCACCAGAATACCATCCCTGGGGTGAACTCGCTCTGGGGCCACCCTGGGGGTTACTTACCTCCAAGTTCAACCCATGTCCATTCACACCTGTTCTCAAACTCTCCCTGGGGTGAACTCACCCCAGAGATCGGCACCTCGTCCCTCACTTGAACAAGTAAGAATCACCACCAGTTGCTCCTTTCCTACCCTGGAAAAAAGTCTTGCCGCAGGGCTAATATTTCTACCCTGGCCTGAGCAGGGTTGAATTCACCCTGAAGAAAGAGCAATGTCGGGGGTGGGGTAGTCGTGAGAATTTTCACCCCCCACATCACCCCAGGGCCACCCCAAGATTTGGTTTAGTGGGAAAAGGCCTACATTGGTATTCTAGTTTTGCTTAACATTCTTTTTCATTAATACAATGCAAAATGCTCTGGGCTCAATTTAATGGTACTGTTCAGCAACAAATTCTGCTTAGCAAATTAATTGGCAAACTTTTTAAAAAATGGAGTACAAATCAAAAGTAATAAATATGGCATGAGATTTTAGTTGATAACCCGTTTTTGCTCTGCTCAAATGTTCTTTTGCTATTTTCTGCAAAAAAGCACAATGAAATTGGGCCCTTGTTGTAAAGAAAAAGAAAAACGGTTTATACATGCACCCACAATTCCCTCTTTCGTCGCCTATCCTCGCGCCGTTGGCGCAGTTCTTCCAGTTGCCGATCCACTTCTTCCATGTCACCGTTTTCCAAGGCCAGTCTATAGGGGGCGCCGTTCATCCATGTGGTATAGAAACAAAACAGGGAAAAAGCATACAGGCATGCAGGCACACTGTTAATATTGTTAAGGCACTGCAAATCATACAAAAACGTTTAGAACAAAAAATCAAATGGTCCTCATTGGGATGCGCACTCTAGTTCTGCTTGACCAATAGGGAATTAGGTCAAAGTTCAAAACCTTTGTTAGCGATCATACAGTGTGTATTGCAAACAAAACACATTCGGAGGTCAAACAGTTGATTTTTTATTGATTTTTGAATATTTAAAATATTAAATTTGCCGTGCTTCTTTGATCTTGCTTCTTTGTTGTGACCAAGTTTGGTGAAGATCTGAGCTCGGGGAAAAGCTATAATTGTGTACAAAATGGGGTGTACCGTCCACATGTAGTTCGTCAAAGGAGACATTAGTATTAAAATGAGTGATTTTCACTCTTGCAAAAAAGGCAAAAAGCCTAAAATAAAAAAAGAAAGAGGGTGTGCATGGCAGCACCAATACACATTTAGGAAACTTCAGTGACTGTGAATGATGACACAAAGTTCTCCATTCGACGTTTATGAGGACTGATGAGAGCATTATGCAACACCATGTCATGTCTTCTTTTGTCTAATTTTTAATAGCATTTTTTAAAACCTTTTTCCCAGAGTCAATTTGGGGCAGCAGATTCGTAATCCAACAAATAAAGTCTTCAAAAAAGCTTATCAATTCAGATATTTCCAGAAAATGGATATTGTTCAAACCCAACGATCATCAAATACATCCATGGGAAGAAAACAGAAAATTTGCCATCTCCAATTTGGTTGTGAAAGCAAGATTATAAGTAATCACTGCACTGCTTTAAATGTAAACTGGATTAGTTTACAAAACATTGGTGTTTGTTTGATTTAATATCCTTCAAAATACAATTGAGCATGACATTTCAGAATTGTAATAAATAAAAATGACAAATTATGACAAATTATGGTGTCAAAATTTCAACATCCATAGGAAAAATGCGAGCGCTCAAAAATGTAATCTGGACACGCTCCTTATTTTATAAGCACTTGATAAAAACAATTTTAAAAAATCAAGATTTTAAATGGGCTATTTCAAGAGTATCCCTTGGAATAAGTTGAATAATGTATGATGACCTTTGACACCAGGACTACATGTGTGCACTTGTGTCAGCTCACTCAAGCCATACAGATTCATATGCAAACATTCCTGAGCCAGATCATTGTACATGTACATAGATGTGTATGTACATGTACTTGTTTCTATTAAAACATGATTAAGAACCATTTTTACTGGATCGGATAATTTCGATAAAGAGGGAAAATGTGCTCAGTAGAAACAGGTCTTATCCGCCATTTGAGAATTTATCCGGTAAGCGCCAATAGAAACACACATCGTTCCGCCCCAGTGCGCATACAAAAATGGCTCCGCTATGTCTTCTCCAGAAATATAAAGAAATACTGTATAACAGATTCGGACAAAAATGGCAGTGTGTGATACACGCACAGTATATGTAGGTCTGGGTCTTTCCACAGTGGGGTACATTTCTCTGACATTCAAGATCTTAGGTCCCAGTTCACTTCAAATGTCTTAATTTTATCTTTAAATTATGCAGCTAAACTACATGTACTTCAGTACATTGTACATAACAAGACGATATTGTTTTCTCGAGGTCCCAACAGTATACACATGATACATCCCCTTGTTAAAACAAGTACATTCATCATGTGAAAATAGTCCGAACTTATCTGTCACAGACACTTGAAAAATTTGACTGATGGCTATCACAGATGACCATCAAAAGGCACTACATGTACATGTACAATCATGGTACAATGTACCGGTACATGTATGCCAAGTATGCAGACACTACATGTATGACCGTATTTACACTGATCCCAAGCGTGGGATCAAGATTGATCACCTGATAAGAATGCTTCAGTGTTAACCGCAATGATCCTCAGTGCCGCGTTTACATTCTGTAGTTGATCTCGAGCGTGGTGCCAGAAGTTGCAGTCAAAGGTATGTGTACATGTACCGTATGTACTGATGTGCATGGGTTTTGCATAATGTACAGTGTACAATTTGGCCACTTGAATCTCGCAGGCTTTTCCCTCGCTATATGGCTGTGGAGCGGATGCAGCAGGATGCGGTAAATTAAGATTAATTGCTTATCTAACCGCAAACTGATCCCGAGCATTGGATCGAACCCTCCGCCAATGCGAGACCAAAATCTCGGTGTCTGATCCGGGGCCAATTTGGTCCCGAGAGCATTTAAACTCAGTTTGTGATCCGGTCGGGTCTGATCCCGAGCTCAGCCGGTGTTCAACCCCGAGCTCGGAATCAAGTGTAAACAGGGCGTATGGCTACTTACATGCATGTTTGCTTGTTTGTTTCTATACGGCTCATAAAATGTCTAAAGCTCAGTAAAATCTATCTACCAGTACATGTGTTAGTGTACCTGTACATGTACCACTGTCCAGGTACATACTTAAGTACAAAATTTACATACATGTATATCCATGTGGAAAACTTGTTACTTTACTACACTGTACTGGTATGTGTACAGTACCATGAACTTGTCAAAAATGTACTGTGTAAACCTACATGTATACCCAGAGCATTAATTTATCAACCCTAAAGCATACCAATTGGATTTTGATAAGGGAGCTTGATGATGATAAAAGTCTCAATCATCCTACATGTATAGCGGAAGATCCCTGTTTATTGTTATTAATGCATTCACCAGACTGGGAGGCATTGCAACAGAAGATCATATGACTCAAATGAAACCGCACGTATGTCAAATGAAATCATATGACATTAAACATCCTAAAAGTTGTAATGAAACAGTAAGCAGAAATTTATTTTCAAAATAAACTTTAGAAAACACTTTTTTAAAGGCCCTGTTTTAATACTGGAGAGACTTTTTCACGAAAATTATAACTCTACGGTACGGTACATACATACATGTACAGATGTACATGTACATGTAATGCAATGCCAGTTATCTTCTCTCAAAACAAAAGAAATATCTTAAAGGACATGTGAAATAGGGTTTTTATTACATAAAATAATAGTAGAGGATGTGTTTTACACATTTCGATCAATTTCAGAGAATTTGATAGTTGCGTTTTGGTGTAATTGCACGTTTTCTATTTTTATGTTAATGAGAATTTCCATATTCATGAGCAAAGCCGTGATGTCATCTCAGGAAAAACAGAGGAATTCTCCATAGACTTGTGTACAAAAGTTAATGTCATTTTCAGTGGCTTCTTGATATCATGAACTATATAAGTTTACTGAGTTTGTTTAGTATGTCATTTGCAACAACCCTAACAAGTTTGTTTGGGTCAAAAATGGATCAGTGGACTACTGCTACTGTTTGAAATGTAATGTTCTTTCTTTGTTTTTCCACTGTGGGTTCCCTCCATGACCAGCAACAAACAGCGCCCTCGCCTGACAAGACATTTTTGAAGTAGAGAAAATGTCACTTCTTTCTGAAATGAAAACAAATTTGAGTTTGCCCCTTTGTCTGCAACACTTTGATCTTTTGATTTCTGTATAAAAACAGCTGGGTGATAATTTTCACCTCACAAAACCTTTAAGACAGATATGAGAAGATAACTTAAAGGCACAGGCTCGTCGGCAATGCGCGCCCGCCAAATGTGTGCCACGCAATACGCAGCTCCATAGCAAAGGGATGGAGCTGCGTGTTTCGAGCACGAATTTGGCGGGCACGCATTGCTGACGAGCCTGTGCCTTTAAGAGCTAGATTCTGTGGCATTCCAACCCAAGCCTAAGCCTGTAATGCATACAATGTATCCCCATTTAATGTAATCTTTGCAGCCACAATCATACATCTTCCCAATTATACATCTTTATTGGAGTAAAATAGGATAACATTTTCAGTGATGCACCTTTCTTTCAGGAAGCAGATGTAGACATTACTTCTTTTCTAAGAAGAGCCTGTCAGAAATTTAAAAATACCTCCATTCATGAACTTTTCATGGAGAGCTTCTGTCACAGGCATAAGCACGTTGACTGTCACCATTTGTTGTGAGAATGCCTTGGCAAGAACCTTTGGACAAGTATAACCTTCAGTTATAGTTTTGAAAGTCGGTCCACATTTTCAGTTGGTCAGTTGGTTATGAACTACTTGTATACTGTGCTAACTCTAATATTTAGGGGCCGTCATGAGAACCTTTTGACCAAGCATGTCATTCACTTAGTTGCTGGCCATTCAGGCCTTTTTTCAGCACCAAAGTTGCCTTGTTCATTGTTTTCTTTAAAGTTTGGGTATATTTCAATAAATTGTTGCTGATTTTAATAAATTGTTATGCTTTTTATGCTCTGAAAATGCTCAAATAAATCTCCCAAATGATTGTTGCCACCTATAGGTGTGTACGAGAACCAAGTGTTGTTTTTCAAAAAGTGGTGATCTGGTGTGCATGAATTTGCACATAAAGGGTCAATGAGACAAAAAGCCTCCTAGTTATTTTTATTATGAATAGTGGGGATAGAGGAACACAATAAAACAAGTTTCACTGAATTCCATAGAGGGCGCACTGAGATATATAGCCTGACGAAAATTGCCAAAAATCGCGTTCTTACGGCAAAAAGCGCCCTCTATTAACAAGCGCCCTCACTAAGCCTCTGCCATTTATGTTTTTTTGGGAAGAAAAGGTCCCCATGTGTCCAAATAAACATGAACAAGCAAGGCTTTATGAGGGCGCAGGAACTGGGAGGGCCTCAAACATGGTCTAAAATGCAAAAAGTTGCGATTTGAAGCGCCACCTATGGGTGGCGCCCTCAATTAGCCTTGAAAATTATAACGTTTTTCAGAACAACTCCACCCATATATTTATATACCATAAGATCAAGGAGGTCTTTTGAGGGCGCACCATGATATTCAGAGGACGAAGTCCAGATTTTGACTTTGGCACTTATCAGGCCCTTCGGACCCCTACCCTAAACAGGGCCGTATTTTTCAACCGGAGCAGTTTCTCCGAAAAAAAACGTGATTTTTGTCAGTTTGGATGATATATCTACCCACAAAAAAAATTGGATGGAATACTGAACGGTGATATATCACCCCCTGGTTGAATCTTACAGAATCTGGCTCTTAAGTGGGTCATTCCGCGTCAAATCAACCAATTTTCTGAAAAGTTCCCAGGTGACCCTCTCAGATTTTGATGAAATTTCATAAGAATGATTGAGTGTGGCCCAAATGAACACATACAAAAAATTTAAATCATACTCCATGTCGTTTTCGAGATATGACCAGTTGAAATTTGGTCAAGAGGGCCATTTTGTGCTCGTGCGAGTCGCAAAAGGGATTTTTGTGATATTTTCCGACTTTGAAAGCTCATAGTTCAGTCTTTGTACAAGGTAGAGAGCTCAAATTTGGTATTCTAGCTTACTTCTTGGCAAAATTCATGAATCTGCACTCAATTTAACTGTATCTCCTTTATTTTTCTGGCTATAGTCACCCAAAGTAGGCACTTTATTCAGCCGAGAATGTTTTTTTGTGATTTTTGGGGTCACCCTGTGCCCACATGAGGGGTCAAATAAATTATATATTCCCTAGGTATTATCTATGGGTGCATGTCTATACCCATAAGCAATTATAAGCTCACCAATGCATTAATTAAGAAATGGCATGGGCCCAAAGTTGGCTCCAGCCAGAAAAAGGTCAAAAAGACCCCTCCCGTCTTGACCCTGATTGACCCCGTGATCAATTGAAATTGTTTTTGAAATTTAAACCACTGAAACATATATATTATATCTACTTATACACTAAATTTCAGCTTTGGTTTGACATGGATTTGACATGGAATGACCCAAGTAACAAATAGTGCAACAACATACCTTTCTGAAAACCCTGTTTACAAATTTCGCATTTAACGTATACAGTAGGACACATACTTTGTGACATATTTTGGTGTCCTTGTTACAGTATATTGGAAATTTGCACACAGCTAGGGCTTTCAGGAAGGTATGTTGTGGCACTATTCGTTGCAGTTATTTAGCTGAAGTTATCTACTTAGATCTATCTTAAGATATTTATTTTGTTTTGAGAGAAGATGAATGACATTGTACAGAGATACATCCTGGAGAAAAAGGTCTCTCTAGTACATGTAAGTAGAATTGAAAACAGGCTTATGTACATGTATCATTTACACATGTATACTGTACAAAGATAAAACTTTTTACAGCTTCGTGGAATATATGTACGGTAAGAGTGTACATGTAGAAAGAATGTTGGTAAACTATGGTAGCCTGAAGAAATTTTAGCTACTCACAATGTAGATGCATCAATGCTTCAGAAAATCTTGAAAATCTATATATTTTGTGTACGTGAATGGTAAAAAAGTCTTGTGCACTTTTTTAGAAACCACCTTCGGTTGTCAATTTCCAGCATGAAATAGTGTACCATTTTGGACGGAAATATACTCATGTGGTGTTTGTTACCATTGCTATCAACACTGAGTAAGGTTTTGCTTGTCAACTCATGAAAAACAATGATACAATGGGCCTTTAAGTGTATGCAGATCTCCTCCCCCTACCCTAAAATTCTCCATTATTTCTGACACATTATGCCATGTGTTTTAGTGTCTTGGGGAGGGAAAGCATGAAAGGGCAAATTTTACATTCCATTTACAAAGATTGTACCCTAATATTGAATGATGCAATTAACTGGATGTTGCCATACCGCGGTACATGTACCCCGGTACAATAAATTTTCGTTATATTGAAACTCAAGGAATGGATAACAATTGTGGTACGGGTGTATATATATATATGGAGTTTGAGGTAGTACCGGTACATGTACCGTAGTTTCCACTTGGCTTTTTCCCCAGCTACATGTACATGTACGGTATGTACCGGTACATAAAAATTGTTTAACAAGATTTTGGCCTTTACCATGTTTACCGGTATGCATGCATAAAATTTACATGTACAATTAGCTACACGTACATGTAGCTATTACCGTTAATTTCTTAACAGGGGTAAAACTGTGGATACTTAAAATATGCACACATCCTGATGAGGACCATATGATTTCTCTCTTACATGTAGCCCATATTTGGTCATTTCATTTCCATGGCAATTGCAGGGGGTACATGTATACATATGTAGGCTACATACAAAGTATACATGTACATTTCAGGGTTGGAGTCGATGGCCATCACAAGTCCTCACAAGCCTTCATCACAAGTCCACCACAAGTCCCTGCGTTTTAATTCAAGCATGATTTAATTCACAAGCTATTAAAATGAACTCCAACAAAGGCATTCTTTTGTGCGTGTTCATCCTCTGCTTCTACGGTATACTGGACTTGTGATGGACTTGTGCATGTACTAAATTAATTGTCACGAACTTGTGATTTTATCGGCTCTGGACTTGTGATACATGTAGACTCGACTAAATTGAACCCTGCTACCGGTACATGTATGTATGTACATACATGTAGCTGCTATGGATTTCAATATAAAAATACAAAATTTCTTCCAGTGTACAAATTATGTACAGCTAGTGTAGCATGCAGATTGTCTGCTAAATAATTGCCCAAATCCATTCACCTCAAGAATGCAAATCCGTACATTGTACAGTACTAAGCAAAGAGAGCAAAGGTTATTTCAATGAGTCAATACGGATTAGCCATCAAGTCAACCAATTACACATACATGTACATGTATGTTTACAAACAGACTTCTGTTCAACTTTGTATCACCAACATCTGTCATCTTAATGTACATGTACAGTACATGTATACTATGTGCACAGCGTAATATGCCGTTGTACTTACCGTTCTGCCTCCCTCTTTTTCCTTCTCTCTTCCCTCCGCCTTGCCCGTTCATCCGTCATTTCTTCCGTATCCCCCATGGTTGAGTGTGTGTTGGGTCTTCACCTGAAAGTACATGTACAGTGTCAAACAGAAAAATGTATTACATGCATGACATATGCTTTTCTGTCTCATTTTGTGAATCCGGTATGTGGCTCAAGCAAGTGCTCTAGTCAGGAATGCCAGCAACCTTTCCCTTCTGGGCCAGAAAAAAATCCACATCAGTACATGTATGTGTGCTGTGCACAAAGACATGCTTTCTCCCCCACACACACAAAAAACCACAACAACATACACACAATGTACCAGTAGCTGCCCTAATCACTGTTATTTTCTGCAAGTTCTGGCAGAAAAGGTCCCCCATTTTTTGTGTTCTGATTTTTGCTTTATTTGACTTTTACGGACCATGAATATGCCATGCAGAGATGTACATCTATGCATGTCTTTTTTACAGCACTTTCGGGCGGTCTGTTCTTAACACGAGTACATACATGTACATACATGTAGTGTAGGTGCATGGTGTGTGATCATGTTATCCTATCCGAGTGGTGTTCTTGGTTGTGTTCCTGTTGTTCAGGCACGAGAACGTTGTTCAGGCACGAGAACGTTGTTCGCGTGTCAAGAACAGACCACCCGAACTCAACCTTAGCTTCTTGCCAAAAGTCCAATATTCACAAAACCTGACCACAATTAAGACCCAATGGCAGAGATGCATGCCAGGAGTGACATCATGATGACATTATTGAGGTGTGCTCATCAATTGAAATATTCAAAAATCAATAACAAAAATCAGTTGTTTAAATTAAAGCGGGCCTCCCACTGTGCGATTTTTGCCACGAATTCCCAATAATTTGGTACGATTGTGTATCTGTCTCAGGGCTCGAAATACCCACTGGACCGGTGGACCGAGGCTAGTAATTTAAGCCTCGGTCTAGTGCTTTCTCTACCGTACTAGACCAGTGGTCCAGTGCATTTTTAAACTAACGAACAGTAAATCCATGTTCCTTGTGGCTTTGGTCTTGTAAAAATAGCGCCGGTCCAGTAAATGATTTAAGCTACTAACCCTGTGGTCTAGCAGATTTTTTCATGAAATTCGAGCCCTGTGTCTATAGACAGTCTCTGGTCAAATCTCACCAACGTACCCAATCGTTGGAAATTCGTGGCAAAAATCGCACAGTGGGAGGCCCGCCTAAGATGCGAGCGTCTCTGCCATTGGGTCTTTATTGTGGTCGGGTTTTTTTAATATTGGAGTTTTGGCAAGAAGCTAAGGTCGAGTTCGAGCGGTCTATTCTTGACACGCGAACAACGTTCTCGTGCCTGAACAACAGGAACACAACCGAGCGTAATTTCTTCTACTACCGTACATGTAACTTACATGCAGATTTTGTATTCATATGAACAGATTTTGACCTCTGACCTCATTTCCTATTGGTCGAAACTGATGGTTGCTGGCCATTTGAAAGTGGTAAAAGACAAAATAGAGTGAACTAGCTTTAATACATGTAGTGTCGGACAAAACAACATAAAAAAACTCACAAGGTTTGAGACAGAATTTACATGAGAGGATCGTTTACTTTATGATTACACGGTAGGGTGATTTGGCGTACTTTCACATGATAATGAAACCATCTCTGGCGTTCCTTGAGACGAGAATGCTTTTTCCGCTGGTTGCTGGTCATACCATTGATTATGCGCAAAAGTGCTGATGGTACCGTACATGTACCGGTACCAGCAGCCAAAAAACATACACGTGAGAAAGTGTAACAACAGCCGAAGAGAGAGAATGCTATTCGAATTTAAGTAAGAAATGGTGCTACACGTACGTTGGAGTCATCCACCATCCAATAAAAAATGGACGACATGGTCAAAATCGCTGGAAGTATCGAGGATCGGAATGATGATCAGAGCCATGGCCAGTGGACGTACTTGCTGAATAAATGTACATTCGCTTCAAATTGTGCGGAACCGGGCTGCGTGCCCGCTGCGCTGTCACAAGGACGTGTACGGTGTATAAATGTACAGTGTATACCACGCACTCGGATAAATTGCGCTGACTGTCGCAAAGAACATTGTACAAATCGTTTTACACGATCGCTCTCAAGGATATTCAAATGAAAAAAATCTTCCGCTTGCGGAAGATTTTGTCGTACATGTACCGGTAGGTCTGGAGCTCCACCAAAATATCTCAAGGATTGAAAACATTTCTCAAGGAATGTTTGTCATGCACTTTCAAGCATTGGTGTCCTTTCACACGATGGCACTTTTGTAAGAATTTCTCAAGCATGAAAAAATATCTCAAGCCTTGAGGTTTTTTGGACTCGTGTGAAACAGGCTTTATCTGTTGCATGTTCTGTCTGATGAGGCCATCCCTTGCATTGAGTCCTCCAACCTTTTGTGGGCGTCAGGAAATACCTGGAATACCAGGTCTGCGTGTCAGAGGTGATGGCACAGACAGCAAGACGATCAAATCAGTCTCCAAGTAATGAATGGGGGTTTCTCCAACCATGCGGCAGTCAATAAATATCTGCCTATCTGCCTAATGGCCATCAATTGCTTCATACTGTCCATGTATACGTGTAATGAGGGAATTAATTCTGGTCTTTCTGAGTAGTACATGTATACTGGGATTATGTTGGGCATTGGGAAACATTTTGTGTACAATGTACCGGTACATGTACGTACATTTTGTATACGTGTACAGTGTACATGTATGTGTAGCAGTACAAAATTTATACAAGTTGTATAAAAGAACACTACTACGGCCCTGAGGCAAATATTTTTTTTAAATCAACTTACCGGTTTAACCACACGCATAGCGATTCAAAAAGTTTTAGGCTACTGATACTACAATGTACAGGGTACATGTACGGCCGGTTGACATTTGAACTTTTAAAAAAAATGCAATTTTAGACAAAAACACATTATGCAGGCGTACACATGTACATGTATGATGAAATGCTTTTGAGTCATGTCGGACCCAAACCAAGTTGGACCAACATGTACACCAAGTCGGACCCGGACCAAGTCGGACCCACGACTTACTCGGACCTCAACCAAGTCAGACCTACTGTACGGTAGACCAAGTCAGACCTACATGTAGACCAAGTCAGATCTAGACCAAGTCGGACCCATGACATGCGCGGCGCCATTGTTGCTGGACTTCGGTGAATAGCAAATGGTCAAATTTGGGCTTTGTTCCAACGGGTCTTCAGAGCATGTAGAGTGGTGTGTATACATGTTATGTAGGACGTACGCAACTGACCAAAGTGACACGGTATTTGGTAAGGTACGTGCCTGGTATAATCACCATGGAAATGAAATTTAATCATACATGCAGTTTGGAATGAAGCAATCCCAATACCGGTACACCATAATATCCTGAACTATCTATAGGAAGGGCTCCGTTATCAACTCGGCCTGTTAATATTTCAAGGTGTCTGATGATAAAGGATACTTTTCAAACCACAAATACTTGAAATGGTCTAAAGATTCCCTCAAAGTAAACATGCAATGAGACAGGCCAACCAGCTGTACTTTCCGTTTCCTGGCAACCTAAATTTTTGCTGTCAGATTTTCTTTTGTGCATTCAGACTTCAATTCCCATGGTCGGTATGATACTGTACAAGGCTTGCATGATCAGATGATGCTTAGTGTTGTAATATATTAATTTATGGCATGAAATGGGAACATAGAAACCAATCAGCTTATCATTGAGCTGAGACACAAGAAATAAAAGATATAATGCAGATAACAAGCGTCATAAAAGAAGATTGACCAACTACATGTACATGTATATATACCAGTACATTGGGAGATATTAGATAGAATACACTTGATTTGAAACTTATTTAAAACATTATACTGTACAGTGTAAAACGGGCCAGCTGAGGAATATGCCCAAAAGACCATGTACCCGGTCATGCCGGTAGTGAAGTACTTTTATCCGAGTACCGGTACATGTACTGAGACAGTCAAATACATACGTGTACACGTTACCATTGTGAGTGTGCAGACTACAATTTTACATACCGGTACATTGTACTGTCCGAGTATATAGGCCTACCGTACCAGTACCAGTGTTCTCCACTGCCAGTTTTGTCTGGGCACGACACCCGGACAAAATCATCACAGACCGTACTGTTAGCACTCGGACAAAACTTTAGCGCCCAGACAAAAAACTCGGCCGGCCGCCCCGACAAAAATGAATTTTCCCCTCCAAAACACTGAGCAAGTTCGGGCGGGCGACTAGTTATATTCGCCCGCCCGAACTTGTTCACTGTGAAAGTACAGCCAAGTCATTCCAAATGTGATTCGGTAGCCACTATCGTTCACTTACCACGCAAATCGCATCAGCGTCGATAACGTGTACATACAGACCACCTACATGTGTAAGTTGTAAAGAAGCTACGCCTTAAAGTGGTCACATTTTTTTGGTCCCCAATCAGTTTGTACACAATCATATGGAGGTAGAACCTTGGTATAGAGCTTCTGCACCGGCGGCCATGACAGGGCAGTGTTCTCCACTGCCGGTTTTGTCCGGGGGCGCCGCCCGGACAAAATCATCTCAGGTCTCGTTAGCGCCCGGACAAAAATTTGCCGCCCGCACAAACATATCGGCTGCCCGGACCCAAAAAAAAAACAATGTTCCCCTCTAAAACACTTTGAAAGTACAGCCATGACATTTAAAAGTTAGGTTCAAATGCTACAAACTTGATTCGCTAGGCGCTGGTGTCATTATCATGATTATTGTTCACTTACCACACATACCGGTATCTATCCGATCGGCGACCCAAATAATCCGTGTCGATAAAAATAACGGCCATGAGCATGACAGTTTTTTTTGTGAACAGGGCCCTCAAGTGGCAATTGTGTAACTTCACCTGTTGAGGACGCTGCATGCACAGCGCTAAGAGGTACATGTAGTTACGGGGTGCGTGCGCTCCGCGACTGCATGCTAAACCCCACCCCACCCCCCCCCCCCCCCCGCTGAGCAACTTCGGGGCACCCGGACAAAATTTGGACCTGTGGAGAACACTGACAGGGGGGAGGTTATCTTTATGTGTAACAATAGAACCACAAAGCACCTGCTTATGCATGACACACAGTGACAATGTGACTGCCCCCTGTCATGGCCGCCGTGCAGAGGCTCTATTGTGGGGTATTGTGGCCACTGTCTAACATGGCCAGTGGCCAGTGATCTGTGTTTACAGTCCCACTGCAATTGAATCTGGATAATCTGGCCATACACAGTAATTACTATTTTGCCTCAATCAGAGACCGTGTTTACACTGGTCCCGAGCTCGGGATCAAGATTGACCCCCTGATAAGAATGTGTTGAGGTTAACCGCAATGGTCTCGAGTGCCGCGTTTATATCTGTTGTTGATCCCGAGCGCGGAGCCAGAAGTTGCAGTCAAAGGTCAAGCTAACGCTGCGGCAGCAGAATTCCGAGATGTTCCGCCCAGTTTAGCCATTATTTCTGCGCTGGCCCAAATGTCCAAAAACTTCGCCAGTTTGTCGTTGCTCCACGAGCGCCCGCGAACTTCGTTTGCCATCTTTTCACACGAAGACAACTCGAGTCGGCTACTTCGTCTTCGTCAACTTCTCTTCACGACGAAATAGTGTCAACTTATGCTATGTCGGAAATCGTTGAATGACACTCCGAAATCCTTGATATAACAACTAAAAACTAAGCTGTATGATAATGACAAAGTGTCGCTAGATAGTTGCAGAAAGTAGAGAAGTTGCAGAAAGTAGAGGAAATACAGAAACACTTTTTCTCAACGTGTGAAGTTTGTATCGGACACGCAAAAGAGATTGCTGAATGCAGGATACCAATTACGTTTGTAGTACGTTGTGTTTTCGTAACGGACACAGCGAGATTCTCAGCGTTGCATCACATGAGTCGCGTCGGGGTATCATGTATTTTGTCCAGGCTAGGCATAGGCCTATATGCCTGCACACAACACACAATGCATGGAACCAGTGGTACCTGTGTGCGTGTATATATACGTGTACACGTGTACATAATACGAGCGCGGACTCCCCTGGAATTTTCGCGCGCTTTAGCCAGCAACAGGATGTGGGGAAGATTTATTGCCCAGCTAACCGCAAACTGATCCCGAGCTCGGGATCGAACCCTCCGCCATCGCGAGACCAAAATCTCGGGGTCTGATCCGGGGCCAGTTTGGTTCCGAGAGCGTTTACACCTATTTGTGATCCGGGGCTGATCCCGAGCTCGGTGTTCGATCCTGAGCTCGGGATCAAGTGTAAACACGGTCAGAATGTCAATGAACCAAGCTGTTGGAAAGTTTACGAGGAGATTAAAAAGTTAATTTCAATTCTTTACCCAGAGTGATGTTTCATGCTGGTAGCATGTACATGTACCGGTAGTTGAGAATTCTGGTACAATATTTCATCCCATCATCCTTCAATCCTAGAGTGATGCCCACCACGTACAATCATGTACAAGTACAAATCACTGTCTCATCCCTACACACGTGTACATTCACAAAATCTGTGAAATTTCGCCTGGAAAACATACATACATGTGTACATGTAAAGGCCCTCTCACACACGGAAAAATCTCGGACACGAGCTTCAAGAGTTGTCAAATTCGGGAAACTCTTGGTAAAACCCTTGGTGTCACAATGTCTACGAGTACATGTATACTTAATTCGAGCTTACTGCCAGTTAGGTCAAGTCAGTTACGAATTTGATGCGAGTTTGGCATGTTTGGTACGAGTTGTCCCGAGTTAACTACGAGTTATTACGAATTAGGCAAGAGTTTCCCAAGTAAGTTACAAGTTCACTACGAGCTTTCCGAGCTTACTGCGAGTCAGTTACGAGTGTGAGTGACACGAGTTTGGTACGAGTTACCCGACTTTTTGCGTGGGATTTGGCGCCAAACCATCTGGATTTTCACCCACTCTTGGAACTCATACTTGAAGTCTTACAACTCGTAGACCACTCGTACAACTCCTAACAAACTCCATTCAAACTTGTGTGATACAGTGCTGTACGAGTTTGCTTCGAGCTGTAACGGTATGAGTGGCCTACGAGTTATACACGAGTTGCATGAGTTTGCTAAGAGTTGCACGAGTTGCGCGATTTGCTGCCGAAATTTTGAACATGTTTAAAATTTTCGCCACGAGTTGCGCGCTGCTACGAGTTTTTACTAGTTGCTAAGAATTATTACGAGTTGTGCCCGAGTTACACGAATCATCCCAAGTTGTCACACGAGTTTTCCCAAGTTTCCCGAATTCTCCAACTCGTGAAGCTCCTGCCACTCGCACCCGAGATTTTTCCCTGTGTGAGAGGGCCCTTTAGTCTATTGTAATTATAAATCGCTTGAGCAAAAATGGCAGTGAGCAAAATTGGCAGTGCCACAGCATTTGGAACATCACCATTGAGTTGGCCCTATGCAATGTCACACTTCTACACATATTGTGTACACGTACTACGTAAACCTACAGCAGACTGTACTACAGTGCTTTGTAAATAAATCTTGCTTTCCCATACAATGTATTGTACAGTGTTTCTCAAAAAGTTGACCCAATTGCAATTCATGATTACATGTGACCAGTGTGATGAGTGGGTAACATTGGGGTCCTAAATTGGTTCTGATTCAAGTTGAACCCTTATCTGGAAATCCTAATTTATAAGTATTCCGACAAACTGGCACCAGTACATTGAAGTGCCGTTGAGAATGGCACTTTGTAACAGATAAGGATAGAATCACAATGTGATTTTTCACACACTCGTCAGACTGTGTATAGTCAAGTTCAAAAACTGTATACATGAATACACTATGTACAATGTCGCGGTATGTACACATACACGTATGCACAAAATGCACAAGTTGTAGGGGGAATGGGGAGAAGATGCGACATGTTTACAATTTTAGGGCTACACATTTGGTTTTGATTTTGAGCAATTGGCTACAACCATGACAACAAAAATTTATACACGTGTACACTGTACATGCATTTATTAGCTCTACAAGGCTATTGTGGCCTACTGCGCCACCTAACGTCCGCGAAGGGTTAAGCTGTGCCACAATAACCTTGTCTGGTTAGGTTCCCATACCTAAAGATTCCTACTATTCGTTCGTCGTGACCAACTCGACTTCAAAGTGGAGTCAACTCGACCGTTTAGCAACTCATCTCGAACCAACTAGACCGCTGTGTGTACACAATCATGACAATGAACAACGGTTGGCACAACGGTCGAGTTGGTTCAAGACAGGTTGACATGCACCCCTGCACCCATATGAGGTATGGGAACCTGTTTAATGCTTGCACGCTCGAGTGCACAAATTTGGCGTAATGTAAGCATGCGAGACATATTTTTTTCAAAATGTCATTTGGATGTGCTTCCTTCTTCATGAACACGCGTTGCTGTCTGCGTGCGCGGATCGTATACGAATGCATTGTTAGGTCACTGTGCATTAGTTTCGATCTGCGCACGCACACAGCAACGCGTGTTCGAAGTGCTCCGTGAACAAGATGGCGTCGATAACCGTGAAAGGGTTTATTAACTAAGGAATCTGGATGAAATATGGATGCATTGAAAGGTACATTGTAAGAGTTGGAAAGTTGATCAGAAAATTCTCTAAAATGACTCATCTTGCATTTATTGGAATGTGCAGATTTGATGAAAAAAATTAAAAATATTTCGAGTGGGAAAAAATTTAACATTTTGTGAGGAAACACTTAGGAATTGTTCAGCCCTTCTCATATGTTTTGCACACAAGGTCTGAAGCCATCATCAACTACCCAATTCTTTCCAATACATTATTATATAAAATGGAGCTTTTGCGGATATCGTGCGTTTCTGATACTGTGCAGCACAGAGCCCCAATCTAATGCGCATGCACGCTGGGCGCACCCAAGCACACGCATACGTACATGTACGCACGTGTCGTGCATCAAGTGAATGGATTGCCCGTGTGTGCTACGCGCGCAAGAGTACAGTAACAAAGAAAATACTGTACAACAATAGACCTTATGCGTAGCAGCCATGATAGAGGGCAGGTTTTCATATTTAAATGATGTGACAATAGATCCACAATGTGCCTACTCGTGCATGACGCACTGCGACAATGTGACTGCCCTCTGTCATGGCCGCTACGCAAGGTCTATAACAAAAGCACATGCAACTGTAAACTGAAGTTTTCAACACTAAACAGACAAAAATCTTGCGGAAATCTTTCAAAACAAAGCTTCGTTTTATATCAATAATAATATTGGATGGCTTTGAGGGCGATATGAGAATATACCACACTGTACTCGTCATGAAAATACCGAACTCGCCTTCGGCTCGTTCCGTATTTTCATGACTCGTGCAGTATATTCTCATATCACTTTCAAGCCATCCAATATTATATAAATATCATCCTCAATGGGAATGTACAAATTTGGTGATGAAATGGAAAGATTACCATGCGCTATGCCGTACGGACACCCCGAGACCCTATGCACTAAACCTACGCGACAACTCTCAAATTACCCCCGGTATAAGTTTTTCCTTAGTAAATTCATGACACTTTTCCCTCCTATAATTTTGCATTTTTATCATCAAACTAACATTTTTAAATGGTTATTATTTCATAACAAGGAAAATCCTGAGTGTCCGTGCATAGTCTTAGTGATTAACACGATGAAACATCAGGAGTGAGAAAAGGGAAAGAATTTTGTACTCGGACGTCACTATTTCTTCCTTAAAATTACTTATTAAGCATCAATAAGTGCAAAATGAAGATAGTAAAAAAAACATAGAATTTTTCTGAGTTGTCCCAGGAGGGGACAACTCAGGAGTGCAGGAGGGCTTATGTGATGTCGACTTGTACATATGTAAATTGATTCCGAGAAAGGTTTTTCTTTGCAATTGCAATGTGCATGGAGTCTCTTCCAAAGCTGCCCCTATTTTGACAGTTAGGCTATCATGTGGCTATATAAAGCCTTTGCACGGCGGTTATGACAGGGGGCAGTCGCATTGTCGCCATGTGTCATGCATGAGTAGGTACTTTGTGATTCTATTGTTACATCATTTAAATAAGAAAACCTGCCCCCTGTCATGGCCGCCGGTGCAGAAGCTCTATTACTTAGTAGTAATGGTATTTTTTTCGTATACATTGAACAGAGATTTTAAGGAAATTACCTCCTGGAATCAACAGATAATGTAATTTTAAGATATACTTCCCACTTGCACTTTTGTCGCAAATGTTGCTTTTCTGTAGAAAAATCACGTTTTCTTCTTCAAAAATTGCCTTCAGTTAGTGCACAAGATAACCATTCACGCGCGCGCACAGCGCCCTCTGTTGTCGCGCTTACGCACAGACCGCTCGCTACGTCATTTTGTGCATTACTTTATGCAGTAATTTTATCATTTATTTATCTCAGAAATGCAACATTTGCGACGGAAGTGTCAGTGGGAAGTATATCTTAGAATTGAATAAGCTATCGATTCAAATATATAAATTTACCCAAATCCGTGTTCAATGTATATGAAAAAAATACCCAAAAGATTAATGAAAAAAATCCGTATTAATTATTAAATTAGTATTACCATGGAGGGGTATTACACATGACACACACAACATATATACATGTAAGCATGATAAGGGACATGCAGTACACGTACTGCGGGCATGTTGCTTCGTATACTATAGACATTGTAGCATGAAGGAAGATTTCCTCCATGATTGTAGCTAGCTAGCTACATTGTACCATGATTGTACACGTACAAACTACATGTAGTACAATGTCAATGACCATACAAAAATGATACATGATGATGCTGAGATCGAGAACGGCCACGGCGCCATACACATCACATGTGTGTATTGTGTATGCAACGAGGGATCACGATCTCGTTGGTTTTAAATTTTACGCTCTACAATTATGACACAATTTATAACTAGGTGACACATACATTTCATCATTTCCACTTTGTTTTCAATAACTTTTGCAAAGGTTTCTTACCTGGAATGGTCAGAAATGGCGAATAATTCCTGTCCAAATTTGTTGGCGATGCATGCTCCGGCCCGTATGGCAACACCAATCAAGGACAGTGATTTCTTCTAAGTCACGTGACGGGTGGACTTGCGTTTGATTGGCCAATTGAAGTACCAAGTATTCAGCGCTTACGGAAAGTAGTCACACCCCCATTGTATAAATAATCAGAAGTTAATCTTTCACGATGAAGTACAGTTTAGTGATTGACAAATGATGGTTTAATGATTGCCCCTGTTCATCAATAACAATATTATTGGATGACAGTTACACTGGAGACAAAATAATAACTTCGGTCCTAATAGTTGGGAACATCAAAATAATTAAAAAGTAGATGGAGGAAGTTAAAATGTCAACGTTTATTTAAAATAAATACAAAGCAATAAATGTTACAAGGAAAGTGGTCGGTTTAAAAGGTCATTTTTATTGTTTATTTATTTCTCACTTTTGTAACTGTAACTTCGGCGATTAAAATCGAAAACTATTTGTGGTAGGCCTACATGTAAAATTGGTTGAGGTTTTATAAAGGCCAAGGCCCATTGTATCTTTTGTGACCCAACATTTTTACTTGATGAGTTGATCAAGGAAAATCAACGAAAAGACGTACTAAAAGTGTTTATAGAATTAATTTGGCCAATTACCAATTATATACATGTATAATGATAATGCAATGCTGTATGTATCGCTGACAGACATTTTCTCTGACGTCGTTTTACTAAACACAGCTCGCCAAAGGTTGTGCTATTTTGTTCGTTTGTAACTACATGTATTACATGTCATAAACAAATGCTAAAATAGCTCTGATTAAAGGACGTGACAACATTTTTGAGCGCCCCCATTTTTCCCATGGGTGTTATTGATACCATATATATAATGTCATATTTTTCTCATTCTGAAATTTCTCGTCCTCAATATCCGTATATTTCCTGGGATATTGTCAAAAATCCACCGTTGTTTTGTAAATTAATTTATCCAATTAAAGCAATGTACGTATAGTGATTACATCCAAACCGGAAAATGCAAATTTTCTGTTTTCTTTCCATTTTGGGGAGGTATTTTATATGATTGTTATATGTTAGAACTTTTTTCGGGAAAAAAATATGGTCACCTCCTTTAATACTTTGGCTGTCAACACGGGAAAAGACCACTACGTACGGCTATGTCGTCGGCCCAAGGCCAAAACCTATAACCACAAGCCTTTAAAAGATGTTGACTATAGCAATTGCCCTTATAAGGAAATGCAGAGGAAATCATTCAGTTATGGATTTCTTCCGGGTTGTACGAGTCTAGATGTGGTGTCAATGTCATTTATTGTTGTTACAATGATAACTGGACGACAAAAATATAAATCCCCCTCACGGGCAAGAGCTGTGTTGGAACCGAACGTTTTTTTTCCTTTCAGTTCAAATTTCTTTTCAATTTTCAATGAGATGGTCATGGATTTCAGTTCCGAAAAGACAATGCCTACATGCACTTAAATATGGCCAAAGAGAACATACACTTTTGCTTTATTCTCATGCACAGCACAATTAAAATTCATGATTAGCACAACCCACGTACGTACTTCATGGCAAATCCGTCAGAGCATGGTACGGTCAGAGCATGGAGGAAAATGTTTTCTTCCTCTATGGTCAGAGAAATTGTCGTTAAACGCACGCAACTAGCACAGCGTAAGTTGGCACTGCATAGTACATGACTTTTTGTATCTTGAATGGTTTCTCGACAAGCTTGCAGTTTTTACCATAATGTTATGTTCTCCGTGTGCAAATACACCTTTGGTCATTAACATGTCACTCTTGAAGCAACATCAAATCGAAGTCGACCAGCATGCCGAGCTTTTGGTCTACATTTGCGGCTGGCGACCCCTGCTGGTCGCCGTGTGGCCACGATCCGGTCTATCCTCTGCTGCCACGCGAGCTCCAGATCAAATTACACGTGAAGCGTTCTACTGAAAATTGAAATTGATGGAAGATCGTATACTATCCTAATCCAACAGATTTCCAAAACACTCGTGCATATACATGTACATCATGCATGGCTCGATGTAAATTTTCGACAGGCCCTGTTTAATGACGTAATCATGAATTAATGAATATTTAGCTTTGGTCGTCAGCCATGTTGCTATTGGTTAAATCAAGCAAACATTACAAAAATTCTTTATTAAAAAAAATAAAGAAGACAGGCCTATATTTCATAATAAGTTGATACTTTGATTTTTGATTTTTTGCAGATCCTATATAATTAAAAGGCTTTAACATCAGCTGAACTGTGAAAATTCTAGACAACGTATTTTGACCGGGTATTTCCGATATTCGCTAATTAAAATGTTCTGTGGCAATTTGTATGCTAACCAATGACATGCCCGCTGTAAATATTTTAACGGAATGGTATGCCGCAAGGAACGAACAGCGGTATGCCTGGAATTCACATTCAACACGATAAGGCAACATGGCCAGTCTATGACTCCGGCGCGGCGCTAGGCTGTACGATGTAAAAGCACTTTAAAGGGGGTGTGTGAACGTATTAAAGAGATTCGGACAAAATGGTAGCGCCCATACTATACGAGGCGTCGCACGGTGGGCCAGGATTAAACCATGGAGCTCCATGATTAAACGAACGTGCGCCAAAATTAAATATTCGTCTGTTTTCGTGGGAAATATACCTTTAAGGATTTTCAAACCCATGATACAATGGTAATATTTTTAAATGAGTGTGATGTCGTTATAATGGTGAATTATGATTGGGGCGTGTTTTTTGCATGAACTATACGGTTTTAAAACAAACTCCTGAAGCGGGCATGGGGGTTTATGAAATAATGCTCGATATACAATATTGACAGGTCATTTTCTTTTTTTTCAACTTTTAACTTTATACACATACACTGCACTTTAAGGCAATTGACTCTAGGCATATGAGTCCCAAGGAAGTGCCTACTAGATGCGCCTATTACTAGGGAATACAACCCGTCAATCACGCAAGTACAGGCACATGATATGACGGTAGTCCAGTATGGGTTTTATAAAAACAGCATAACTTCCAAGGTAGCAGGTCGTGGCAGCTAAATTTGGTTTTAAAATGTTCATGGGTTTTATGCTTTTAGGAAAAATATGAATTAAGGCAGCAATCGACAGCAATTTGTATTTCCAGCGTTATTAAAGGCACAGATCGTCAGCAATGCGCGCGCCAAATTCGTGCCCGAAATACGCAGCACCGTGTAGCAAAGGCATGGAGCTGCGTATTTCGTCGCACGAATTTGACGCGCGCGCATTGCTGACGAGCCTGTGCCTTTAAATAAAGCACACAATAATAGTTTGTCCGTGTTTTTTCGGATGAAATACTACAAATTTAAGTAAAATTGCCATGATATAACAGAAATAACATGCTTTTTTCTCGTGATTTGCCTGTTCTCGTCGGATTTAAGACGGTTAATACTCGAAGTTGGAATTATTGTGGTGATTACAGTTTTATAGATCCACACAAACCTAACAAATGTAAAAATATTAATTTTTAAAACAATCATCATTTGCCTATATATTTATTTGGCACAGTTTGCATTTCCACCTGGCCCACTCTGCGTCGATGCAATCTTTTCAGTAGGAATATTTCTCATTCTTTGTTTGACAATAATGCACAGTTGCACTTGTTAATCACAATGTTTTTATTTCTTGGGTACTATAATTCTTTAAATTTAAACCGATCGCTAGTCTGGGCCGTGTCAAGTTGTCACATGCATATCCAACAGAGGGCGCAATTCATGGGACGTATTTCTTTGTGGAAGTCAGGAATCGAAAAAAATAACCCACATTCACAGGGTAGAATCACACGTCCTCGTTTACGCATCGAACGAGGTTGTAATCGGCTCCTTGAACAGTTGCATTCAAAAGAGGCTATGTGTACAAGCAAAGGTCGTATTTTACAGTTGACCACTACGTCAAAAAAGCCAACATCACAGCAACCGACAGAGTGACGATGCGAGAAAGTCATTGTTCTGTCATAATAGTATACAGCCTCGTTGTTTGGTCAATATTATATGGCCTTCGGCGCAAGGAGCGAATGGACACTTCTAAAGCCCGCCGCACACCTTTGCGATTTACCGCATCATCGGATCATCGGACCACTTACCGGAAAGGTGTGCGCTGAAACAATTCGGGCCGGTCTGACCGCACGCTATAGACCGGAGCAAATCAAACTTGTTTTATTTTTCCGGATCCGATGGTCCGGTGTCCGATGTGCCGGTAAATCGCAAAGGTGTGCGGCGGGCTTAAACTGCAGCTGGATAGGTGACAGCTATGTCCTACATGTACATGTACGTATGCGTTCTTGAAGCACCAATCACTTCCTGCCCGTAATAGATCATAGTGAATCTGCCAAAGATAACCGACAATGCTGTGCTGCAAATCCAGAAACTTTATTGTAGTACCGACTTCTGTTACAAACTTATGTAGCCGTACATGGTGATTAGGCACAGATTAACTGCAATGAAAGTAGAAACAAAATAGCTATGTCACAAGAAATTACCTATAGTGATTGTGTAACATATTTAGGCTTAACCATAGCTCAAATTAGCTAAGATAATCTCAGCTCTTTTTTTATCATTTTTCATTGGGATGTGGTCTTTTCACGCGTAGAGCTGAGAGAACTTATGAACATGAACCCGCCATCGCAAAAACAGGACAAAACAAATGTGTCATTTTCTCACCGTGACACACTAATTCCCCCTAAAACTCACCCAAACCTTGCCAGGCATAACCACTACGCAGGTCCTTGAGGGAAATAACCAGCCACGATGATTAATTTGCCAACAATTCCAACAAAACAAACCGGTATTCTCACAGCCAGTCCTGCTGTCTTGTGTTTTAAATGATAATATGTCTTCTCGTCGCGTGACACATAGTCTGTGTACAAAGGAATTTTTATGCGCGTCGGTTACCAGTTCACCAGTGCGGCCTACCAGTCAAACCTATTTCGTAATCACGTCCGCACAGCGAAATAGGTTTGACTGGTAGGCCGCACTGGTGAACTGGTAACCGACGCGCATAAAAATTCCTTTGTACACAGACTATGTGTCACGCGACGAGAAGACATATTATCATTTAAAACACAAGACAGCAGGACTGGCTGTGAGAATACCGGTTTGTTTTGTTGGAATTGTTGGCAAATTAATCATCGTGGCTGGTTATTTCCCTCAAGGACCTGCGTAGTGGTTATGCCTGGCAAGGTTTGGGTGAGTTTTAGGGGGAATTAGTGTGTCACGGTGAGAAAATGACACATTTGTTTTGTCCTGTTTTTGCGATGGCGGGTTCATGTTCATAAGTTCTCTCAGCTCTACGCGTGAAAAGACCACATCCCAATGAAAAATGATAAAAAAAGAGCTGAGATTATCTTAGCTAAGCTCAAATATGCAAATGAAGAAATTATTAAAGCAATGTTTACATTAACCCATGTGCATGTAAGTGTATAGACTGATGAAAGTCTATACCAACTCTGACCTATAAACCTTGTGCTAATACAACATAAACACATTTAGCAACTGTATCATTTAAATAATATTTGATGTCTAAATGCAGAAAGGGCTTATGCTACACCATGTTATATCAACAAATGGTAATATGCATGTACATGTATTTTCTCAAATAACACATTCCGCAATTACATGTGGCTCCAACAAACGCATTGTCAAACTACAACTTTTAGTCTAAAAAACAGTACTTAATAGAACACTAATCACTTAACAGTTCTATAACTTCATGACAAGAAAACCAATGTACTAACCGTTTAATAAAACCTTGGCGGGACTGTTACTTTGGGCGAAGAAATAAGCACATAAGTTGCGATAAATTATGAAGCCAAAACCATGTTGTTTGACTTTGATAATCCTAGGCCTTTTTTCCAAATCACGGCTTCGTCTCCGTCTCCGGCTCCGTCTCCATTCCGCCATCTTGAAGCCGCATACCAAACTTCGGCTCGGCTTCAGGCTTCATTTTGGCCCAAATGAGGCTCCAAAACGAAGTCATGCAACTAAAGAGGTGACTTCGCCCGGCTTCGTGACGTCATGAACTGGAAAATCACGTGACAGCAACAACAACTTTGTGAACTTTTGCAGGTTTGCTAAACTTTGCCGCCGCCAAAACTCGTCTGCTAGCGCTTCAAAAAAGCCGGTGAAAAAAAGAGCGGTATGCCTACTAGGCACGACTAGTGTTCCAAACGGTTTTTGGTTTGGCTTCGCTAAAGTAAAGCCAAAGGCGGTTGGATCCGGAGCCGCATGAAGTCGGAGCCTGAAGACGGAGTCAAGATTTGGAAAAGGGCCCTAGCTACCGCTTAACTCCAACAACGCCCTCAATAGACAAAACAAAGTTCACTGAGTTTGCCGTTACATTCCTGTTCAGTGAAGCTTCCCATCATGGACTCCGTTGAGCTCTATTCCTTTGAGTGATATGTTCAGCTAAAATTTGATATATTATTTTCCTACATGAAATCCAATTTCATAATAAATATCTACAAATGTCTTACTGGTGACAGAACTTTTTGGGTCGAGTGTAGTATGTTTTCCGGTGTGTTTTCGGGTGTATTTTCTGGTGTGTTTACCATGTTTACCGGTGTTTTCCGGTAAATATTAACACCCGGCACGGCCGGTCAATTGTTTTTGTAGGCCACTGGGCACCCCCACTAAAAAGTAATGCGCTCCCCCTGTTCTTCCACCCCTGTTCTTCCACCCTCCCCCCCCCCCCCCCCCCCCCCCCACCTCCCCCAGTGAACAAAATCCTGGCTACGCGTACGCCGTTGCCCCGGCCTCCAAAACCGTGCCCCATCGAGCACATCCCGGTTCGACACATGGTCTATCTAGCGGTACCCGAAGAACGTGCAATACGGACAATGTCTCACGCCTACCTTATTACAACTTGCTCCACACTTTCCAACATGTCAAAGTAAAGAGGAAGTATTAATTCAAATATTGAATACCCCAAAAGAGTGGAGCAAGCCTTATAGAGTGGGGAAAATGGCACCTTTTCTATAATTATAATGCTTTATTTAGACGTCGTTGCTTCATCCAGTGTATATATATCGATGGTACCCACCTCATACCATTGATTTATATATACAATGGATGAAGTAACGACGTCTAAAATTGAAGCCACCGTCTGCCATTGTACCCCACCTTATACAATGCCTTGCCTAGGCAAGGCATTGTATAAGGTGGGGTACAATGGCGGACGGTGTCTTCACTAGTCTACATCATGGTCTTCATGTGTTCAGTGGAATGCAAGTGTATATATACATATCGATGGTGGGTACACGACTACGTGCACTTGCGCCGTGCGTCCATAAATCCGCACGTGCTCACGGAAAATGTCTCACGGCTGGCTGGCTAAATACAGCTTGCTCCATAGGCCTAATAAATAAGTAGTAACTAAACAAATATAAGGTAGCTCGGAGCAAGGGCATTAAAGCAACAGGCTCGTCCGCACTGCGCGCCCGCCAAATTCGTGCCACGAAATACGCAGCTCCATGCATTTGCTTTGCAGCTGCGTATTTCATCGCACGAATTAGGCGCGCGCGCATTGCTGACGAGCATGTGCCTTCAATTGCTACAGACCGTATTGAACTGCTCACTATCGCAGACAAAGGGGCAAACTCAAATTTGTTTACAATTTCAGAAAGAAATTACCTTTTCTCTACAGTTGAAAAAAAAACACATTACATTTCAAACAGTAACAGCAGCCTGCTGATCCATTTCTGACCCAAACAAACTTGTTAGGATTATTGTTACAAATGACATACTAAACAAACTCAGTAAACTGATACAGTTCATGATATCAAGAAGCCACTAAAAATGACACCAATTATTTTTACACAAGTCAATATATAATTATTCTGTTGTCCCGAGATGACATCACAGCTTTGCTCATGAATTTGGAAATTCAGTTACAATGACCCGCTGTAGGACCATCAAACCAGCCATTCGCCATCGACATGCTCGTTGGTCAAGTGGTTCGGACGTCTGCCTGGTATGCGGAAGGTCGTGGGTTCGAGTCCCGCCCGAGCACGCATAAGAGTTTTAGCGTGTCCTCGGGGAACGCGCTTAGTATATTACATGCGTCCTTTAAACTGTTCAACAATGTAAGCACAAGGCATGCCCGGCGATCGCGCCCTCAAGGAACAAAGTGTTGCACCTGATAAGAAGAGAGGAAAAGAACCCTCCTTTAGTCAGACTATGGCCCGTATTCTAGAACGTTCCTTTAGCGTTAAGGGAGACTTTAAGTCAACCTTTAGCTAAATTTTATTTAAAGAACCAACCTTTATCTCGGGTCAAAGGACGCCTTTAGGTACCTTCCTTTAGCAAAGGTTGGGTCGTTTCAAGAACCTTCCTTCATTACAGGAAATGCTTTATTTTGCCTTAAGGAGGCCTTTAAACGTAAGGTTGGTCTGGAGTATCTTTTAGTCTTCCTTTAGCAGCCAATGTGCAAGGATACCAGCGATGGGTGATTACGTCAACCGACTAGCGCGTTATATGACGTCATTAGGGGTATGCCACGTATCAGGACACGTCTTCCTCAGTTTCAAGAGGATGATTTCAGTGATGACGCCTTTTTAAAAACGCTTTCGGTTCACCAAGGATGGATTTAACCACCGTAGTCAACCCATACGGCAACACATGACTGCGTACATACTGCGTACTAGCTGCGTACGGCCTGACGAGTCTGCACTTCCGGGTTGGCCGAAAATGGGCGGGCTTTGGATATGCGGGTATGCAAGGTATGAATATTTAACATTTGTCTTGAGCCAATCAGGAGCTTCATGAGTATAACACGTAATGACGCGATGCATGCATTATGCATGTGATGGCGTCCTAATGTTACGAGAACCGTGACATGATCGATGGACGAAAACAACAAATATTCTCGGGTTCGTAGCATTTATTGTGATTGTCTGTTTACGTATTTGATTACACTTCTGGAGGACAACGGTCGTAATACGACAGCTTTCCTTAATGATTCGTGGGAGCTCTTAATACTGCCTCGGATGAACAAACTGAACCTCCCGTGCGTCGACCAATGAAATTTCAGCTCACGCTGGGGTGGTTTCCCTATTACTGTAACGAGTTTCGCTGGCTGAATGCAGAACCATCAACGCGTTGGGTTTAGGACCGTACCGATACATGTACGTGCATAGCGCATGTGTACGTGTGCATAGTCGTAGCGCGGCGCGTTGTGAGCCAATACGTGCAACAGATTCCGTAGTTTGTAAGCGCTTTGTTCAGTTTTATCTTCAGCGGGCCGTCTAGAAGACAAGCCCAACGCCTTGATCAAGGCTAACACGGGACTAGAAAACTTACATCGTCCTGTTACAACAGCTCATTTAGGAGCATAAAGGGAGCCTTAGAGAAAGTGTCCCTTCTTTAAAGGGAGCCTTTAAACAATTTGTGGTAAAGGAAGACCTTAACATGAGGGAAGTTAAAGTGTGGTTCTTGAATACCATTTGTTAAAGGAGCCTTTAGCAAAGGAACTCCTCAATAAAGGAAGCCCCTATAAAGGTCTACTTTAGGCCTATTTAAAGGAGGGTTTTAGAATACGGGCCTATGTACATTTCTTGATGTGTTTATTCTGTGGTCTTATTCAAGAATGGCCCCACAGAATTCAGCAAGAATGTACATGTCCCAGTAGTTGGACTGTTCCAAACAAAAAATGGGGGGTGCAATTTCCGGTGTACTTAATTTAGGAGGGGCAGATTGGGACCAGATCCCTACATGGAATGTACATGTCCCAGTAGTTGGACTGTTCTAAACAAAAAATGGGGGGTGCAATTTCCGGTGTACTTAATTTAGGAGGGGCAGATTGGGACCAGATCCCTACATGGAATGTACATGTCCCAGTAGTTGGACTGTTCTAAACAAAAAATGGGGGTGCAATTTCCGGTGTACTTAATTTAGGAGGGGCAGATTGGGACCAGATCCATACATGCGCCCCCCAAAAAGAAAATGTTGTCCCAAACATTTCAGCCATTGCAAAATTGCAACAATTTTCTTAATAAACAATTTACAAATGCACTCAAGGTTCATATATGTACATGCTTCAGTGAACAGTTGGGGTTTGATAGGAAATTTGACTCAGGGAAACAAAATTATTTGCTATTCGCGTGTGTATCCCCAAGCACAAACGAATATGGAAGTTAAGGCTCCGGAAATACCTTATACTTGCTGATTCGACAAATCACTAAACAATTAATTACTGAGACTTCCTACTGTACATTGTGCACATCAACTGTTCAAATCTGAAGCTGGACAAGTGTCCGTTACTGGATGGCGGAAGTCTTTTATAGAGGACATTTATCACGTGTCAATAGGGTCTATGGGTTAAAAAACCTATCATCAAGGACAATTTCCTAATTCTTCTAACTTGTATGCTGGCCAGCAAAATCTATTCCACCAGTAACCCTACCACTTGCCCCAAAAATCAAATGAACCAACACTGCATACTTTTGCGTAACCTTATAGACATTGCATGAGTATCTGCCTAATAGCAGTTACATCATGGGGAGTGGCCCTTGAGAATGCATATATGCCGAAGGGAACTGATTTGCGGGTTGTACCCAGACAAACTTTTGAACTTGTGGAACCCATGTCCAACTCGGAGCAAAATTCATAGGTTGTGTAGGAGTCCATTGTCCTTGGTGTGACATCTAAAAAGGCGGAGCAGTCCGTGGTATCAGCGGCTCGCCCATGGTGTCATAGGTAAATATGGTTGGGGGTTTCCGGTTTCGAGAAGGACGTTCTTCTGGCGGTTCATCGTCCTCTTGATCTGAGACTGCATCCTCAAGCTCAGACGCCATGTCGTCGTGAAATATGTTCTTCATTGCAGGCATTGGTAGCGCATTAATCATGTGGTGTAATGATGAATTAACCACAACCAGTTCTGGCAAGGTCGCCAAATGTTGCACCTGATAAGAAGTGAGGAAAAGAACCCTCCTCGGTCAGACTATGTACATTTCTTGATGTGTTTATTCTTATTCAAGAATGGCCCCACAGAATTCAGCACTTCTAAGAATGTACATGTCCCAGTAGTTGGACTGTTCCAAACACAAAATGGGGGGTGCAATTTCCGGTGTACTTAATTTAGGAGGGGCAGATTAATTAAAACTTATCGACTGGGCGGTTACCTAGCTAGCAAAGGCGCACAACCCTCCAGCAGTTAGAGTGTGGCATTCCCCGTAACAGCCCCTTAAATGTCGCAACTGGGATTAAGTGCCTTGCCCAGGGACACAGGCACGTTGGTCATAGATTTGGAATCCCGCTTCATACCCACTACTCGGTACAAATAACCATCTCAAAACTATTGTAAATTCTTTAAAAATATGTTTCGTTTAAACGTTCGTCAAACCAATTTTTCTTTGTTTTTCCCGGTTAAATGTCCCATCCTTACTTAGGCCTACGACCCTGATGAAACCATCATACGATGATTGTAAAAGTGGAAACTATTTTGATGAGAATCCTCATACGACCCTTTGCGAATGTTTTCGATCAGATTGCGACGTTATACGATGCATCCCGATTTTTTGAGACTTTTTGCGATCTTTTCCTGGAAATTATGACGATCATGTGACTTAAGAAAACTTAAAAGATCTTAAAAGTTCGAATTGAAATAGTGCTGAAGGATTGGTTAAGAAACTTTACAATGGCATTAGGATTATTTATGACCTTGGTAAGACACATTACGACTTTATTACGATATCTTACGACCGGTTGCGACATTTTTTAACATTCCAAAAGTCTCGTAATGACTTTGCGACCAAGACGAATTATTACGATCGTTTAAGAATGTTTACGAATGTCTTTATGAATGTTTACGAATGCCCTTACGAATACTTACGATTTAAAATCGTAAAGGTTCATATCCAAAATCGTCTAAAGCGGGCCTCCCACTATGCGACTTTTGCCAGTTTTTCCAACGATTAGGTACGATTTGGTACGATTGTGTATATAGTCTATAGACAGTCTCTGGTAATCTCACCAAATCGTACCAATTCGTACGAAATTCGTGGCAAAAATCGCACAGTTGGGAGGCCCGCTTAAGACCGGTGGTGTTGGGTCTGGTGATCTTGAGGGGGCCATTTCCAAGTCCAATTCAAAACATTACCAAACCTAACATCACTGGATGCTTTTTACTACTCATGAAACTGGATGAACTGGAGAGACGAATAAGAACAAAAGAGTACACACTCATAAAATTGTAGATAAAATGGAAATTGTATTATATTTAGAAAATTGGCTTATACATATCGGTAGACATCAGTTTCATGTTTTCATTATTGTCGCCATCGTGTTGGGAATTTCATGCCTGGCATTTTTTAGGTCTTTTTTTTTAGTCTACAATTGCAAATAATTGTGCATGGCGTTTGTGAAGATACAACTAACACAATAATTTACTTTTGTTTAACTTGAAGGTATACACACTGGCCTACTGTTTACGTAATTTAGTAAAACAGCATCTTGACAATACTTTTTTGATGGTCCTTGTAAAAAAGATCGTCAAAGTTTCCCGTAATTACCCACAAAAGCTAAAATTAATGTTAACAAATGTCAAAAGTCGAGTTATACGCTTTACCAGCCGTTCACTATCGCGCGAGACTCACCACTTTGTCGGAAACGATTCGGAGGACGGAGGGCGCTAGCTAAACTTTCCGAAAAACTGATAGCAAAGAAATGACTGATGTCAAATTGACCTCTCATGTTCCTATTTGATCCTGTTTTGCATCTTAATTTTTCGGCACATGTTATTATTATTTTTGTTTACAAAAACTGATAGCAAAGAAAGGACATGTCAAATTGACCTCTCATGCTCCTAATTGATCCTGTTTTGCATCTTAATTTTTCGGCACAAAATTTGCCCCTGTTCAGTCAGGCATGAAATTCCCAACACGATGGCGACAATAATGAAAACATGAAACTGATGTCTACCGATATGTATAAGCCAATTTTCTAAATATAATACAATTTCCATTTTATCTACAATTTTATGAGTGTGTACTCTTTTTTGATACACCCTGTACTTGTTCCCCATTGTGCCTTAAACATCTGTGCCCGAAAAACTGATAGCAAAGAAAGGACATGTCAAATTGACCTCTCATGCTCCTAATTGATCCTGTTTTGCATCTTAATTTTTCGGCACAAAATTTGCCCCTGTTCAGTCAGGCATGAAATTCCCAACACGATGGCGACAATAATGAAAACATGAAACTGATGTCTACCGATATGTATAAGCCAATTTTCTAAATATAATACAATTTCCATTTTATCTACAATTTTATGAGTGTGTACTCTTTTTTGATACACCCTGTACTTGTTCCCCATTGTGCCTTAAACATCTGTGCCCGAAAAACTGATAGCAAAGAAAGGACATGTCAAATTGACCTCTCATGCTCCTAATTGATCCTGTTTTGCATCTTAATTTTTCGGCACAAAATTTGCCCCTGTTCAGTCAGGCATGAAATTCCCAACACGATGGCGACAATAATGAAAACATGAAACTAAAAACATGAAACATGAATATGTATTAGCCAATTTTCTAAATATAATACAATTTCCATTTTATCTACAATTTTATGAGTGTGTACTCTTTTTTGATACACCCTGTGCTTGTTCCCCATTGTGCCTTAAACATCTAAGAAATTTTGAAGGAATTTCTTTCAGTTGGGGGTTTGGTGAAAACGGAAATAATGTATTGTGGTATAGGGACGTGAGGTGGAGAGAGTCGCTATGTCACATATCGTGCTGGGTACAGAGATTCAAGCTTCGATATGCAAAAGTACAAGCAGAGGTGAACGTCTCCTATAGACAATTCCCATGTACTTTGAGAAAATTAAACATCTTCCGCATTGTCAAGGCTTCTCCTCCTTAGGTAATTGCGTTTGGTAATTGTCTGAATATAACGATGTAGCCTTTCGATGTCGAAACGTTAACGATTGGTTTTGATAAAGTTTAGTAACAGCAGCGCTTACAGCACGATATGGGGCCGAGGGCGGCTCCCTTACCATTGTTACCCCATTGTGTCTCAAACATTCAAAGAATTCCAAAGGAACTTCCTTTCAGTTGTTAGGGGGAGGGCGGTTGTGCGTTAACAAAAAGGAAGAGTGTGTTGAGTCAGAGGGGCGTCAGGGGGAGTCCTTAAGGCCCCGAATCGTGCAAGGTATAGGTTTTTATGCAGCGCGATATGTGGAAGAGGGTACCCCCGCACCCCCTTCAATGTTAATAATGATAATAATAACTAGACCTGTGTTCGTTCTTGACAACGAACACATGGCTGTTCCCCTCCTTTTTATAAACATATGTGGTGTTCGGGATGACCTCTGTTAGTGATCGTATATGAAGAAATCACGATCGTATGTCAAACGGTTGAGTTTTTATTGATTTTTAAATATTGAATATTATTACATGCCCCTTTAATCTGACATGTAGGGAAGGTCAAAGGTGTTGCTATATGTTTGGATACCCCACCCTAGTCGAAGTGTAACACAGTTGACCCCATCGTGATATATTGTACCCCTTTCAAATGGCAAGGCAAAATCTGTTTGACCAATAGGAAACGAGGTCAAAGGTCAAGCCATGTGCGCATCTTAAAGACATTTGTTAGTGATCGTATATGCAGAAGGAATCAAATTTGTAGGTCAAACGGTAGATTTTTTATTGATTTTTGAATATTTAATTACGTAATCATCTTGTCGCTAGAGGGCGCTAGTTCGTACGATGACGTCATCACTTATATTTTTGGAAAGCTTAAGGGCCTCTGGTAATAACACCATTGACCCTATCTCAATACCTCCTTTCACTTTCAAACTAAGGGCCACTTCCGGTTTCGACCGGAAGTGAGCAAGGTCAAAGGTCACGGCCATATTTTTTGGATACACCACCCTAGGTCCAAGTGTAATACAGTTGACCACATCCAGATATCTTGTACCACTTTCAAATGGCAAGGCAAAATCTGTTAGACCAATAGGAAACGAGGTCAAAGGTCAAGGGGTGTGCGCATCTCAAAGACCTTTGTTAGTCATCGTAGGTCAAACGGTTGATTTGTTATTGATTTTTGAATATTTAATTTATTAAACTTCATACCCCTTTAATCTGACACGTGATGACGTCATCATGACGTCATTAGTACTGTGCACAACTTTACATAGTGACCAATGTCCATGTGAAGTTTGAAGTCAATCATCAATGTGCAAGTGTCCGAAATAGCGTATGAAAAAAGTGGAAGAAGTAAAAGAATAAACTAGAAATGTGTTCGTTGAAAACGAACACATGGCTGTTCCCCTCCTTTTTATAAACATATGTGGTGTTCGGGATGACCTTTGTTAGTGATTGTATATGAAGAAATCACGATCGTATGTCAAACGGTTGAGTTTTTATCGATTTTTAAATATTGAATATTATTACATGCCACTTTAATCTGACATGTAGGGAAGGTCAAAGGTGTTGCTATATGTTTGGATACCCCACCCTAGTCGAAGTGTAACACAGTTGACCCCATCGTGATATATTGTACCCCTTTCAAATGGCAAGGCAAAATCTGTTTGACCAATAGGAAACGAGGTCAAAGGTCAAGCCATGTGCGCATCTTAAAGACATTTGTTAGTGATCGTATATGCAGAAGGAATCAAATTTGTAGGTCAAACGGTAGATTTTTTATTGATTTTTGAATATTTAATTACGTAATCATCTTGTCGCTAGAGGGCGCTATTTCCTACGATGACGTCATCACTTATATTTTTGGAAAGCTTAAGGGCCTCTGGTAATAACACCATTGACCCCATCTCAATACCTCCTTTCACTTTCAAACTAAGGGCCACTTCCGGTTTCGACCGGAAGTGAGCAAGGTCAAAGGTCACACAAATATTTTTTAGATACCCCACCCTAGTCGAAGTGTAACACAAGTGACTTTGTCCAAATATCTTGCACCACTTTCAAATGGCAAGGCAAAATCTGTTAGACCAATAGGAAACGAGGTCAAAGGTCAAGGGGTGTGCGCATCTCAAAGACCTTTGTTAGTCATCGTATATGCCGAAGGAATCAAGATCGTAGGTCAAACGGTTGATTTTTTATTGATTTTTGAATATTTAATTTATTAAACTTCATGCCCCTTTAATCTGACACGTGATGACGTCATGATTACGTCATTAGTACTATGCACTAATTCACATAGTGACCAATGTCCATGTGAAGTTTGAAGTCAATCATGAATGTGCAAGTGCCCGAAAAAGCGTCTGAAAAAAGTGGAGGAAGAAAAAGAAAAAAAACTAGACCTGTGTTCGTTCTTGACAACGAACACATGGCTGTTCCCTTCCTTTTTATGAACATGTGTGGTGTTCGAGACGACCTATTATCACCTATGTTGTTATATTTAACTATTTAATCATCTTGTCCCAAGAGAGCGCTATTTTATACGATGACGTCATCACTCACATTTTGGAAAGCTTGAGGCCCTTTGACATTAACACCCTTGACCCCGTATTTATACCCTCTACCATTTTCACACTAAAGGCCACTTCCCGTTTCGACCGGAAGTGAGCAAGGTCAAAGGTCACCAACCTATTTTTTTTAGATACCCCACCCTAGTTGAAGTGTAACACAACTGACCTCGTCCAAATATCTTGCACCACTTTCAAATGGCAAGGCAAGATCTGTTTGACCAATAGGAAACGAGGTACTAAAGGCCACTTCCCGTTTTGACCGGAAGTGAGCAAGGTCAAAGGTCACCAACCTATTTTTTAGATACCCCACCCTAGTTGAAGTGTAACACAACTGACCTCGTCCAAATATCTTGCACCACTTTCAAATGGCAAGGCAAGATCTGTTTGACCAATAGGAAACGAGGTCAAGGGTCAAGGCGTGTGCACATTTTAAAGACCTTTGTTAGTCATCGTATATGGCGAAGGAATCAAGATCGTAGGTCAAACGGTTGATTTTGTATTGATTTTTTAATGTCTAATTTATTAAACATCATGCCCCTTTAATCTGACACGTGATGACGTCATCATAACGTAATCAGTTAAAGACCTTTGTTAGTTATTGTATATGGCGCAGGAATCAAGATAGTAGCTAAAATGGTTGATTTCTTACGGATTTTTTATATCCCATTTATTTTATTTGATGCCCCTTTAATCTGACACGTGATGACGTCATTATGACGTCATTAGTGAAAGACCTTTGTTAGTGATCATATTTGGCGCAGGAATCAAGATCGTAGCTCAAACGGTTGATTTTTTATTGATTTTTTATATTTCATTTATCTGTTTTCATGCCCCTTTAATCTGACATGTGATGACGTCGTCCTGACGTCATCATTTAAAGACATTTATTAGTGGTCGTATATGGCGCAGGAATGAAGATCATAGCTCAAACGGTTGATTTGTTATTGATTTTTGAACATTTAATTTTATCAAATACCCCTTTAATCTAACACATTGAGCAAGGTCAAAGGTCGCCACCATATTTTTTGGATACCCCACCCAAGGTCCAAGTGTAATACAGTTGACCACATCCAGATATCTTGTACCACTTTTAAATGGCAAGGCAATATCTGTTTGACCAATAGGAAACGAGGTCCAATGTCAAGGGGTGTGCGCATCTCAAAGACCTTTGTTAGTCATCGTATATGGCGAAGGAATCAAGATCGTAGGTCAAACGGTTGATTTTGTATTGACTTTTTAATGTATAATTTATTAAACTTCATACCCCTTTAATCTGACACGTGATGACGTCATCATGACGTCATTAGTACTGTGCACAACTTCACATAGTGACCAATGTCCATGTGAAGTTTGAAGTCAATCATGAATGTGCAAGTGCCCGAAATAGCGTCTGAAAAAAGTGGAAGGAAAAGAAAAAAAAAACTAGACCTGTGTTCGTTCTTGACAACGAACACATGGCTGTTCCCTTCCTTTTTATGAACATGTGTGGTGTTCGAGACGACCTATTATCACCTATGTTGTTATATTTAACTATTTAATCATCTTGTCCCAAGAGAGCGCTATTTTATACGATGACGTCATCACTCACATTTTGGAAAGCTTGAGGCCCTTTGACATTAACACCCTTGACCCCGTATTTATACCCTCTACCATTTTCACACTAAAGGCCACTTCCCGTTTCGACCGGAAGTGAGCAAGGTCAAAGGTCACCAACCTATTTTTTTTAGATACCCCACCCTAGTTGAAGTGTAACACAACTGACCTCGTCCAAATATCTTGCACCACTTTCAAATGGCAAGGCAAGATCTGTTTGACCAATAGGAAACGAGGTACTAAAGGCCACTTCCCGTTTTGACCGGAAGTGAGCAAGGTCAAAGGTCACCAACCTATTTTTTAGATACCCCACCCTAGTTGAAGTGTAACACAACTGACCTCGTCCAAATATCTTGCACCACTTTCAAATGGCAAGGCAAGATCTGTTTGACCAATAGGAAACGAGGTCAAGGGTCAAGGCGTGTGCACATTTTAAAGACCTTTGTTAGTCATCGTATATGGCGAAGGAATCAAGATCGTAGGTCAAACGGTTGATTTTGTATTGATTTTTTAATGTCTAATTTATTAAACATCATGCCCCTTTAATCTGACACGTGATGACGTCATCATAACGTAATCAGTTAAAGACCTTTGTTAGTTATTGTATATGGCGCAGGAATCAAGATAGTAGCTAAAATGGTTGATTTCTTACGGATTTTTTATATCCCATTTATTTTATTTGATGCCCCTTTAATCTGACACGTGATGACGTCATTATGACGTCATTAGTGAAAGACCTTTGTTAGTGATCATATTTGGCGCAGGAATCAAGATCGTAGCTCAAACGGTTGATTTTTTATTGATTTTTTATATTTCATTTATCTGTTTTCATGCCCCTTTAATCTGACATGTGATGACGTCGTCCTGACGTCATCATTTAAAGACATTTATTAGTGGTCGTATATGGCGCAAGAATGAAGATCATAGCTCAAACGGTTGATTTGTTATTGATTTTTGAACATTTAATTTTATCAAATACCCCTTTAATCTAACACATTGAGCAAGGTCAAAGGTCGCCACCATATTTTTTGGATACCCCACCCTAGTCGAAGTGTAACACAATTGACCCCGTCCAAATATCTTGTACCACTTTCAAATGACAAGGCAAAATCCGTTTGACCAATAGGAAACAAGGTCAAAGGTCAAGGCGTGTGCGCATCTTAAAGACATTTGTTAGTCATCATATATGGCGAAGGAATCAAGTTCGTATGTCAAACGGTTGATTTTATATTGATTTTTGAATATTTAATTTATTAAACTTCATGCCCCTTTAATCTGACACGTGATGACGTCATCATGACGTCATTAGTAGTGTGCACAACTTCACATAGTGACTAATGTCCATGTGAAGTTTGAAGTCAATCATGAATGTGCAAGTGCCCGAAATAGCGTCTGAAAAAAGTGGAAGAAGGAAAAGAAAAAAAACTAGAAATGTGTTCGTTGAAAACGAACACATGGCTGTTCCCCTCCTTTTTATGAGCATGTCTGGTGTTGGTGACGACCTATTATCACCTATGTTGTTATATTTAACTATTTAATCATCTTGTCCCAAGAGAGCGCTATTTTATACGATGACGTCATCACTCACATTTTGGAAAGCTTGAGGCCCTTTGACATTAACACCCTTGACCCCGTATTTATACCCTCTACCATTTTCACACTAAAGGCCACTTCCCGTTTCGACCGGAAGTGAGCAAGGTCAAAGGTCACCAACCTATTTTTTAGATACCCCACCCTAGTTGAAGTGTAACACAACTGACCTCGTCCAAATATCTTGCACCACTTTCAAATGGCAAGGCAAGATCTGTTTGACCAATAGGAAACGAGGTCAAGGGTCAAGGCGTGTGCACATTTTAAAGACCTTTGTTAGTCATCGTATATGGCGAAGGAATCAAGATCGTAGGTCAAACGGTTGATTTTGTATTGATTTTTTAATGTCTAATTTATTAAACATCATGCCCCTTTAATCTGACACGTGATGACGTCATCATAACGTAATCAGTTAAAGACCTTTGTTAGTTATTGTATATGGCGCAGGAATCAAGATAGTAGCTAAAATGGTTGATTTCTTACGGATTTTTTATATCCCATTTATTTTATTTGATGCCCCTTTAATCTGACACGTGATGACGTCATTATGACGTCATTAGTGAAAGACCTTTGTTAGTGATCATATTTGGCGCAGGAATCAAGATCGTAGCTCAAACGGTTGATTTTTTATTGATTTTTTATATTTCATTTATCTGTTTTCATGCCCCTTTAATCTGACATGTGATGACGTCGTCCTGACGTCATCATTTAAAGACATTTATTAGTGGTCGTATATGGCGCAGGAATGAAGATCATAGCTCAAACGGTTGATTTGTTATTGATTTTTGAACATTTAATTTTATCAAATACCCCTTTAATCTAACACATTGAGCAAGGTCAAAGGTCGCCACCATATTTTTTGGATACCCCACCCTAGTCGAAGTATAACACAATTGACCCCGTCCAAATATCTTGTACCACTTTCAAATGACAAGGCAAAATCTGTTTGACCAATAGGAAACAAGGTCAAAGGTCAAGGCGTGTGCGCATCTTAAAGACATTTGTTAGTCATCATATATGGCGAAGGAATCAAGTTCGTATGTCAAACGGTTGATTTTATATTGATTTTTGAATATTTAATTTATTAAACTTCATGCCCCTTTAATCTGACACGTGATGACGTCATCATGACGTCATTAGTAGTGTGCACAACTTCACATAGTGACTAATGTCCATGTGAAGTTTGAAGTCAATCATGAATGTGCAAGTGCCCGAAATAGCGTCTGAAAAAAGTGGAAGAAGGAAAAGAAAAAATAAAAAAAAAAATAAAAAAAAACTAGAAATGTGTTCGTTGAAAACGAACACATGGCTGTTCCCCTCCTTTTTATAAACATATGTGGTGTTCGGGATGACCTTTGTTAGTGATTGTATATGAAGAAATCACGATCGTATGTCAAACGGTTGAGTTTTTATCGATTTTTAAATATTGAATATTATTACATGCCACTTTAATCTGACATGTAGGGAAGGTCAAAGGTGTTGCTATATGTTTGGATACCCCACCCTAGTCGAAGTGTAACACAGTTGACCCCATCGTGATATATTGTACCCCTTTCAAATGGCAAGGCAAAATCTGTTTGACCAATAGGAAACGAGGTCAAAGGTCAAGCCATGTGCGCATCTTAAAGACATTTGTTAGTGATCGTATATGCAGAAGGAATCAAATTTGTAGGTCAAACGGTAGATTTTTTATTGATTTTTGAATATTTAATTACGTAATCATCTTGTCGCTAGAGGGCGCTATTTCCTACGATGACGTCATCACTTATATTTTTGGAAAGCTTAAGGGCCTCTGGTAATAACACCATTGACCCTATCTCAATACCTCCTTTCACTTTCAAACTAAGGGCCACTTCCGGTTTCGACCGGAAGTGAGCAAGGTCAAAGGTCACGGCCATATTTTTTGGATACACCACCCTAGGTCCAAGTGTAATACAGTTGACCACATCCAGATATCTTGTACCACTTTCAAATGGCAAGGCAAAATCTGTTAGACCAATAGGAAACGAGGTCAAAGGTCAAGCCCTGTGCGCATCTTAAAGACATTTGTTAGTGATCGTATATGCCACAGGAATCAAGATCGTAGGTCAAACAGTTGATTTTTTATTGATTTTTGAATATTTAATTACGTAATCATCTTGTCGGTAGAGGGCGCTATTTCGTACGATGACGTCATCACTTATATTTTTGGAAAGCTTAAGGGCCTCTGGTAATAACACCATTGACCCCATCTCAATACCTCCTTTCACTTTCAAACTAAGGGCCACTTCCGGTTTCGACCGGAAGTGAGCAAGGTCAAAGGTCACAAAAATATTTTTTAGATACCCCACCCTAGTCGAAGTGTAACACAAGTGACTTTGTCCAAATATCTTGCACCACTTTCAAATGGCAAGGCAAAATCTGTTAGACCAATAGGAAACGAGGTCAAAGGTCAAGGGGTGTGCGCATCTCAAAGACCTTTGTTAGTCATCGTATATGCCGAAGGAATCAAGATCGTAGGTCAAACGGTTGATTTTTTAATGATTTTTGAATATTTAATTTATTAAACTTCATGCCCCTTTAATCTGACACGTGATGACGTCATCATGACGTCATTAGTACTGTGCACAACTTCACATAGTGACCAATGTCCATGTGAAGTTTGAAGTCAATCATGAATGGGCAAGTGCCCGAAAAAGCGTCTGAAAAAAGTGGAAGAAGAAAAAGAAAAAAAAAAAAAATCTTAACGAAAACAAAGGCTGTTCCGACCGTATCGGAACAGCCAAAAAAATCGTAACGAAAACAAAGGCTGTTCCAACTCGAGTCGGAACAGCCAAAAATTAAAAAAAAAAAAAAAATCGTAACGAAAACAAAGGCTGTTCCGACCCGAATCGGAACAGCCAAAAAAATCTTAACGAAAACAAAGGCTGTTCCGACCGTATCGGAACAGCCAAAAAAACAATCTTAACGAAAACAAAGGCTGTTCCAACTCGAGTCGGAACAGCCAAAAAAAAAAAATAAAATAAAATCTTAACGAAAACAAAGGCTGTTCCCAACCGTGTTGGAACAGCCAATAAAAAAAATAAATAAAAAAAACAATATCGTAACGAAAACAAAGGCTGTTCCGACCCGAATCGGAACAGCCAATGATGAGATTTATATAGCGCACATATCCACCATGCAGGGTGCTCAAGGCGCTGTTACCATTATTACCGCTGCCATCAGGGAATCACCCAAAAACATTTCGCTTCAACTAGGTGGCTGCTGGTCAGGCGCACAAAGAATTTCAAAGGAATTATTTTTAGTTTTTAGGGGAGTTGGTGCGTTAACAAAAGGGAAGAGTGTGTTGAGGTATAGGGGCGTTAAGGGGGTGGGGGTTGGGGCTAGGGGGTTGGGTGGGGGGCAGGGGGTTGGGGAAGTGGGCGGGGGTGGGGGATCCCTTTGCCACATATCGTGCTGGGTATACCCAAGTAAATAGGGCTCCCGTATAGGAACCAATGCTAAATGCCCAATTTTCAAAAATCATTTTAAAATACAGACAACTCTCAGCTCCTCAGGACAAGAACCAAAATACTCATTGAAGTCTCATCTTTTCAATTCTGTTCAATTTTATGGGGGTAATCCGTCACTTTTATTCTCTAATTTCCACTTGAAACAAAGCTACCCCTGCAACAGTGAAAATTACTAAACAGACCAGCGTCCACCTTGGAACATTGGCACATATACGCTACTGGGCAAAATAGGGCCACTTTTAGGAGCTACATTGTCCAGAATGTTTATTATTTAGAAGAAAAAATACCCCACATCACGACGATGGCCATATTCTACACAAGACCACACTCGTTCAGCTCGCAACTCTCTGTCTCTAATAAAGAAGCATTTGAGGGGATACACAATATTCATGAGCTCGGCGCACGGATCTCTGCCTATTTACTTGGGTGCACCCTTAAAGGCAAGGCTCCATAGCAAAGGCTTGGAGCTGCGTATTTCGTTGCACGAATTTGGCGCGCGCGCATTGCTGACAAGCCTGTGCCTTTAAGGCTCGCCGTTTCGCTGGATGGATAACGGTACTGAAGCGTACCGGGAACGATTACCTCCCTCAGTAAATACGCTCTATAATCTCGCAATGTAAACAAGAAATTCCTGTAATTTAACATATAAATGTTGACTGTTTTTAGAGGTTAATTTTTTTTTTATGTGGAAATACATGTTGCTGTAATTAAGAACAAAGACATTGCAGTAAAACAAATACGTTGAAATTGCAAGAATCCTGGCATTTTTTGGGTCTTTTTTTTATAAGTCTACAATTGCAAATAATTGTGCATGGCGTTTGTGAAGATACAACTAACACAATAATTGACTTGTTTTAACTTGAAGGTACACACTGGCCTACTGTTTACGTAATTTAGTGAAACAGCATCTTGACAATACTTTTTTGATGGTCCTTGTGAAAAAGATCGTCAAAGTGTCCCGTAATTACCCACAAAAGTCTACAATTAATGTTAACAAATGTCAAAAGTCGAGTTATACGCTTTACCAGCCGTTCACTATCGCGCGAGACTCACGACTTTGTCGGAAACGATTCGGAGGAGGGAAGGCGCTAGCTAAACTTTCTGAAAAACTGATAGCAAAGAAATGACTGATGTCAAATTGACCTCTCGTGCTCCTAATTGATCCTGTTTTGCATCTTAATTTTTCGGCACATGTTATTATTATTTTTGTTTACAAAATTTGCCCCTGTTCAGTCAGGCATGAAATTCCCAACACGATGGCGACAATAATGAAAACATGAAGCTGAAAACATGAAACATGAATAAGCCAATTTTCTAAATATAATACAATTTCCATTTTATCTACAATTTTATGAGTGTGTACTCTTTTTTGATACACCCTGTACTTGTTCCCCATTGTGCCTTAAACATCTAAGAAATTTTGAAGGAATTTCTTTCAGTTGGGGGTTTGGTGAAAACGGAAATAATGTATTGTGGTATAGGGACGTGAGGGGGAGAGAGTCGCTATGTCACATATCGTGCTGGGTATAGAGATTCAAGCTTCGATATGCAAAAGTACAAGCAGAGGTGAACGTCTCCTATAGACAATTCCCATGTACTTTGAGAAAATTAAACATCTTCCGCATTGTCAAGGCTTCTCCTCCTTAGGTAATTGCGTTTGGTAATTGTCTGAATATAACGATGTAGCATTTCGATGTCCAAACGTTAACGATTGGTTTTGATAAAGTTTAGTAACAGCAGCGAATACAGCACGTTATGGGCCGAGGGTGGCTCCCTTACCATTGTTCCCCCATTGTGTCTTAAACATTCAAATAATTCCAAAGGAACTTCCTTTCAGTTGTTAGGGGCAGGGCGGTTGTGCGTTAACAAAAAGGAAGAGTGTGTTGAGTCAGAGGGGCGTCAGGGGGAGTCCTTAAGGCCCCGAATCGTGCAAGGTATAGGTTTTTATGCAGCGCGATATGTGGCAGAGGGTACCCCCGCACCCCCTTCATTGTTAATAATGATAATAATAATGATGAGATTTATATAGCGCACATATCCACCCCGCAGGGTGCTCAAGGCGCTGTTACCATTATTACCGCTGCCATCAGGGAATCACCAAAAAACATTTCGCTTTAACTAGGTGGCTGCTAGTCAGGCGCACAAGGAATTTCAAAGGAATTATTTTTAGTTTTTAGGGGAGTTGGTGCGTTAACAAAAGGGAAGAGTGTGTTGAGGTATAGGGGCGTTAAGGGGGTGGTGGGTGGGGCGTGGGGGTTGGGGCTAGGGCGTTGGGGTGGGGCAGGGGGCAGGGTTTGGGTTGATCCCTTTGCCACATATCGTGCTGGGTATACCCAAGTAAATAGGGCTCCCGTATAGGAACCAATGCTAAATGCCCAATTTTCAAAAATCATTTTAAAATACAGACAACTCTCTCAGCTCCTCAGGACAAGAACCAAAATACTCATTTTCAATTCTGTTCAATTTTATGGGGGTAATCCGTCACTATTATTCTCTAATTTCCACTTAAAACAAAACTACCCCTGCAACAGTGAAAATTACTAAACAGACCAGCGTCCACCTTGGAACACTGGCACATATACGCTACTGGGCAAAATAGGGCCACTTTTAGGAGCTACATTGTCCAGAATGTTTATTATTTAGAAGAAAAAATACCCCACATCACGACGATGGCCATATTCTACACAAGACCACACTCGTTCAGCTCGCAACTCTCTGTCTCTAATAAAGAAGCATTTGAGGGAATACACAATATTCATGAGCTCGGCGCACGGATCTCTGCCTATTTACTTGGGTGCACCCTTAAAGGCAAGGCTCCATAGCAAAGGCTTGGAGCTGCGTATTTCGTTGCACGAATTTGGCGCGCGCGCATTGCTGACAAGCCTGTGCCTTTAAGGCTCGCCGTTTCGCTGGATGGATAACGGTACTGAAGCGTACCGGGAACGATGACCTCCCTCAGTAAATACGCTCTATAATCTCGCAATGTAAAAAAGAAATTCCTGTAATTTTACATATAAATGTTGACTGTTTTTAGAGGTTAATGTTTTTTTATGTGGAAATACATGTTGCTGTAATTAAGAACAAAGACATTGAAATTGCAAGAATCCTGGCATTTTTTGGGTCTTTTTTTTATAAGTCTACAATTGCAAATAATTGTGCATGGCGTTTGTGAAGATACAACTAACACAATAATTGACTTGTTTTAACTTGAAGGTACACACTGGCCTACTGTTTACGTAATTTAGTGAAACAGCATCTTGACAATACTTTTTTGATGGTCCTTGTGAAAAAGATCTTCAAAGTGTCCCGTAATTACCCACAAAAGCTTACAATTAATGTTAACAAATGTCAAAAGTCGAGTTATATACGCTTTACCAGCCGTTCACTATCGCGCGAGACTCACCACTTTGTCGGAAACGATTCGGAGGACGGAGGGCGCTAGCTAAACTTTCCGAAAAACTGATAGCAAAGAAATGACTGATGTCAAATTGACCTCTCATGCTCCTATTTGATCCTGTTTTGCATCTTAATTTTTCGGCACATGTTATTATTATTTTTGTTTACAAAATTTGCCCCTGTTCAGTCAGGCATGAAATTCCCAACACGATGGCGACAATAATGAAAACATGAAGCTGAAAACATGAAACATGAATAAGCCAATTTTCTAAATATAATACAATTTCCATTTTATCTACAATTTTATGAGTGTGTACTCTTTTTTGATACACCCTGTACTTGTTCCCCATTGTGCCTTAAACATCTAAGAAATTTTGAAGGAATTTCTTTCAGTTGGGGGTTTGGTGAAAACGGAAATAATGTATTGTGGTATAGGGACGTGAGGGGGAGAGAGTCGCTATGTCACATATCGTGCTGGGTATAGAGATTCAAGCTTCGATATGCAAAAGTACAAGCAGAGGTGAACGTCTCCTATAGACAATTCCCATGTACTTTGAGAAAATTAAACATCTTCCGCATTGTCAAGGCTTCTCCTCCTTAGGTAATTGCGTTTGGTAATTGTCTGAATATAACGATGTAGCATTTCGATGTCCAAACGTTAACGATTGGTTTTGATAAAGTTTAGTAACAGCAGCGAATACAGCACGTTATGGGCCGAGGGTGGCTCCCTTACCATTGTTCCCCCATTGTGTCTTAAACATTCAAATAATTCCAAAGGAACTTCCTTTCAGTTGTTAGGGGCAGGGCGGTTGTGCGTTAACAAAAAGGAAGAGTGTGTTGAGTCAGAGGGGCGTCAGGGGGAGTCCTTAAGGCCCCGAATCGTGCAAGGTATAGGTTTTTATGCAGCGCGATATGTGGCAGAGGGTACCCCCGCACCCCCTTCATTGTTAATAATGATAATAATAATGATGAGATTTATATAGCGCACATATCCACCCCGCAGGGTGCTCAAGGCGCTGTTACCATTATTACCGCTGCCATCAGGGAATCACCAAAAAACATTTCGCTTTAACTAGGTGGCTGCTAGTCAGGCGCACAAGGAATTTCAAAGGAATTATTTTTAGTTTTTAGGGGAGTTGGTGCGTTAACAAAAGGGAAGAGTGTGTTGAGGTATAGGGGCGTTAAGGGGGTGGTGGGTGGGGCGTGGGGGTTGGGGCTAGGGCGTTGGGGTGGGGCAGGGGGCAGGGTTTGGGTTGATCCCTTTGCCACATATCGTGCTGGGTATACCCAAGTAAATAGGGCTCCCGTATAGGAACCAATGCCAAATGCCCAATTTTCAAAAATCATTTTAAAATACAGACAACTCTCTCAGCTCCTCAGGACAAGAACCAAAATACTCATTTTCAATTCTGTTCAATTTTATGGGGGTAATCCGTCACTATTATTCTCTAATTTCCACTTAAAACAAAACTACCCCTGCAACAGTGAAAATTACTAAACAGACCAGCGTCCACCTTGGAACACTGGCACATATACGCTACTGGGCAAAATAGGGCCACTTTTAGGAGCTACATTGTCCAGAATGTTTATTATTTAGAAGAAAAAATACCCCACATCACGACGATGGCCATATTCTACACAAGACCACACTCGTTCAGCTCGCAACTCTCTGTCTCTAATAAAGAAGCATTTGAGGGAATACACAATATTCATGAGCTCGGCGCACGGATCTCTGCCTATTTACTTGGGTGCACCCTTAAAGGCAAGGCTCCATAGCAAAGGCTTGGAGCTGCGTATTTCGTTGCACGAATTTGGCGCGCGCGCATTGCTGACAAGCCTGTGCCTTTAAGGCTCGCCGTTTCGCTGGATGGATAACGGTACTGAAGCGTACCGGGAACGATGACCTCCCTCAGTAAATACGCTCTATAATCTCGCAATGTAAAAAAGAAATTCCTGTAATTTTACATATAAATGTTGACTGTTTTTAGAGGTTAATGTTTTTTTATGTGGAAATACATGTTGCTGTAATTAAGAACAAAGACATTGAAATTGCAAGAATCCTGGCATTTTTTGGGTCTTTTTTTTATAAGTCTACAATTGCAAATAATTGTGTATGGCGTTTGTGAAGATACAACTAACACAATAATTGACTGTTTTTAACTTGAAGGTACACACTGGCCTACTGTTTACGTAATTTAGTGAAACAGCATCTTGACAATACTTTTTTGATGGTCCTTGTGAAAAAGATCGTCAAAGTGTCCCGTAATTACCCACAAAAGCTTACAATTAATGTTAACAAATGTCAAAAGTCGAGTTATACGCTTTACCAGCCGTTCACTATCGCGCGAGACTCACCACTTTGTCGGAAACGATTCGGAGGACGGAGGGCGCTAGCTAAACTTTCCGAAAAACTGATAGCAAAGAAATGACTGATGTCAAATTGACCTCTCATGCTCCTATTTGATCCTGTTTTGCATCTTAATTTTTCGGCACATGTTATTATTATTTTTGTTTACAATATTTGCCCCTGTTCAGTCAGGCATGAAATTCCCAACACGATGGCGACAATAATGAAAACATGAAACTGATGTCTACCGATATGTATAAGCCAATTTTCTAAATATAATACAATTTCCATTTTATCTACAATTTTATGAGTGTGTACTCTTTTTTGATACACCCTGTACTTGTTCCCCATTGTGCCTTAAACATCTAAGAAATTTTAAAGGAATTTCTTTCAGTTGGGGGTTTGGTGAAAACGGAAATAATGTATTGTGGTATAGGGACGGGGAGAGAGTCGCTATGTCACATATCGTGCTGGGTATAGAGATTCAAGCTTCGATATGCAAAAGTACAAGCAGAGGTGAACGTCTCCTACAGACAATTCCCATGTACTTTGAGAAAATTAAACATCTTCCGCATTGTCAAGGCTTCTCCTCCTTAGGTAATTGCGTTTGGTAATTGTCTGAATATAACGATGTAGCATTTCGATGTCCAAACGTTAACGATTGGTTTTGATAAAGTTTAGTAACAGCAGCGCATACAGCACGATATGGGCCGAGGGCGGCTCCCTTACCATTGTTCCCCCATTGTGTCTCAAACATTCAAATAATTCCAAAGGAACTTCCTTTCAGTTGTTAGGGGCAGGGCGGTTGTGCGTTAACAAAAAGGAAGAGTGTGTTGAGTCAGAGGGGCGTCAGGGGGAGTCCTTAAGGCCCCGAATCGTGCAAGGTATAGGTTTTTATGCAGCGCGATATGTGGCAGAGGGTACCCCCGCACCCCCTTCATTGTTAATAATGATAATAATAATGATGAGATTTATATAGCGCACATATCCACCCCGCAGGGTGCTCAAGGCGCTGTTACCATTATTACCGCTGCCATCAGGGAATCACCAAAAAACATTTCGCTTCAACTAGGTGGCTGCTAGTCAGGCGCACAAGGAATTTCAAAGGAATTATTTTTATTTTTTAGGAGAGTTGGTGCGTTAACAAAAGGGAAAAATGTGTGTAGGTATATAGGGGCGTTAAGGGGGTGGTGGGTGGGGCGTGGGGGTTGGGGTGGGGGCAGGGGGCGGGGGGTGGGGTGATCCCTTTGCCACATATCGTGCTGGGTATACCCAAGTTAATAGGGCTTCCGTATAGGAACCAATGCTAAATGCCCAATTTTGAAAAATAATTTTAAAATACAGACAACTCTCTCAGCTTCTCAGGACAAGAACCAAAATACTAATTGAAGTCTCATCTTTTTAATTCTGTTCAATTTTATGGGGGTAATCCGTCACTTTTATTCTCTAATTTCCACTTAAAACGAAACTTCCCTCTGCAACAGTGAAAATTACTAAACAGACCAGCGTCCACCTTGGAACATTGGCACATATACGCTACTGGGCAAAATAGGGCCACTTTTAGGAGCTACATTGTCCAGAATGTTTATTATTTAGAAGAAAAAAATACCCCACATCACGACGATGGTCATATTCTACACAAGACCACACTCGTTCAGCTCGCAACTCTCTGTCTCTAATAAAGAAGCATTTGAGGGGATACACAATATTCATGAGCTCGGCGCACGGATCTCTGCCTATTTACTTGGGTGCACCCTTAAAGGCAAGGCTCCATAGCAAAGGATTGGAGCTGCGTATTTCGTTGCACGAATTTGGCGCGCGCGCATTGCTGACAAGCCTGTGCCTTTAAGGCTCGCCGTTTCGCTGGATGGATAACGGTACTGAAGCGTGCCGGGAACGATTACCTCCCTCAGTAAATACGCTCTATAATCTCGCAATGTACACAAGAAATTCCTGTAATTTAACATATAAATGTTGACTGTTTTTAGAGGTTAATGTTTTTTTTATGTGGAAATACATGTTGCTGTAATTAAGAACAAAGACATTGCAGTAAAACAAATACGTTGAAATTGCAAGAATCCTGGCATTTTTTGGGTCTTTTTTTTATAAGTCTACAATTGCAAATAATTGTGCATGGCGTTTGTGAAGATACAACTAACACAATAATTGACTTGTTTTAACTTGAAGGTACACACTGGCCTACTGTTTACGTAATTTAGTGAAACAGCATCTTGACAATACTTTTTTGATGGTCCTTGTGAAAAAGATCTTCAAAGTGTCCCGTAATTACCCACAAAAGCTTACAATTAATGTTAACAAATGTCAAAAGTCGAGTTATATACGCTTTACCAGCCGTTCACTATCGCGCGAGACTCACCACTTTGTCGGAAACGATTCGGAGGACGGAGGGCGCTAGCTAAACTTTCCGAAAAACTGATAGCAAAGAAATGACTGATGTCAAATTGACCTCTCATGCTCCTATTTGATCCTGTTTTGCATCTTAATTTTTCGGCACATGTTATTATTATTTTTGTTTACAAAATTTGCCCCTGTTCAGTCAGGCATGAAATTCCCAACACGATGGCGACAATAATGAAAACATGAAGCTGAAAACATGAAACATGAATAAGCCAATTTTCTAAATATAATACAATTTCCATTTTATCTACAATTTTATGAGTGTGTACTCTTTTTTGATACACCCTGTACTTGTTCCCCATTGTGCCTTAAACATCTAAGAAATTTTGAAGGAATTTCTTTCAGTTGGGGGTTTGGTGAAAACGGAAATAATGTATTGTGGTATAGGGACGTGAGGGGGAGAGAGTCGCTATGTCACATATCGTGCTGGGTATAGAGATTCAAGCTTCGATATGCAAAAGTACAAGCAGAGGTGAACGTCTCCTATAGACAATTCCCATGTACTTTGAGAAAATTAAACATCTTCCGCATTGTCAAGGCTTCTCCTCCTTAGGTAATTGCGTTTGGTAATTGTCTGAATATAACGATGTAGCATTTCGATGTCCAAACGTTAACGATTGGTTTTGATAAAGTTTAGTAACAGCAGCGAATACAGCACGTTATGGGCCGAGGGTGGCTCCCTTACCATTGTTCCCCCATTGTGTCTTAAACATTCAAATAATTCCAAAGGAACTTCCTTTCAGTTGTTAGGGGCAGGGCGGTTGTGCGTTAACAAAAAGGAAGAGTGTGTTGAGTCAGAGGGGCGTCAGGGGGAGTCCTTAAGGCCCCGAATCGTGCAAGGTATAGGTTTTTATGCAGCGCGATATGTGGCAGAGGGTACCCCCGCACCCCCTTCATTGTTAATAATGATAATAATAATGATGAGATTTATATAGCGCACATATCCACCCCGCAGGTAGTCCAGATTCTGGACTATATTATTCCGATATTGGATCGTAGCGCGGCCGACTATAGAGGGCGGAATATCGATATTATTTGGACAGCGCATAATATAGTCCAGAACTTAACCTCCAATTCCCCGCTGGGGTCAAAGGTCAATCGAGCTCATAAATATTCATTCACGTCGCGGTGTTCGATACCGCGATATCGATATCTGCAGCGCAGCATGCATGTACGTGTGCGCAAACTGCATACGAGTACTGTACTGTACACATAGCGCGTATTGCATGCAGTGTGTATGTGACTCAGCTCATGCAGCGAGAATAGAGATATACATGTAGCTAGCACGAACGTTTTAATGGCTAGGTCACTTTGGGGGTGGGGCGTAGGGGGACTGGTGTACCTGGGAGGTTTACTGTGAGGGGGGTGCGAGTGATTGGGTGGGGTCCTACATGGAAAATTAACATTTGGATAGTTTATTCCTTGCTGTGCCATTTATTTCAGTTTCATGCTAAAAGTGCAAAAAAACGAAAATAATATAAAAACCAACTGTTCTTGTTTATCCTTTTCTTGAAGTTCAACATGTACATGTACAATGTAGTAGCAGATATAATATTTTTGTGGCCCGCCGGGTGGGAGCTTCAGATAAAGACATGTTTTGCAATGCACAAAATAATTAAGCAGGTACACAACTCAGCAAAATAAGTTCTCGGTAGTCTTATTTAAATTAATATTTGACACAAGAGTCACCTAGTAATGGGATTATGACCTAAACATTCATTTAACAAGGACATGGGGTGTGAAACAAAACTGCAATTAAGTGAGCAGTCCATTGAATCCATTCCTTCAAATTTGGAAGTCTCGTGTATCTGTCTGATTAACTTGTGAAGCACAAAACTAATCAAATTATCATGAGGATGCTTGATTTGAGGGTTTTCATTAACATAATGCACTCTTTCAACCAGGGATTGGACATTTAACCGGTTAACCGGGGAAAAAATTAAAAACCATTTTGCCGAACGTTTAAACGAAACCCAATTTTAAAGAATTTACAATAGTTTTCAAAGGTTCTTTGTATTTACTTCATGAAATTGAAATAAATGTATATGGAGTCGTAGTAAAATTTTCACCCGATAAAGATTCAATGATATTTTGGGGGCCTAGGGGTATTGTGTGCATTGCAAATGCACCTATAAAGTAAAACAACACCAACAACTTTGGTGTCGGCTGAACGGTTAACCGGTTAACCGACACTGGAAAGAATTGCAAACCGGTTTCTGAATTAACCGTAAATGCCCATCCCTACTTTTAACAGATGGGAATGTTAATCTACAAAAAATAGAAATTATTCATCTTTCAGTTGCAATTTTTAATAAAACTGAATTCAGTGTGACATACATCAAGATTTTAAAAATGCATTCTGAATTAAGACTGAGTTACACACTTGAGTTTATTTGTGTTAAATCCTTCAATTCCATTTGCATGATCCAGTATTTTTGAAGGGACCTTTCAGATAACATAATTTTTTTTGCAATGTGCAAATAAGCAGGCACACAATTTACAGGAAATGTTTCCCTCCTGTAGAAAAAAATTCCAGGCCGGGGGACTTCATGACTATGCCACCTCAATACAAACTCAACAAAATAAGTTCCCAGACATTTATTCAAGTTCAAACATTTCAAATTAGGCCTAATATAGTTGATACAACAATCCTCAGCCAGTATAATTGCCTAGGTAGGCCTATATGACCTGAACATTCATTTAAAAATGGCATGGGGTGTGAAACAAAACTGCAAGTGAGCACTTCAAATTTAGAAGTCTCATATTTTTCAGTGTCTCAACATGTGAAACACAAAACTAATCAATTTGAGTATTCTTGAATTGCAATGAGGATTTTCATTAACAGAGTACTTTCAAAAGAATGGAATGTTAATCTGCAAAACAAGAAATTATTAATCTTTCAGTTGCAATTTTTAACAAAACTGAATTCCTGAATTCAGTAGGAGTACAAGATTCAAAAACATGCATTCTGAGCTACACAACTGCAATAAATGAGCTACACACATGAGTTTATTACAGTGTTCAATTTGCCTTTCACACTAATTTTTCAATGTAACCTGCAGCCATGCACAGAATGTTTATATACGTGCTGCTGCAGAGGATTACTGTCTGTTAATGAAATATGAACAATTTCTGCATCTGCCGTAATTAAATTTGGAGCAAAATTACTTTGTAGACAACAAAATATATCAGTGTAGAATTAATGCAGCTTTGCACAGATCAGGAAGTTGTAAAAATTGCCCCTTTTTTGCACAGGAATTTCTCCAAAAAGCTGCAGATCAAATCAGAAAGGTATATGCCGCATTTTATGTTCAAATGTAACATATTTTCAGGGTGAGATAAAGTGCACAGACAATGAACCATCTTCAAAAACATAACACTATATATACTAGTCAGTGATTTTTCAAATCAGGGCAGAAAACCTAAAAAAATACATGTATGGTTTTTGTGTTGAATACTTAATTGTGTTGAAATACTTTAGTTGGCAATTTTTTTCACAAATGTACAATTACACGGGAAAAATTATGTGATGTTTAAAAGTTTGTTATTGTTATCTACACTTTTAGTTGGGTTTTTCTTATGGGTAACTGCAATAGAAACTGCAGTATATATGGGCCTTTTTTTGCCTATGTGTATAGAACCTAAATTTCCTGGCCCACATGTACTAGAGGATTTTGTACTAAAGTGGCCATATATTAGTCAACAAATTTAGTACACCTGCTTTTGTTGGAACTAATAACTGGCTTTATTTTACCATGTAAATTTTTCTTAAATACCATGCAATAAAATACACAAAGCACGCGTACTGTGTCTTTATTTTACTAAATTCTGACCTCTTGACCTTAAAAATAGCTATTTTTAAGGTCAAGAGGTCAGAATTTAGTAGATAAGATTTGTTTCTTTAAAATGAAGTGCACTGATTTCATGAGAAAAACCTGAAATTATAAGTGAGAAAATTTGAGCACGGCAGGATGAAGAAGTGTTTCCGCGCAAAATCTTTTTTTCTTTTCTCAATCCTATATATATATGATCAACTTCTCAACTCTTTCCAACTATACAAACATACTAAGTATACACCTGCATGCGTGGCTATATAGCCACGCATGCAGGTGTATACTGTATGTTTGTTCGTTTCACAATGCACAGCGCATCATAGCCGTCATAGGAGGCCGATATGTATACATTATAATATTATAATGACTATGCGATGTATTGCGCGGACAATTTTCGAGAATCGATTCCCGACCGTCGATTATTCGGCGCGCCTCACACACATGATTGATAAGCGCTGCGTCCAATCAGACTAGGTGGGCGGAGCTATAGTTCCCTGAGATTTCTCAGGGAACTGGAGGTTAAGTTCTGGACTATATTATGCGCTGTCCAAATAATATCGATATTCCGCCCTCTATAGTCGGCCGCGCTACGATCCAATATCGCAATAATATAGTCCAGAATCTGGACTACCCCGCAGGGTGCTCAAGGCGCTGTTACCATTATTACCGCTGCCATCAGGGAATCACCAAAAAACATTTCGCTTTAACTAGGTGGCTGCTAGTCAGGCGCACAAGGAATTTCAAAGGAATTATTTTTAGTTTTTAGGGGAGTTGGTGCGTTAACAAAAGGGAAGAGTGTGTTGAGGTATAGGGGCGTTAAGGGGGTGGTGGGTGGGGCGTGGGGGTTGGGGCTAGGGCGTTGGGGTGGGGCAGGGGGCAGGGTTTGGGTTGATCCCTTTGCCACATATCGTGCTGGGTATACCCAAGTAAATAGGGCTCCCGTATAGGAACCAATGCCAAATGCCCAATTTTCAAAAATCATTTTAAAATACAGACAACTCTCTCAGCTCCTCAGGACAAGAACCAAAATACTCATTTTCAATTCTGTTCAATTTTATGGGGGTAATCCGTCACTATTATTCTCTAATTTCCACTTAAAACAAAACTACCCCTGCAACAGTGAAAATTACTAAACAGACCAGCGTCCACCTTGGAACACTGGCACATATACGCTACTGGGCAAAATAGGGCCACTTTTAGGAGCTACATTGTCCAGAATGTTTATTATTTAGAAGAAAAAATACCCCACATCACGACGATGGCCATATTCTACACAAGACCACACTCGTTCAGCTCGCAACTCTCTGTCTCTAATAAAGAAGCATTTGAGGGAATACACAATATTCATGAGCTCGGCGCACGGATCTCTGCCTATTTACTTGGGTGCACCCTTAAAGGCAAGGCTCCATAGCAAAGGCTTGGAGCTGCGTATTTCGTTGCACGAATTTGGCGCGCGCGCATTGCTGACAAGCCTGTGCCTTTAAGGCTCGCCGTTTCGCTGGATGGATAACGGTACTGAAGCGTACCGGGAACGATGACCTCCCTCAGTAAATACGCTCTATAATCTCGCAATGTAAAAAAGAAATTCCTGTAATTTTACATATAAATGTTGACTGTTTTTAGAGGTTAATGTTTTTTTATGTGGAAATACATGTTGCTGTAATTAAGAACAAAGACATTGAAATTGCAAGAATCCTGGCATTTTTTGGGTCTTTTTTTTATAAGTCTACAATTGCAAATAATTGTGTATGGCGTTTGTGAAGATACAACTAACACAATAATTGACTGTTTTTAACTTGAAGGTACACACTGGCCTACTGTTTACGTAATTTAGTGAAACAGCATCTTGACAATACTTTTTTGATGGTCCTTGTGAAAAAGATCGTCAAAGTGTCCCGTAATTACCCACAAAAGCTTACAATTAATGTTAACAAATGTCAAAAGTCGAGTTATACGCTTTACCAGCCGTTCACTATCGCGCGAGACTCACCACTTTGTCGGAAACGATTCGGAGGACGGAGGGCGCTAGCTAAACTTTCCGAAAAACTGATAGCAAAGAAATGACTGATGTCAAATTGACCTCTCATGCTCCTATTTGATCCTGTTTTGCATCTTAATTTTTCGGCACATGTTATTATTATTTTTGTTTACAATATTTGCCCCTGTTCAGTCAGGCATGAAATTCCCAACACGATGGCGACAATAATGAAAACATGAAACTGATGTCTACCGATATGTATAAGCCAATTTTCTAAATATAATACAATTTCCATTTTATCTACAATTTTATGAGTGTGTACTCTTTTTTGATACACCCTGTACTTGTTCCCCATTGTGCCTTAAACATCTAAGAAATTTTAAAGGAATTTCTTTCAGTTGGGGGTTTGGTGAAAACGGAAATAATGTATTGTGGTATAGGGACGGGGAGAGAGTCGCTATGTCACATATCGTGCTGGGTATAGAGATTCAAGCTTCGATATGCAAAAGTACAAGCAGAGGTGAACGTCTCCTACAGACAATTCCCATGTACTTTGAGAAAATTAAACATCTTCCGCATTGTCAAGGCTTCTCCTCCTTAGGTAATTGCGTTTGGTAATTGTCTGAATATAACGATGTAGCATTTCGATGTCCAAACGTTAACGATTGGTTTTGATAAAGTTTAGTAACAGCAGCGCATACAGCACGATATGGGCCGAGGGCGGCTCCCTTACCATTGTTCCCCCATTGTGTCTCAAACATTCAAATAATTCCAAAGGAACTTCCTTTCAGTTGTTAGGGGCAGGGCGGTTGTGCGTTAACAAAAAGGAAGAGTGTGTTGAGTCAGAGGGGCGTCAGGGGGAGTCCTTAAGGCCCCGAATCGTGCAAGGTATAGGTTTTTATGCAGCGCGATATGTGGCAGAGGGTACCCCCGCACCCCCTTCATTGTTAATAATGATAATAATAATGATGAGATTTATATAGCGCACATATCCACCCCGCAGGGTGCTCAAGGCGCTGTTACCATTATTACCGCTGCCATCAGGGAATCACCAAAAAACATTTCGCTTCAACTAGGTGGCTGCTAGTCAGGCGCACAAGGAATTTCAAAGGAATTATTTTTATTTTTTAGGAGAGTTGGTGCGTTAACAAAAGGGAAAAATGTGTGTAGGTATATAGGGGCGTTAAGGGGGTGGTGGGTGGGGCGTGGGGGTTGGGGTGGGGGCAGGGGGCGGGGGGTGGGGTGATCCCTTTGCCACATATCGTGCTGGGTATACCCAAGTTAATAGGGCTTCCGTATAGGAACCAATGCTAAATGCCCAATTTTGAAAAATAATTTTAAAATACAGACAACTCTCTCAGCTTCTCAGGACAAGAACCAAAATACTAATTGAAGTCTCATCTTTTTAATTCTGTTCAATTTTATGGGGGTAATCCGTCACTTTTATTCTCTAATTTCCACTTGAAACAAAACTACCCCTGCAACAGTGAAAATTACTAAACAGACCAGCGTCCACCTTGGAACACTGGCACATATACGCTACTGGGCAAAATAGGGCCACTTTTAGGAGCTACATTGTCCAAAATGTTTATTATTTAGAAGAATGGCCATATTCTAAACAAGACCACACTCGTTCAGCTCGCAACTCTCTCTCTAATAAAGAAGCATTTGAGGGGATACACAATATTCATGAGCTCGGCGCACGGATCTCTGCCTATTTACTAGGGTGCACCCTTAAAGGCACAGCCTCCATAGCAAAGGCTTGGAGCTGGGTATTTCGTGACACGAATTTGGCGCGCGCGCATTGCTGACGAGCCGGTGCCTTTAAGGCTCGCCGTTTCGCTGAATGGATAACGGTACTGAAGCGTACCGGGAACGATTACCTCCCTCAGTAAATGCGCTCTATAATCTCGCAATGTAAAAAAGAAATTCCTGTAATTTTACATATAAATGTCGACTGTTTTTAGAGGTTAAACAGCTAGAATCCCCCCTTCCACATTTTTTTAGTTTTTCTGTTTATCATGGAGGTGTATGTGTCTACAACACCATCACAACTTGTTTTTCACAAAAAATCGACAGACTTTTGCTTAAAACGTAAAGCAGTTCCGACCCTCTTCACCCAAATTCTGAAACGCTCGAGGTCACTCGGCTTGTTTATCAACAGGGTGTTGACGTCATCCTGAGAAACATACAAAACGGTCTGTGCAGTATTGAATGGAAAATACACGAAGTGAATGTTTATCATGCCTATTTTGTCCTTCAAAATACAAACGTGAAAAACACTTCATGTAATATGACAGCAATCTACTATTACCTGTTTTGTGAAAAAAACGATGAAATTGTGGCTCACAGTGACTCTCTTTTAAAGTAAATACTGGTGCATTGCGACGGGTGGTTTTGTCACGGAACGACCGGCATTCACAGCGGTCTGTGTACGGTCCACTGCGGCGTAGTTTCCACGTGTTTGGACATAGGCCGTACAAGTTATAGAATGAGCGACTCATTTTTCTCTCTCTTGGTAATAGAAAAGAAAATCTTTCTGCTCTTTTTTTTCCATAGTGTCTGGTAAAACATGCAACCACGCAGCTACTGGGCATATCTCTGGCTTTTTGGAACAACAAAATTCTTCAAAAAACACCATCTAAAAGAGACGGTTTTCTAAGTTTTTTGCGTGTAAACGTATCGAGTTGACTTCTCTTTCTCAGGATTGCGTCACGGGGTCACGCGCATATCATGAATACCTAATGAGCGTTTCAGAAATCGCGAAAATCTCATTTTCGAAAAGCTCACTTTTGCTTGCAATTTATCCACTTAAAACCGACAATTAAAAAATAATAAAAATCTACGTCGGCAAGAGGGATGTTTGGACTATCGAAAAAAGCCTAAATGCTGGATTTTCGTCAAGGGGGATTCTTCCTCTTTATAATGTTTTTTTATGTGAAAATACATGTTGCTGTAATTAAGAACAAAGACATTGCAGTAAAACAAATACGTTGAAATTGCAAGAATCCTGGCATTTTTTGGGTCTTTTTTTATAAGTCTACAATTGCAAATAATTGTGCATGGCGTTTGTGAAGATACAACTAACACAATAATTGACTTTTTTTTTACTTGAAGGTACACACTGGCCTACTGTTTACGTAATTTAGTGAAACAGCATCTTGGCAATACTTTTTTGATGGTCCTTGTGAAAAAGATCGTCAAAGTGTCCCGTAATTACCCACAAAAGCTTAAAATTAATGTTAACAATTGTCAATAGTCGAGTTCTACGCTTTACAAGCCGTTCACTATCGCGCGAGACTCACGACTTTGTCGGAAACGATTCGCTCTTCACTTGGAAGCTTTTTGCTTTGGATATCTTTCATTTTCTGCTGAAGATTTCACTGTACAGCCTGGACGACCGAATGGTTTTTCCGTTTTCTGTAGAGGAGCTGACATTCATGGTTTGTCTTCAATCACGAACGTACAATTGTAGTTCCACGGCACTGTACCTAGCCTTTTTACGCCCAAAAACCATTAAAGGGAAAACCGGCTGTTGGGCTATTTTGGGCTCGAAATAGACCCATAGGTCTACATAATTCTGAAAGTTTTTCCGAAATAGACTGAAAAGAACCTAAAAATAAACCACAAAATGTCGCCGTTTTTTTTGCATTTTTCAAAAATATCGAGTTCACGTAACTTATCGGAACCAGATTCTGGTTCCGATAAATCACGTGTCCCTGGAGTTAGTTTTATTTCTAGTGGGGTGGGGGGTGGGGGTGGGGGTGGGGGGAGATGGGGGTGGGGGAGGCGGGTGGGGGGGGGGGGGGGGGGGGGGTGGGTGAGGGGGCCGCCCTCGGCCCCATATCGTGCTGTATGCGCTGTCGTTACTAAATTTTATCAAAACCAATCGTTATATTTCCAACAATTACCAAACGCAATTACCTAAGGAGGAGAAGCCTTGACAACGCCGAAGATGTTTAATTTTCTCAAAGTACATGGGAATTGTCCATATGAGACGTTCACCTCTGCTTGTACTTTTGCATATTGGAGCTTGAATCTTTATACCCAGCACGATATGTGACAAAGCGACTCTCTCCCCCTCACGTCCCTATACCTCAATACAATATTTCTGTTTGTTAACACACCAAACCCCCAACTGAAGGAAATTACTTGAAAATTCCTTAGATGTTTAAGGCACAATGGGGTACAAGTACAGGGTGTATCAGAAAAGAGTATACACTCATAAAATTGTAGATAAAATGGAAATTGTATTATATTTAGAAAATTGGCTTACACATATCGTATTTTTATGTTTTCATTAACGTCGCCATTGTGTTGGGAATTTTATGCCTGACTGAACAGGGGCAAATTTTGTAAACAAAAATAATAATAACTTGCGCCGACAAATTAAGATTCAAAACAGGATCGAGGAGCATGAGAGGTCAATTTGACATTTCCTTTCTTTGCTATTAGCTTTTCGGAAAGTTTAGCCAGCCCCTTCCGTTCTTGTGATCCCCTTTTTGTACACAAATTTACACGTTTAGCGTAACACCAAATATACGCCCAATCATAGCTCTGTCCTGCCCGATAAGGGCGACTTTGTTCTTATTCGTCTCTCCAGTTCATCCAGTTTCATGAGTAGTAAAGAGCATCCAGTGATGTTAGGTTTCAATTGGTAATGTTTTGAAATGGACTTGGAAATGGCCCCCCTCACGATCACCAGACCCAACACCACCGGTCTTAAGCGGGCCTCCCACTGTACGATTTCTGCCACGAAATTCCTACGAATTGGTACGATTTGGTGAGATTACCAGAGACTGTCTATAGACTCTATACGCGGTCACGTAGGGATTGCAAACCCAATCCACATACACGCCCCGGATTCGAACCCGGGACCCCAGAGGTGAAAGGCGAGGAAAGAACCAGTACGCCAACTCGTAAGAACCAGTAACGCACCAACTCCCCTAAAAACTAAAAAAAATAATTCCTTTGAAATTCCTTGGATGTTTGAGACACAATGGGGCAACAATGAGGGGAGCGGGGTACCCTCTGCCACTTATCGCGCTGCATAAAAACCTATACCCTGCACGATTTTGGGCCTTAAGCACTCCCCCTGACGCCCCTATGACTCAACACACTCTTTCTTTTTGTTAACGCACAACCGCCGTCCCCCTAACAACTGAAAGGAAGTTCCTTTGGAATTCTTTGAATGTTTGAGACACAATGGGGGAAAATGGTAAGGGAGCCGCCCTCGGCCCCAAATCGTGCTGTATGCGCTGCCGTTACTAAACTTTATCAAAACCAATCGTTAACGTTTTGACATCGAAAGGCTATACATCGTTATAGTCCAACAATTACCAAACGCAATTACCTAAGGAGGAGAAACTTTGACAATACGGAAGATGTTTAATTTTCTCAAAGTACATGGGAATTGTCCATAGGAGACGTTCACCTCTGCTTGTACTTTTGCATATTGAAGCTTGAATCTCTATACACAGCACGATATGTGACAAAGCGACTCTCTCCCCCTAACGTCCAGGCCTATACCACAATACATTATTTCCGTTTGTTAACGCACCAAACCTGAAAGAAATTCCTTTAAAATTCCTTAGATGTTTAAGGCACAATGGGGAACAAGTACAGGGTGTATCAAAAAAGAGTACACACTCATAAAATTGTAGTTTCATGTTTTCATTAATGTCGCCATCGTGTTTGGAATTTCATGCCTGACTGAACAGGGGCAAATTTTGTAAACATTCTTAATAATAATAACTTCCGCCGAAAAATTAAGATTCAAAACATGATCAAGGAGCATGAGAGTTCAATTTGACATGTCCTTTCTTTGCTATCAGTTTTTCAGAAAGTTTAGCTGGCGCCTTTCGTCCTCCACGTGACCGTCTTTTTCTGCACACAGATTTACACGTTTAGCGTAACACCAAATGCACGCCCAATCATAGCTCTGTTTTGCCTGATAAGGGCGACTTTGTTCTTATTCGTCTCTCCAGTTCATCCAGTTTCATGAGTAGTAAAGAGCATCCAGTGATGTTAGGTTTCAATTGGTAATGTTTTGAAATGGACTTGGAAATGGCCCCTCTCACGATCACCGGACCCAACACCACCGGTCTTAAGCGGGCCTCCCACTGTGCGATTTCTGCCACGAAATTCCTACGAATTGGTACGATTTGGTGAGATTACCAGAGACTGTCTATAGACTCTATACACAATCGTACCTAATTGTTGGAAATTCGTGGCAAAAATCGCATAGTGGGAGGCCCGCTTTAGACGATTTTAGATATGAACCTTTACGATTTTAAATCGTAAGTATTCGTAAGGGCATTCGTACACATTCATAAAGACATTCGTAAACATTCTTAAACGATCGTAATAATTCGTCTTGGTCGCAAAGTCATTACGAGACTTTTGGAATGTTAAAAAATGTCGTGAACGGTCGTCGCAACCGGTCGTAATAAAGTCGTAAGGTGTCTTACCAAGGTCGTAAATAATCCTAATGCCGTTGTAAATAATCATAATGCCGTCGTAAAGGTTCTTAACCAATCCTTTAGCACTATTTTAATTCGAACTTTTAATATCTTTTAAGTTTTCTTTACGATTTGATTAAGTCACATGATCGTTATAATTTCCAGGAAACCGCGACAGAGAATCGCTTCCAGGTCGCAAACAATCGTATAGAATCGTAAGCGATCGTAATGGCATCGCATACAATCGTAAAAGATCGCAAAAAGTCTAAACAAATCGGGATGCATCGTATAACGTCGCAATCTGATCGAAAACATTCGCAAAGTGTCGTATCAGTGTCGCAAGGATTCACATCAAAATCGTTTCCACTTTTACAATCATCGTATGATGGTTTCATCAGGGTCGTAGGTCTAAGTAAGGATGGGACATTTAACCGGGTTGTAGTAAATGTTTGACCAGATAAAGGTTCAACGATTATTTGGGGGCCTATAGGGGTATTGTGTACATTGTACATGCATCTAGAAACACCAGCAACAATCTTTAGTGTCGGCCTGAAGGAAGGACAGTTGTTGTTGTTAATTAGCCTTTTTGAAGTATGGCGGACACAATAGGAGGGCGCACTTTGCAGTGGGTATAAAATCGACTAAAAAGCAAAATAACTCAGTTTTTCACTTTACACTTATTTATTTTATTGATAATTCTGTCTATGTATTATAATTACAACATGTAAATCAAGTTTTTGGAAAGAAATACAATTGATAAAGAAATTCATACCCAAATGAAATTTCGCCCTCTCCTTTTGTTCCGCCATACTTCTATAAGGCTAATTTTATGGCATCTTCGGCAACTAAGGTCCTTTATGCCATCAACTATACGGTTTTAGCTTTAACTATACTTTATTATCAACTTGAGATGACGAAGAAGGAGTTGCAGTTATAGAAGTGGAAGGAAAAACCCCATAGAAATCCCCAGGGAAACCCACGCGGTCAAGTAGGGACTGCAAACCCAATCCACATACACGCCCCGCATTCGAACCCAGGACGCCAGAGGTGAAAGGCGAAATACCTTCTACATGAACCTTGTATGCATACAATAGAGTCATTCATGAATGAAGGCATCTTGCCAACATTCCTACGCACAATACAAACAGCTGTATACAAAGCTATACCTCGATCATTCAAACAGAGACCAAGACACTATAAGCAGTTGCTCATATGGAAATTTAGATTGGTTCCCGATCCCTATAGATTGGTTCGCTTATTGCGAAAACATAGGGACCGGTAAAGGGCAGCCATGACGGGCAGAATTCTGCCCGTCACGTGGTTATTGTTATTTTTTGTTAGTAAGTGCGCATATTTTGCATAGACATTTGGAACCCGGCCGTGCGTGTCGAACATATCCAATTATGTAAATAAAGTACATTGCCTAAAGCAAAGGGCTTTGCCAATTTTTAGATATAAAAAATACAATGCGCACGCGCAAAGACGACCAATCACAGATCAAGATGAAGCGCCCGTTACCTGTACTTATATTCTCCTGTGTGGAATATGTGGATGGGAACCAGTCTAATGGAAATTGGGCACAAACCATTGTTATTAACAAACGATTAAAACTACATAGCCACCAATCCAGAGGGCGCGCTGCACGCACTGCACCACAGACCAAATACGAGAAGTCAGACATTGGGAAGTCTAGGCAAGACGCCGAAAATGCCATATAAAACGGCGTCTTTTTGCAGAGTTACCGATGTCTGAAATAGTATGATATTTTGTCGTTAAAATAAATGCTTCAATAATTCGTTCGGACAAAAACAAAGAACCACGGACTGTATATCTTTAATGGTGCAGTTAAAACCTGATTATAAACTTGGCGTTTATTTTAAACAGCTACTATACCCCTTGAAGAAAAATCCAGCTTTGGCACTTTTTTCGATAGTCCAAATATCCCTCTAGTCGACTTATACTACAGTTTATTTCAAAATGCCTGTTTTAAGTGGATAAATCGCAAGCAAAAGTGCGGTTTTCGAAAATGAAATTTTCTCGATTTCTGAAACGCTCATGAGGTATTAATGATACCTATGCGCGTGACCCCGTTGTGTGGTTGTATGTTTTACCAGACACTATGAAAAAAAAGAGCAGAAACATTTTCTTTCTTATTTCCAAGAATGAGAAAAATGTGTCGCGCGTAAACAAAGCTCGAAGGAGTAGGCGAATTTGTACCGGCTAGACTGCCATGTGTGTACGGCTCGGCTTGAATGGTTGAATGGTTTATTGATCTCTACGACCCCAAGTGGAGTATGAGAGCCAGTACAGGTTACAAAGTAATTAATATAAAGGTTATGAAGGTTAAGAAAATAAAGTACAAGTTAGCTTTATATAATACATTATCAATATGCAAGAATTAGTATAATCAAATGACTTACGGAAATTTAGACAGCATGATCTTAATAAATTTAGCTAGATTAAACAATTGAAGGGAACCTTTTACATTAAACAATAATTCCAATTTAACAGTGTTAGGGTTAGTCCAGTAAAACGTCTTTATATAAGTGCGTCTGTCTTCGTGGAGAGCATTACAAACAAGAGTATAGTGGAATTCATCACAATTGGCTTCAATATTACATAACGGGCATACTGTGATATTAACAGGTGATTGGGTGGGTAAATAGCGGACTTCAGATGATGGAAGGTGGTGGTTTCCACAACGAAAGCGAGCTAATGCTGATCTACTAGAATTATTTAATTTGACAAGGTACTTCTCAGAATCTAAGTTAGTTTTAATAAGTTTATAAAAGGTACATAGTCAAAAACATAACATAACAAAAACTGTATGGCTTTAGTTTATTAAAATAAATTAGGATCCATTAAGTAAGCGGATCAGGTGAGGCAAAGGGCTTTTCTTAAATCGTTCAGTTCTACACCTGACCTCGCCTACCTGCTTAGTATGTCTAAGATGGTAGCTGTGCTTAGGTTTAGCGGGTAATCGACCTTTCAAAATGGATGTTGGGAGATTTTCTGCAAACACCTGGCAAAGATGATCCCTCCTATTTTCCAACTGGTCCAGTTTACATACATCCAACGCTTCAGAGTAGTGTTGGTATTGGGAAGCAAGTATTATTCTTACCAACGTATCGAGGACGCCTTGCGAATCGAGGACGTCCTCGATTTGTGATTACTACAGAAATGGCAAATATGTTTTCACTACACAGTGTTACATGTATGGGTGGGGGGCGGGCCTTTCATAGTTATCATAAACACCATCCTCGCTTCTTTGTCGAATGTTACATAATTTAATGAGCCAATCTCGACCCTTTCCGCAATAGACCCGAAACGTAATGACGTCACGCGATGTTTACCGAGGTGCATTATGGGTGAAAAGTGGGGCCGAAATCGCTAGTTTTCGAACTTTGCGTGCGTTGCATGCATAGCGCCTATCGTATTATGCACGTAACTTTGTGAACTTTTCTAACCGCTTCGCTGGCGAAAAACGCCCAAAACAAAGATCGTAAATTTCTAAAATGGTTCGTGTGAACGTAGTTGTGCCTGCGTGAGTTTTAAGCGCACGACGGACGCCGGAACTATGGTTTTAACTTTTAAGGCTTCAAAGGGCGGCGGAAATGGCCCTGCAATAATTGTGCGTTGGTTCTCCCAAACATTCGTGGACGTTTTAGGGAGGTCTAACGAAGAGAAAAATGTCGTCCGCGATTGGCAAGCGAACGTCCGCGATTCGCTCCTGTACAAAACCAACGAGAGTAAGGAAAAATAGACTATGTCCAAACAAAAGAGGAACAAAAGGACGCGTCCGCGATTGGAGGTCGATTCACACCTGCATGTACATGTGTGCGTCATTCACGTGTGCATACGCGTACACACGTACGCGCAACATGTGAAGCCCGTTTTAAGAAAAAGGCTCCTATCCACAAGTTCCGACGTCGGAAATTTAAGTGGTTTTTTTTTGTTAACTCTTCTCCCAAACACAGGCAATCCATGTGGATGTGGTATACTAGCTGTTTAAGCATATTGACTGTTTGAAGCGATAATATCGTTCCAAACACTCAAGATGATTAATCTGGAATTAGCAGTAATATGCTGCTATGCTGATGACCATACCGTCGGCACGACGGTTTATTCTCTGTCAGAACAATGGCTGACGAACATCGAGTACATGTAGTTACATGTAGGTCTTCTACCACCGTAATTCTGTTGGCTGCCTTAGCCGTCTGCTTGGTCGTAACTCCGGCGTGGGGCGGCCAATCCAATCCCGTTCGGTCTCACGGGTCAGTATGTGGGATGATCGGTCGACCAATCCAGGGCCAGATTAGAGGCAATAGCACAGCATCCTGCAAGCGCGATAACAAACCCAACTGTGAGCGCAAAGCCGACAGGTTGGCAAAGATCATGAATGTCCTGGCTTCACAAAGTCGTTATGGAGCTGCCAAGAACTCCTTCAAGGATTGTGTTCAGAAAGATAAAGGTGAGCTTAAAGTATCTAACATCTTACAAGCATGATAGACAAATAAGAGAATAAAGATGTTCTGGTTGATCTTAAACTACGTTTAAAAGAGTGATGTTCAGATCACAATTTAAAATTCCCCCATTTTTCGCATGGGTGTTGAGATTTTTATATCATATCATTTGTCATTTTTCTTCTTACCATTTTGAAATTTTGCGTTCTCAATCCGTATGTTTTCCAAAAAACCTTTTGCTTCTCGTCCAAAGTGGAGATTGCAAATTTCCTGTTTTCTTCCCATGGATAGCATTTTGGGGAGGTATTTTATGATTCTCATGAAGGTTAAAACGAAATCCATTTTCTAAAAAAAACACGCTCTTCTTAACACGCTCCTTTAAGACCAGCTAGGTACCTGGATGACGATAATGATGTGTATTGGAAGACATTGATGTGGGGGCAGGTAGAGGGAGGGGGCGGGGGGCGGTGGTAATGACAGGTCACTTTGAACCTTACCTAATTCCAACCTCCACCCCACCCTCAAATCCTAATCGCACCAGATATGACCACACACCCACCCCCAAATCCCAGTCTTCTCTATACCACCTCTACCCGCCTCCTCCACCTCCGAATCCCAATTCCAATCGCACCGGATATCACTATGAGCTACTAACAATGGAAATTGGGCACACACCATTGTTAAAAGTACACACCTGCCTACTGTTTACATGATTTAGAGATGTAGCAGCATTGACAATACTTTTTTGATGGTCGTTGTAAAAAAATATCATCAAAATATCCGGTAATTTACTAAAGAAGTGCAAAATTAACAAAAACGGTCAAAAGACGGGTTATACGCTTTACCCGCCGTTCCAACTACGCGCGAGCCTCCCGACTTTGTCACAAACGATTCGCTCTTCTCCTACTCAGGATATCTCCAATTTTCTGCTCACGATTTCACTGGACAGCCCGGACGACCGAATAGGAATTTCCGTTTTCTTTTGCCGGGAGTTGGCATCATGTTTTGTCTTCACAAACGCACACCGGAGCAACACACATGGCCGTGTGCGGACTCAGGCTATTTGCCGTGCTGCGCGAGGCAAATATCCTACACTCCACGGTAGCCTGCCGTAGCACCCGCTCGCTCCAGTTCTCCGGACTCTCGAAACAAACATTTATGTTCGAATTTTCATACATATGTTCAACTTTGTTTCATACCTGCATAATAGTCTCTCTTTTGTCAATATCTTATAAATATTGGGGGTAAATTAGAGTTGAATTTGTTGCAGTTCTGCAGTAGAAAACATTCATGCGGCTGAACACAAAACTAACTCGGAATACCATGTGACTTTTCGGAACCAGAATCTGGTTCCACAAAGTCACGTGACCTTGAATTTTTGATCAATGCTCAAAAACGGCCAAATTTGACGGCGTCTTTTTAAGATATGTCTAATTTACTCTGGAAAGCGCTTCAGAATAATGTATGGGTCTATTTCGAGCCCAAAATACTCATAGTGTATGACATGCATGCACACACCCAGGGTACACAAGGGGTGTGAATTTTGTCACGCAAAAAGTGACAATCCCCACCTCTTAGGTGGGGTAGCCCGGGGGGGGGGGGGGGGTGGGGGAAACAATTGATAGGTGCATAAGTCTCGCGTTGGGCCACACTTCCGGAGACCTTTGGGGAAAGGCAATGGGGAATAATGTGGAGTGCGTTAAAGAGACACTGTTTTAAGAGGGTGCTGTTCAACCGTCACTATTTGTAACCAGGAATTTTAACGCGTTGAATGCATACAAATGCTTAGACTGGTTCCCGCTCCACATATTCCACATACAACGACTGAATATGAGGACCGGCTACTGTGGTGTTTAAAATACACTTTAAGCATTATGTCATGCATTTATTTTTAGAAGCACATAACCGTTAATTTTCAAAGCGCGTTGCGCGCTATATGGCATGAGTGTAAAACAATTTGAAAGGTGTTATTCCATATTTGACCAGTACAAATTTAAGTTAAAATATTAAATATGCCCATTTTAATATACATGTAGGCTAGCATCAAAAAGAATATTTAAACCTTGTCTGCATCACCCAGTAAGCTCCATTTTGTACATGTAGTTTTAATCTGCTGTTGCAATCCCGTAACTATAGCCATTCATACGGTTACCGTAACTGTATCCACTGATAGCCACTGCTTAGTTTTAAATCCGTGGCATCATATCACCATAAATACACACGCAGCGGCACGCGTACATGTACGCGACGTCAATTCAAATTCTCGAAACAATGACGAATTGTACCCGACGATTAACGATAACGTCCGGACGACCGGACGTGCATTCGGGTAACTTCGGGAACCTTCGGAAAAATGGCGAAATTGGCGGCTGCCGGACCTTAAATTCAGTCTAGTCAAATAATTTTTGGTCCGGGTACCAGACTAACAAATGCTCGGCGTACATATCCAGAACGACCTTGAAGGGCCATGATTAGGGATTTTTAGGTGATCGGGCTGATCCCGATCACCTATTACTATTGTACGATTTCTTTGTTTTTTTTTAGGTGATCGGGCTGATCCCGATCACCTATTGATATTGTACGATTTATTTGTCTTTTTTTGGCTTTTTTGCTTTGCGGCGAAAAAGCCTTTGTTTTCGGTTTGATTTTTGGGTTTTTCGCTTGCAGCGAAATAGTCTTTGTTTTCGTTTTGATTTTTTTTATTCCGTTTATTTCTTCTTCTTTTTTTTCCCCCATAGACAAAGCGCATAAGCGTTGTCGGCGCTTTTTCAGATTGTTCCCAAACATTGATCTTAAAGGAGTGTGACCAGATCACTTTTTTTTACCCATAACTCCCCGGGACTTACCTTATGGGTCATGAGATTTTTATATCATAACATCCGTTATATTTTTCCGATTACGAAACTGAAACTCCCGCGCTTCTAGGCCGAATATTTCCGAGGATATCGTCGAAAATCCACCGATTATTTGTAAACTAATTTTCCAGTATCAACGTTTATCCGCTGAAAGCCGACTCGATAGTTTTGTTCAATTTTTTACTGGAAATTGCGAATGTTTTCGGGTTTTTGGGACATGGGAGGTGTGTATGGGAGTTACTTGATAATATTGGTAAGTTACATCAAAAACTATTTTCCAGAAACTCTGGTCACGCTCCTTTAACCAAACTTGGTCGCATCAAAGACATAGTATAAGAGGTGTGCGCCCAAGAATGGCTTCATTCTGACGTCATCAGTTACGTCATTACAATAGTTTAAAAATGCCTAAAAAGCCGAAAATGACCAAATGACATATAGATCAGATCATGGACTACAATGTTCTTTGTGTAGGCATTTTCATCTGACCCTTCCTTCATGGGTCAATCCAAGGTCAAAGTTCAGCCAATTCAAAAAATCACCTTTCTTGTATTTTGTTTTACTTATGAAGCAATATTAGCTACTAAAGTACGCTTGATCTTCATAAAACTAGGTACAGGCATGGGCCCCATCACAAAATTCCACCAACATGTAGAACGTCACAAGACGTCACTGATTTTATTATTATTATTATTATTTTGGTTTATTCTCACTATTTTGCACCCCAAAAGCTGAATTGCACAGTGATTTACATTAAAGAGTCACATAAACAAACTAGACCTGTGTTCGTTCTTGACAACGAACACATGGCTGTTCCCCTCCTTTTTATAAACATATATGGTGTTCGGGATGAACTTTGTTAGTGATCGTATATGAAGAAATCACGATCGTAGTTTTTATCGATTGTTAAATATTGAATATTATTACATGCCCCTTTAATCTGACATGTAGGGAAGGTCAAAGGTCACGGCCATATTTTTTGGATACACCACCCTAGGTCGAAGTGTAATACAGTTGACCACATGCAGATATCTTGTACCACTTTCAAATGGTAAGGCAAAATCTGTTAGACCAATAGGAAACGAGGTCAAAGGTCACGACCATATTTTTTGGATACACCACCCTAGGTCTAAGTGTAATACAGTTGACCACATGCAGATATCTTGTACCACTTTCAAATGGCAAGGCAAAATCTGTTAGACCAATAGGAAACGAGGTCAAAGGTCACGACCATATTTTTTGGATACACCACCCTAGGTCGAAGTGTAATACAGTTGACCACATGCAGATATCTTGTACCACTTTCAAATGGCAAGGCAAAATCTGTTAGACCAATAGGAAACGAGGTCAAAGGTCAAGGGGTGTGCGCATCTCAAAGACCCTTGTTAGTCATCGTATATGCCGAAGGAATCAAGATCGTAGGTCAAACGGTTGATTTTTTATTGATTTTTGAATATTTAATTTATTAAACTTCATCCCCTTTAATCTGACACGTGATGACGTCATCATGACGTCATTAGTACTGTGCACAACTTCACATAGTGACCAATGTCCATGTGAAGTTTGAAGTCAATCATGAATGTGCAAGTGCCCGAAATAGCGTCCGACAAAAGTGGAAGAAGGAAAAGAAAAAAAACTAGACCTGTATTCGTTCTTGACAACGAACACATGGCTGTTCCCCTCCTTTTTATAAACATATGTGGTGTTCGGGATGACCTTTGTTAGTGATTGTATATGAAGAAATCACGATCGTATGTCAAACGGTTGAGTTTTTATAGATTTTTAAATATCGAATATTATTACATGCTACTTTAATCTGACATGTAGGGAAGGTCAAAGGTGTTGCTATATGTTTGGATACCCCACCCTAGTCGAAGTGTAACACAGTTGACCCCATCGTGATATATTGTACCCCTTTCAAATGGAAAGGCAAAATCTGTTTGACCAATAGGAAACGAGGTCAAAGGTCAAGCCATGTGCGCATCTTAAAGACATTTGTTAGTGATCGTATATGCAGAAGGAATCAATTTCGTAGGTCAAACGGTTGAATTTGTATTGATTTTTGAATATTTAATTTATTAAACTTCATACCCCTTTAATCTGACACGTGATGACGTCATGATTACGTCATTAGTACTATGCACTAATTCACATAGTGACCAATGTCCATGTGAAGTTTGAAGTCAATCATCAATGTGCAAGTGTCCGAAATAGCGTCTGAAAAAAAGTGGAAGAAGTTTTCGTAACGAAAACAAAGGCTGTTCCAACTCGAGTCGGAACAGCCAAAAATAAAAACTAGACCTGTGTTCGTTCTTGACAACGAACACATGGCTGTTCCCCTCCTTTTTATAAACATATATGGTGTTCGGGATGACCTTTGTTAGTGATCGTATATGAAGAAATCACGGTCGTAGGTCAAACGGTTAAGTTTTTATCGATTGTTAAATATTGAATATTATTACATGCCCCTTTAATCTGACATGTAGGGAAGGTCAAAGGTCACGGCCATATTTTTTGGATACACCACCCTAGGTCGAAGTGTAATACAGTTGACCACATGCAGATATCTTGTACCACTTTCAAATGGCAAGGCAAAATCTGTTAGACCAATAGGAAACGAGGTCAAAGGTCACGACCATATTTTTTGGATACACCACCCTAGGTCTAAGTGTAATACAGTTGACCACATGCAGATATCTTGTACCACTTTCAAATGGCAAGGCAAAATCTGTTAGACCAATAGGAAACGAGGTCAAAGGTCACGGCCATATTTTTTGGATACACCACCCTAGGTCTAAGTGTAATACAGTTGACCACATGCAGATATCTTGTACCACTTTCAAATGGCAAGGCAAAATCTGTTAGACCAATAGGAAACGTGGTCAAAGGTCACGACCATATTTTTTGGATACACCACCCTAGGTCTAAGTGTAATACAGTTGACCACATGCAGATATCTTGTACCACTTTCAAATGGAAAGGCTAAATCTGTTAGACCAATAGGAAACGAGGTCAAAGGTCACGACCATATTTTTTGGATACACCACCCTAGGTCCAAGTGTAATACAGTTGACCACATGCAGATATCTTGTACCACTTTCAAATGGCAAGGCAAAATCTGTTAGACCAATAGGAAACGAGGTCAAAGGTCACGACCATATTTTTTGGATACACCACCATAGGTCTAAGTGTAATACAGTTGACCACATGCAGATATATTGTACCACTTTCAAATGGCAAGGCAAAATGTGTTAGACCAATAGGAAACGAGGTCAAAGGTCACGACCATATTTTTTGGATACACCACCCTAGGTCTAAGTGTAATACAGTTGACCACATGCAGATATCTTGTACCACTTTCAAATGGCAAGGCAAATTGTGTTAGACCAATAGGAAACGAGGTCAAAGGTCACGACCATATTTTTTGGATACACCACCCTAGGTCTAAGTGTAATACAGTTGACCACATGCAGATATCTTGTACCACTTTCAAATGGCAAGGCAAAATCTGTTAGACCAATAGGAAACGAGGTCAAAGGTCAAGGGGTGTGCGCATCTCAAAGACCTTTGTTAGTCATCGTATATGCCGAAGGAATCAAGATCGTAGGTCAAACGGTTGATTTTTTATTGATTTTTGAATATTTAATTTATTAAACTTCATACCCCTTTAATCTGACACGTGATGACGTCATCATGACGTCATTAGTACTGTGCACAACTTCACATAGTGACCAATGTCCATGTGAAGTTTGAAGTCAATCATGAATGTGCAAGTGCCCGAAATAGCGTCTGAAAAAAGTGGAAGAAGGAAAAGAATAAACTAGACCTGTGTTCGTTCTTGACAACGAACACATGGCTGTTCCCCTCCTTTTTATAAACATATGTGGTGTTCGGGATGACCTTTGTTAGTGATTGTATATGAAGAAATCACGATCGTATGTCAAACGGTTGAGTTTTTATCGATTTTTAAATATTGAATATTATTACATGCCACTTTAATCTGACATGTAGGGAAAGTCAAAGGTGTTGCTATATGTTTGGATACCCCACCCTAGTCGAAGTGTAACACAGTTGACCCCATCGTGGTATATTGTACCCCTTTCAAATGGCAAGGCAAAATCTGTTTGACCAATAGGAAACGAGGTCAAAGGTCAAGCCATGTGCGCATCTTAAAGACATTTGTTAATGATCGTATATGCAGAAGGAATCAAATTCGTAGGTCAAACGGTAGATTTTATATTGATTTTTGAATATTTAATTACGTAATCATCTTGTCGCTAGAGGGCGCTATTTCGTACGATGACGTCATTACTTATATTTTTGGAAAGCTTAAGGGCCTCTGATAATAACACCATTGACCCCATCTCGATACCTCCTACCACTTTCAAACTAAGGGCCACTTCCGGTTTCGACCGGAAGTGAGCAAGGTCAAAGGTCACGGCCATATTTTTTGGATACACCACCCTAGGTCGAAGTGTAATACAGTTGACCACATGCAGATATCTTGTACCACTTTCAAATGGCAAGGCAAAATCTGTTAGACCAATAGGAAACGAGGTCAAAGGTCAAGGGGTGTGCGCATCTCAAAGACCTTTGTTAGTCATCGTATATGCCGAAGGAATCAAGATCGTAGGTCAAACGGTTGATTTTTTATTGATTTTCCAATATTTCATTACGTAATCATCTTGTCGCTAGAGGGCGCTTTTTCGTACGATGACGTCATCACTTATATTTTTGGAAAGCTTAAGGGCCTCTGGTAATAACACCATTGACCCCATCTCAATACCTCCTACCACTTTCAAACTAAGGGCCACTTCCGGTTTCGACCGGAAGTGAGCAAGGTCAAAGGTCACAAAAATATTTTTTAGATACCCCACCCTAGTCGAAGTGTAACACAAGTGACTTTGTCCAAATATCTTGCACCACTTTCAAATGGCAAGGCAAAATCTGTTTGACCAATAGGAAACGAGGTCAAAGGTCAAGGGGTGTGCGCATCTCAAAGACCTTTGTTAGTCATCGTATATGGCGAAGGAATCAAGATCGTAGGTCAAACGGTTGATTTTTTAATGATTTTTGAATATTTAATTTATTAAACTTCATGCCCCTTTAATCTGACACGTGATGACGTCATCATGACGTCATTAGTACTGTGCACAACTTCACATAGTGACCAATGTCCATGTGAAGTTTGAAGTCAATCATGAATGTACAAGTGCCCGAAATAGCGTTTGAAAAAAGTGGAAGAAGGAAAAGAATAAAAACTAGAAATGTGTTCGTTGAAAACGAACACATGGCTGTTCCCCTCCTTTTTATAAACATATATGGTGTTCGGGATGACCTTTGTTAGTGATCGTATATGAATAAATCACGATCGTAGGTCAAACGGTTGAGTTTTTATCTATTTTTAAATATTGAATATTATTACATGCCCCTTTAATCTGACATGTAGGGAAAGTCAAAGGTGTTGCTATATGTTTGGATACCCCACCCTAGTCGAAGTGTAACACAGTTGACCACATCGTGGTATATTGTACCCCTTTCAAATGGCAAGGCAAAATCTGTTTGACCAATAGGAAACGAGGTCAAAGGTCAAGCCCTGTGCGCATCTTAAAGACATTTGTTAGTGATCGTATATGCCACAGGAATCAAGATCGTAGGTCAAACAGTTGATTTTTTATTGATTTTTGAATATTTAATTACGTAATCATCTTGTCGGTAGAGGGCGCTATTTCGTACGATGACGTCATCACTTATATTTTTGGAAAGCTTAAGGGCCTCTGGTAATAACACCATTGACCCCATCTCAATACCTCCTTTCACTTTCAAACTAAGGGCCACTTCCGGTTTCGACCGGAAGTGAGCAAGGTCAAAGGTCACAAAAATATTTTTTAGATACCCCACCCTAGTCGAAGTGTAACACAAGTGACTTTGTCCAAATATCTTACACCACTTTCAAATTGCAAGGCAAAATCTGTTTGACCAATAGGAAACGAGGTCAAAGGTCAAGGCGTGTGCGCATCTCAAAGACCCTTGTTAGTCATCGTATATGGCGAAGGAATCAAGATCGTAGATCAAACGGTTGATTTTTTATTGATTTTTGAATATTTAATTTATTAAACTTCATACCCCTTTAATCTGACACGTGATGACGTCATGATTACGTCATTAGTACTATGCACTACTTCACATAGTGACCAATGTCCATGTGAAGTTTGAAGTCAATCATCAATGTGCAAGTGCCCGAAATAGCGTCTGAAAAAAATGGAAGAAGGAAAAGAAAAAGAAACTAGAAATGTGTTCGTTGAAAACGAACACATGGCTGTTCCCCTCCTTTTTATAAACATATATGGTGTTCGGGATGACCTTTGTTAGTGATCGTATATGAATAAATCACGATCGTAGGTCAAACGGTTGAGTTTTTATCTATTTTTAAATATTGAATATTATTACATGCCCCTTTAATCTGACATGTAGGGAAAGTCAAAGGTGTTGCTATATGTTTGGATACCCCACCCTAGTCGAAGTGTAACACAGTTGACCCCATCGTGGTATATTGTACCCCTTTCAAATGGCAAGGCAAAATCTGTTTGACCAATAGGAAACGAGGTCAAAGGTCAAGCCATGTGCGCATCTTAAAGACATTTGTTAATGATCGTATATGCAGAAGGAATCAAATTCGTAGGTCAAACGGTTGATTTTTTATTGATTTTTTATATTTCATTTATCTGTTTTCATGCCCCTTTAATCTGACATGTGATGACGTCGTCCTGACGTCATCATTTAAAGACATTTATTAGTGGTCGTATATGGCGCAGGAATGAAGATCATAGCTCAAACGGTTGATTTGTTATTGATTTTTGAACATTTAATTTTATCAAATACCCCTTTAATCTAACACATTGAGCAAGGTCAAAGGTCGCCACCATATTTTTTGGATACCCCACCCTAGTCGAAGTATAACACAATTGACCCCGTCCAAATATCTTGTACCACTTTCAAATGACAAGGCAAAATCTGTTTGACCAATAGGAAACAAGGTCAAAGGTCAAGGCGTGTGCGCATCTTAAAGACATTTGTTAGTCATCATATATGGCGAAGGAATCAAGTTCGTATGTCAAACGGTTGATTTTATATTGATTTTTGAATATTTAATTTATTAAACTTCATGCCCCTTTAATCTGACACGTGATGACGTCATCATGACGTCATTAGTACTGTGCACAACTTCACATAGTGACTAATGTCCATGTGAAGTTTGAAGTCAATCATGAATGTGCAAGTGCCCGAAATAGCGTCTGAAAAAAGTGGAAGAAGGAAAAGAAAAAAAATAAAAATAAAAAAAAAAAAAAAAATCTTAACGAAAACAAAGGCTGTTCCCAACCGCGTTGGAACAGCCAAAAAAAGAAAAAAAATAAAAAAAAAAAAAATCTTAACGAAAACAAAGGCTGTTCCCAACCGTGTTGGAACAGCCAAAAAAAAAAAAATCGTAACGAAAACAAAGGCTGTTCCGACCCGAATCGGAACAGCCAAAAACTAGACCTGTGTTCGTTTTTGACAACGAACACATGGCTGTTCCCCTCCTTTTTATAAACATATATGGTGTTCGGGATGACCTTTGTTAGTGATCGTATATGAAGAAATCACGATCGTATGTCAAACGGTCGAGTTTTTATCGATTTTTAAATATCGAATTTTATTACATGCCCCTTTAATCTGACATGTAGGGAAGGTCAAAGGTGTTGATATATGTTTGGATACCCCACCCTAGTCGAAGTGTAACACAGTTGACCCCATCGTGATATATTGTACCCCTTTCAAATGGCAAGGCAAAATCTGTTTGACCAATAGGAAACGAGGTCAAAGGTCAAGCCATGTGCGCATCTTAAAGACATTTGTTAGTGATCGTATATGCAGAAGGAATCAATTTCGTAGGTCAAACGGTAGATTTTGTATTGATTTTTAAATATTTAATTACGTAATCATCTTGTCGCTAGAGGGCGCTATTTCGTACGATGACGTCATCTCTTATATTTTTGGAAAGCTTAAGGGCCTCTGATAATAACACCATTGACCCTATCTCAATACCTCCTACCACTTTCAAACTAAGGGCCACTTCCGGTTTCGAACGGAAATGAGCAAGGTCAAAGGTCACGACCATATTTTTTGGATACACCACCCTAGGTCTAAGTGTAATACAGTTGACCACATCCAGATATCTTGTACCACTTTCAAATGGCAAGGCAAAATCTGTTTGACCAATAGGAAACGAGGTCCAAGGTCAAGGGGTGTGCGCATCTCAAAGACCCTTGTTAATCATCGTATATGGCGAAGGAATCAAGATCGTAGGTCAAACGGTTGATTTTGTATTGATTTTCCAATATTTCATTACGTAATCATCTTGTCGCTAGAGGGCGCTATTTCGTACGATGACGTCATCTCTTATATTTTTGGAAAGCTTAAGGGCCTCTGATAATAACACCATTGACCCTATCTCAATACCTCCTACCACTTTCCAACTAAGGGCCACTTCCGGTTTCGACCGGAAATGAGCAAGTTCAAAGGTCACCAACATATTTTTTAGATACCCCACCCTAGTCGAAGTGTAACACAAGTGACTTTGTCCAAATATCTTGCACCACTTTCAAATGGCAAGGCAAAATCTGTTTGACCAATAGAAAACGAGGTCAAAGGTCAAGGCGTGTGCGCATCTTAAAGACTTTTGTTAGTCATCGTATATGGCGAAGGAATCAAGATCGTAGGTCAAACGGTTGAATTTTTATTGATTTTTGAATATTTAATTTATTAAACTTCATACCCCTTTAATCTGACACGTGATGACGTCATCATGACGTCATTAGTACTGTGCACAACTTCACATAGTGACCAATGTCCATGTGAAGTTTGAAGTCAATCATCAATGTGCAAGTGTCCGAAATAGCGTCTGAAAAAAGTGGAAGAAGTAAAAGAATTTAAAAAAAAAATAAAAAAAAAATCTTAACGAAAACAAAGGCTGTTCCCAACCGTGTGGGAACAGCCAAAAAAAGAAAAAGAAAAAAAAAATCGTAACGAAAACAAAGGCTGTTCCGACCCGAATCGGAACAGCCAAAAAATAAAAATATCGTAACGAAAACAAAGGCTGTTCCAACTCGAGTCGGAACAGCCAAAAACATCAATACGTAAAACTCAGAATAAAAAAAGGTAGTAGGCCTACATTGTAATTACTTATATAAAAATACCAGTAAAAATCACACGACTACAAAACCACCACCACACTATGTTAGACTGTATTATTGATGAGTCTTGTAAAATAAGGCACAGGGCTATCAGTAAATCTGTTAGTTGAACACTTATACTCCTCCACTATTCTGCTTGATCTAAGATTCATAGTATTCAAACTTTTTGATTTAGGGAACCACTCGCTAAATTTACCCGATTTAAATGTACTCAGAGCGAATTTTGTACACATCTCGGTTCTTCTTATTGCAAAGGTGATCCAGACACAAAGTACAGAGTGCTTGTTCATAACCACAATATTGTATTCCGAGGATAATGCGGCAAACTCGTTTTTGGATAAATTCAATTTGTTTAGTTTGTTGATTTGTAATACTTAAATGCCAAACAGGCGACGCATATTCCAGAACTGGTCTAACATAGCCTGTGTAGACAGTAACAAGTTCATTCCGAGTAAAACCAGTTTCTTTCATTTTTCTAAGCATGAATAATTTTGTATTGGCTTTACCTAACATATCAGCAATGTGTAAATCCCACTTAAGGTTATTTTGAAAAATAACACCCAGTAGTTTAACACTCATGGCCTGATCAATTTGAGAATTTGAAATATTAAATCGAGCAGATGGTAATTCCCTCCTGCCAAAGTAAACTTGCATAGTTTGACATTTGGCCGGATTTAAAGATAACTGATTTAGTAAAGCCCACTCACAAAGACTGTCCAAATCATCCTGCATATAACTGGTACCGTTTAAAGATCTGATTTCTCCAAATGTAAGATCGTCAACATACTTCCAGCATCTGCTGCGAGCATGTTCAACTGCATCATTTATGTAAACGAGAAAAAGCACTGGGCCAAGTTTTGTTCCCTGGGGCACTCCTCCCGACAAAGTCTGCCAGTCTGAAAATGTGTTTTTGTACTGGACTCGGTGTTTACGTTGTGTTAAAAAATCAGTAACCCATTTTATGATATCAGGGCAAACATCCAAATTCAAAAGCTTTCTAATAATTATCTCATGGTTGACCGTATCAAAGGCCTTAGTAAAATCAGTCAGTACAAGTGTACCTACATTACCAGACCGACTAGTACCCGAGACCATATGATGAAAAACATCTACAAGGCAGTGAGTTGTGGATAAGCCCTTTTGGTTACCATATTGTCTACTATCAATCTTAGTACGGATAGAACCCATAATCCATTTACAGATAAACCCTTCAGCCATCTTAGCCAAATGAGAGGTAAGTGAGATTGGCCTTAATTTATGTATTACTGGTGGAGTCTGCTTGGGAACCGGAATAACATTAGCTTGCTTCCATTGATTCGGTACAATACCCTGCGATAAGGATGCATTAAAAATATCTGTAATTGGAATGCTAAGTTCGTAAGCGAATTCCTTAATAATCTTGGCTGGTACATTATCTGGTCCACCTGATTTAGTTACCCAGGTCCGTTTAAGTTCATAATAAATTTCCCAAAGTTGAACACGGGGTGGCGGCACAGCAGAAGGAAAATAAGCCGGGGGTGTTTTAATATCAAGATGATCATGAGTCTGAGAAAAACTGGCAAGGTGGTCATTAATCATATTAGCTGTCATTTTGAAATCAGAAGGATCAATATCCTTAACATGAATAGTGAGTTCACTTTTCTTTATATTAGTCAAATTTGTTACCTCCCTGTGCCACCTCCCAGGGTTCACACTCTGCAAGTGACGGACTCTACCAGCATAAAAGGATTGTTCAGCCAATTTAATTTCTCTTATGATCTTATTTCTAAGAGATCGGTATTGGTTTCTGTTACCTTCAATAAACGCTTTCTGTCTGGCCGTTATTATAGGTGTTTCATGCGATCAGTAAGCCATTGTTTATCACTGTTATGTTTTGTAATGGTTTTAAGTGGGAAATTGCTTTCAATAGCCTCATTGATTAATTTATAAAAAATATCAACCTTCATCTGACAGGAATGTGTGTTTAAAACAACATCCCAATCTTGATTTTGTATCCATCTGCCGAATGACCGGATGCAAGATTCTTTCATTGGTCTAATCACTTTTTTACGCAATTTATTCCCACCAACAATGCACTTTGGGTCCCAAATGATGCAATTATGGTCTCTACGTCCAATTGGCGAGGAAATAATGGGTTTTTCATATTGATCAGCAAAATTAGTGATAATCAAATCCAGAATTGCATCCCCTCTAGTTGGTTCTTTCACAACCTGCACCAGATTATTTCCATTATATATAGGTCTTACATTAACCCTATTGAAATCACCAAGGATAACAATCCCAATGTTCGATCTACGAGTCCATACTGAGTCTATTGAAGACAGTATTTACTGGCAAAGAAGTTCACCGTGTGGCGAGTCAGGTGGACTATACACGGCAAAGACGGCGATTTCTGGTACAGTCCTGGGAAATCTAGGATGGTGAAGCATGATCCATTCCCCCTCAATTTCTGGAGGAATTTGACGTCATCAATTGCAGTTACCCGTAAATGATCCTTGACGAGAAGTAAAACACCACCACCATTTCTGTTCGCTCGACACTTGTTAAAAGGATTATAGCCCTCCACACAATACTGCTCAGGAGCCGTGTTGGGTGTAATCCAGGTTTCGGTGATTACAGCTACATCGGTTTTTTGCTGGGTGAGGAGCAATTCTAGCTCTTTCAATTTATTCAGAACCGAGCACGCATTAGTCAGAAGGAATCGTGGCAAGGTTGGGGTTCTGGCACAATGGCTGTTATCACCGTGTTCTGTAGGGTGCTCCATAATGTTATTACATGTACCGATAGCTCTAGGCAACTGCTGAAGAACGCAACGTAGTCGAGGTTGGAAAGTATTATTTTCTAATTCGCAAGCTCAAACGTAAATAAAATATTTCCTATTGCGCCTGGCGTCCCTATGTACCTGCAACAAAAACATAAAATACAGTTTTATGGGGAGCACAGTTCTTCAGCGCTAGGCCGATAACGTCCGTGCGCGTACCAGGAAAAGATGCTTTTCCTGGTGCTGAGCGCACACTCCAATCAGCTTATATTCACCCTGAATCAATGACATTACACTCTTACCTTCTTTCCCTCAAACATTTGCAAATGATTTACTTAGCCCAAATGATGACGACGATCAGTGGCTGCAACTTGTCCCAGATCCCTTCCAAACTGTTTCTATTTGAAGTAAATTTGGGACGTCCATTCTCGGCTGCGTGAAAACCGTCAATGCCTTTACACGCCTTTCCGCGTTGTCATGCTTCCACTCAAGCATGACACCTTCTCATCTGCATATGAACGAGTACTACGTACGAGGTACTTCCTGCTACACAATAGGAAAGTATAAGTCTATTCAGTCCTATTTGCCCTCTTACTACAGGAATATTGTAGGTTTGCATCATCATGGATTGATTTGCTTTCTTGCACCTGCTGCCTCCTCTACTCCCTCTGAATCCGAACAGTCCGTTGAATCTATTCCTACCTCCATGGTTGAATTTAACAGATTGAGCTTGCTGTGGTTCAAGCCTATAGGAAGTTGAACGTAAATCAATAAGCTGGTCCCGTGTGTACCTGATGAAGGGCGATTTAGCTATGAATGACGACTGTGTTGTCTCGTTCACATGGTTCACACCAATCACATTAGTTAGTTCAACATGTGATTTATACAAATTGACTCCATTGTAAGGGCATGGATTAATAGATACATCCAAATATATAGTTATGTCAACAGGTGGATCGTGTCCTGGTACAAATATGCTTACGTAATTATAATAATTTAAAAATGGTACAAAAGTGGATTTTCGTCATGAAAATGACAAACAAATGCATTTCGTAAAATGTTTCCCTCTATAAAACCACATGACCCAGGGTCTTAATATTTAGCAGACATTATAGATCAGATCATGGGCTACAATGTTCTTTGTGTAGGAAATTTAATCTGACCCTTTCTTCCTGGGTCAATCGAAGGTCAAAGTTCAGCCAATTCAAAAATCACCTTTCTTGTATTTTGTTTTACTTATGAAGCAATATTAGCTATTAAAGTGCGCTTGATGTTCATAAAACTAGTTACAGGCATGGGCCCCATCACAAACTTCCACCACCATGTAGAACGTCACCATGACGTCACTGATTACGTAATTACAATTATTTTAAAATGCTACAAAAATGGATTCTTATCATGAAAATTACTAAAATATGCTTCCCTTGCCAAAACCACGTGACCCAGGGTCGTCATACTTGGCAGACATATATATTTGATCATGGCCTACAATTTTGTTTGTGTAGGCATTTTCATCTCACTATTCCGTCCTGGGTCAATTGAAGGTCAAAGTTCAGCCAATTCAAAAATCACCTTTCTTGTATTTTTTAAAAGTAGGCTTGATTTTCATAAAACTGGGTACAGGCATGGGCCCCATCACAAACTTCCACCACCATGTAGAATTTTACCATGACATAACTGATTACATAATTATAATAATTTTTAAATAATACAAACATGGATTTTTATCATGAAAATAACCAAAATATGCACTTTTAAAATGCTTCCTTTCCTAAAACCACTTAACCCAGGGTCGTCATATTTTGCAGACAATCATATAGATCTGATCATAGGCTACAATTTTGTTTGTGTCGGCATTTGTATCTGACCCTTCGGTCCTGGTTCAATTGAAGGCCAAAGTTCAGCCAAGTCAACCTTTGCGTATCTATGAGAGTGGATTAAACAAAACGAACTGATATATCATCTGTTAGGGTTGAATCTCCTCTTTAAAATGACACCATGATCATGTCATTATGTTTTCGGTTGACTGAGCAGTGACCAGTGTTATGCCAGGGGCCTAGTTTTAGATTTGACCGTTCTCAATGCGAGCAAACGTCGCAGAAATCAATTTTTATCGTAGCTGTCTATTCCGTGTGCCCCGTGTGACACGGCGCCCACCGAGACGCTGACACGGTAACTTTTTGCGCGGAAGCAGTTTTTTAACTGTGTCTACCACGGACGTGTAATTCAACAGAATATGGTTTAACAAAAGGACAGTAAGTAGGATACAATCTTTTATGTTATTTCAGTCTTATTTAAGAGAGTCCACTCTCTACAAGAAAGTAATTGTATGTTATTAAGGGAATGTCGTAGTTTTGCCGTGAAGCCTTAATTCCAATGTTTGTTTTCTTCCTTTTAGGTTTAGTAAGGTGCAAAGCTTAAAATAGGCCTGATATCATTAAGTCATTGTCAGGATTTTATTGAACCATCTTCAACAAATCTATTCAATCTTTTCAATCTTAACAAATGATGTTCTCTGATTTTTGCCTTTGATGACTAATATATGTAGGCCTATATCAGTTTTTCGAGTAAACATCGGATTTCCATCCCAAATGTGAACAAAACAAACTAAAAATTGACAATCTTTTTTCGCTGACTACATCGTGAGACAGCAGATGAAAATTACCAAAATATGCACTTTTTAAAATGTTTCCCTCTATAAAACCACATGATCCAGGGTCTTAATATTTAGCAGACATTATAGATCAGATTATGGGCTACAATTTGCTTGGTGGAGTCCTTTTTTATATGATTCCTCCGTCCTGGGTCAATTAAAGGCCAAAGTTCAGCCAAGTCAAAAATTGCGTAAAACAATGCATAAGCCACCAAATGTCGACTTCCGTACGTGACCGGCAGAGGGCGCCATTCATAAATTACGGTGATGCACAGACATATAAACCTATTGACCAACGATCGTGCATTGAAAATCGTGACTTGGAAAAGTATAGGCAAATGACGACACAATGGGCTGCATGAGCTAACCGCGCGGGTTTAAAGCGCTCACGGCTATTCGAAAACGCGCGTACGCCGTGTGTATTGTACGCGTTCCTATGAAGTATGGGCGATTTTCGCACGACGCTCGCAAAGAGGACTGACAGCGTGCACGAGGATTAAAATTGTCATGCTTCCAAACTACTTCTAAAAAAAAAAGTATACATTTGTACATATCACCAAGTAACAATATGGTAACATTTCGTGAAGTGTGGTGAAGTGTGACGTCAATTACCATGGTAATTGGGTCTAAACATTCGCTGCTAATCTGAATCGTCTATCGGTAAAGCGTATCCAGTAACCATGGCAACACATAAAGGGTGGCGTTTTTACTTTAGGGCTGCGTTCGGGCGTGTACTCGTGTTAACACGAGTTATACTCCTGCGCGCGTGAACGGCAAGAATAACGACACTCGGGTCAGTGAGAGTATGCTCTCACTACTCCCCAACAAATGGGAAGTGAGCTCGTACTCCTGTCAAGTGTCATGTGATTTGTACGAAGATGGTGGAATATGGGTGGGATTTTTGGTGAATTTGCTCAACGTGTCAACTCAATAACTGAAACAATAACTCACTAAGGTTTGTTTTAGACGGCATCAAAGGTTCTCACGACTTACGGCCTGTATTTCCTCAGTTTCTTGTGAGCAATGAAACGGCATTTTGTGTGCAGCGATGGCAAGAGACGTCCATCTTCACTGATTGCCATTCGCGCACGCGGACTGCGGACTTGCCGTTCGCGTGATGTGACCCTAGTGCAATGCGCACGCATTACTCCCGAGTAACGAGAACTGCACGCGCGAACGCAGCCTAGTAGTCTATTCGCTGGCAGAGTGTGACGTCAATTTGCGCGCGTTAATTCAATACAAATTCATAAACAATTAATATATTACACGTGCCATTTTAATATACATGTAGGCCTAGCATCTAAAAGCAAATTCAAACCTTGTCTGCATCACCCAGCTGAGCTCCATATTGTACTTTTAATCTGCTGTTGTAATCCCGTAACTATATAGCCATTCATTATCGCTTTACGGTTACCGTAACTATAGCGACTGCGTAGTAGTTCTGAATCCGTTGCATCACCAAATACTCACGCAGCGGCACACATAGTGCACGCGACGTCAACTCAAATTCTCGAAACAATGACGAATCGTACCCGACGATTAACGATAACGTCCGGACGTGCATTCGGGTAACTTCGGGAACCTTTGCAAAAAGGAGCAATTCCTCCTGTTTCAATATGGCGGGCAAACGTGTACATCTTACACGTGTACATCATACGGAGCGCGTGTGGTCTAGTGGGTATGAAGCGGGACTCCCAATCAGAGGTTGGGGGTCCGACCAACGTGTCTGTGTCCCTGGGCAAGGCACTTAATCCCAGTTGCCTCGTAAACCCAAGCGATATATGGGAAGCTGTTAAGGGGAATGCCACAATCTAACTGCTGATAGTGTTGTGCGCCTGACCAGCAGCCACCTATTTGAAGCGAAATGGTTCTGGTGATTCTCTGATGGCAGCAGTAATAATGGTAACATCGCCTTGAGCACCCTGCAGGGTGGATATGTGCGCTATATAAATCTCATCATTATTATGATTATTATTCAGATGCCCACCTGCTTTGACATTTGACCTTATTCCCGATTGGTCAAACAGACTCTGCCTTGTAGTTTGAACGTGTTCAGAGCTAGTCTACTGTGTTATGGTTCAACTAGGGTAGGGTATTCCTTGCTCACTTCCGGTAGAAACCGGAAGTGCATTTAAATAAACCTATTTTGTAAAAGTGGTCAACGATGCCGAGATCGGGTTGGCAGTGTTAGTGTCTAAGGTAAATGCTTTTCAAAAAATGCGCCCTCTAGCGGCGAAATTAACAAATCTTAAAATGACCCTTTCATAGCAATGTTTGCGCAAATTAGCCCATAGTGGTGCTTATAGAGTACGTCGACCACCAAACATGTCTGTGTTGTTAAAACATTGATTACGTCATCAGTCCTTTAAAGGTAACGCATTAAAGGTTAATATTTTTTAAGTTAAATAGTTGATATGTTAACAACATCTAATTTTCCAAGGTAAGCATGCTCATTTTTCATGTAAAACAAATGTGAAAAAGCCCTACGCCCTGTTCATAGAACAGACGTAGCTCTAGTTTTCGTTTTGATTTTTTTCTTCCGTTTATTTCTTCTTCTTCTGATTTTTTCCCATAGACAAAGCGCATAGGCGTTGTCGGCGCTTATTCAGGTTGTTCCCAAACATTGATCTTAACCAAACTTGGTTACATCAAAGACAAGGTAGAAGAGGTGTGCACCCAACAATGGCGTCATCATGACGTCATCAGGTGTCAGATTAAAGGGGCATGAAATTTAATGTTTTCCATATTCGAAAATTCATACAAAATCAACCGTTTGACCTACGATCTTGATGTTTTCGGCATATACGATAATTAATAAAGCTCTTTCAGATGCGCACATGCCTTGACCTTTGACCTCATTTCCTATTGGTCAAACAGATTTTGCCTTACCAATTGAAACTGGTAAGAGGTATTTGGATGGGGTCAAAGGTGTTTGAGTTCAACTAGGATGGGTATCCAAAATATATCGCCATGACCTTTGACCTTGCTCACTTCCGGTCGAAACCGGAAGTGCCCCCTAGTTTAAAAATGGTAAGATGTATTGAGATGGAGTCAAGGGTGTTAGTGTCAGAGCCCCTTAGGCTTTCTAAAAATAAAAGTTATGACGTCATTGTACGTAATAGCGCCCTCTAGCGACAAGATAAAACTTGTTCAAAACGTATTTTAAAGAGATGTCTGTAGGGAAGTGTGTCTAAAAATGGTCAAACTTGGTACATAACAAGGCCTTGGGTCAGTACACATGCCTATGGTGTCAAACTTCGATGACGTCATCGTGTGGAATTTTACATGCATTTGAATTTTAAAGCTTTGATGACCTATATTTGCAGAACCCAACATCGGAAACAAATAAAACTTCACATATATGTTGTCTGTTGTTAGCTTAGTGTCATGTTGTAATGACGTCATGATGACGTTATCATGTTTCATATTACAGTGAATTGAAAATTAAAGGTCCAAATTTTCACAAATCAATTTAAAAATTAGCACTTTAACATATGACCCTAAATCTTGCGGTAAAAGTCACAGCTATCCAAGATCTAAGTTTCGTACACAGACACACCTTTAATTTTGTTCACTTCCGGTAGAAACCGGAAGTGCACTTAAATGAACCTGTTTTGGAAAAGTGATGTAAGCCAGCCCACGGGGGGTTGGTTGAAATCCTGTAAAATATGAGCAAAGTGAATCAGTCAGTATTGCAGAAACACAGTGTGGACTTTATTGGACTGCTGCTCATCAAAGAATAACTTACAATGCAATCAAATCCTTGATGGCATTAACAAAATTATCTAACAAAATTCAACATGAATAATTAACCATCTATTTTACAATCACATGATCCAAAAGAAAAGGAAAATCTAACTCTTCATATGCAAGCACATTCTTCCTAAATGTCATAACAGACAAACATCATCTAAAAGGACCCATAATTAAACACATAAGCTCTGGTTCTATAACATGAATTGTCTGTTCACTCAAGTAAAGTTACTTTCTCAAATACAGACTGAAATAAACCTAATTAAATATGTACAAGAAAATAAGTGTTCTGGTCCCTATTTGTTTCCACTAGGTTCAGAAAAGCCATCTGCTTTTCTTATCACAACTTGCTCTGAAATCTCAAAGTAAACAAACAGCTGGAGGGCCCAGACCACCCTGGCCCTCTGTCCACATACATACTGGACTCGTGAATACATAATGAGCTGAGGCTCATTTCCTAGAATGAATGACTCATCCACTACCAGGACCATTTCCTGCACACTGTATGGAAGTATGGTATTTAGCTACGTTTTTATAAGAATTTAGTGTGTGGCTATAGAGAACAGTGACTTCACATTACCAAACTTTCAGAACAAGTGGAATATAAGAGTTATTAAATTTTAGGAACACATTCTTGAAGATTATACTTATAAATACTCTTATTGTTTGAGCAATTACTCCCAGGAAACTTCTTAAATGTATGTCAACAAAATCACAAACTCAATCGACAATCTGGCGTTTCCTCATGAAACTTAATAAACTCTAACTAAGTCTAAAACCAATATTATCTCTTTGTATTTCCTATTTCAAGTAAAACAATTATATTGAGGAGTTTCAGAGAAACACAAATCAAAGCTGTACAATTCTTAACTTGTCAAACCTTCTAGCCTGTATATAATCAGAATGTTTGCAAATCACTTATATTTTCCCCTGCATAGGTATAATGGACTACCCTACATGTATGCACTGGCACAAAATAGCCTGCATACTAATGAGGGAGAACAAAGGCTCTAGTCACTGGTCAGACCACATGGTCCAGAGTGAGTCATTCTAGCCAAACTGTAAACATCCCACCCAGGGCTACATGGCATGTGTGTATGGCACTAGAGCAGTGACCACATATCAATTATCAACACAACCTGACCAGCCCATGTACACTCAGTACTGATACCACAATATCAATATTATCGATAGAGTTGTGCGATATCACTGCTGCCCATATGGATATGTACAATGCTATTACACTCAGCTATAAGTCTACAGGATCTGCACATTGTGAATACATGTACTGATTATCAACTTGTATATCTGAAAAGTTTCTCACAGTGGCTGAATCAAAGGACTAGGCATTTACAAATACATGGGCTAGTAGTAGGAATATATCAATATGAAATCCAAACTTGTAAAATACAATTTCCACTGGTGTTCAATATCAAGCAGGTCAATGGAAGAATTTCAAATAAAAGTTGGGTTCTAATACTAGTCCGCCAGAACAATCCTAAAATAATAGAGCATCTAAATCATACATAAACACCATATATCTCAATCAAAATGATCACCAGTTAAGTATGTGAAATAAATTATGCAAGAAGATATAAAAAGTTTGAACATACCTGTAAAATATGAGCAAAGTGAATCAGTCAGTATTGCAGAAACACAGTGTGGACTTTATTGGACTGCTGCTCATCAAAGAATGACTTGAGAACAGCATGGTCCAGGTGTACAGGTATTTCTCACTGCCCCTCTGTGTGCCCTAGCCAATCAGAGGTCAGTAACCATGGCGACCGGTTACAACCACCCAATCGGCTGTGAGAGCCATTCCTGCATGCTCATGTACATGCATAGTTTATAAGCACTATCCCATGCACAGTACAAAGAAATGGAACATGTCATTTTTTTGGGGGGGGGGATTTCTTCTGCTTAATTGCTATGCTTCGGGAGGGGCCCTACATACTCCTCCGAAAAAGTAAATGTTGTCCCAACATTTCAAGGACAAAAAAAAAATTTCACAACAGTACCAATCATGACATGTCTTCTCAAAATGTAGATCTAAGGGTTAAAGTGGTACCTGGGGAGTTCCCCAACTATAAGCCATGACACATCCCTCAAGATCATGGGTATAGGTCGACCGAAAAGTAATACGAAGGTGATATCAAGCCTTCTCGAACCTTTCTAGTCTGATCACTAAAAATGATCCTGAAACAAAATGGTTACCACAGAAATTGCAAACAGCAATCATATCTAACAAGGATAAATCTCCATGAGGAAGACACATCATAAAAAAAACATTTCTAATAAACATACTGCTGTTCCAGTCTTGGTGAACTGGCATAAGGGCTTGTCATCGTTGGTTGCCATGCTGGAGTGTGCTGCTGGTAGTGGTACTGAGGTGGTGGGGCGTATCTTGCAGGTGTGAATGGAAACATCAGGTTAGAGTTCGTAGGCGGGTAATAGCCTCCAGGGGGAAATGGTTGTGAATAATGGAAATGAGTAGGACCCATCTGTTGTGGGGCTTGAGTGGGGTGGATTGGCTGGGTGGGGACATAGTAAGGATAGCCCTGTTCTGGATAGTGGGTGGGGTTGTGCTGCACGGACACCGCAGCCACTCTCTGCTGGTTGGGGTTACCAAGCTGACCGTAACTGAGGATGTTGGGGGGATGCCTCACCCGTGTGGGGTACCGGCCTTCTGTCTCTGGTATGGAGTTGTTACATCCACCTGGTACCGCCACTGGCTCTTCCTGCGGTGCTGACTCGTATGGCTCCATCTGCGGTGCTGTCTCATCGGGCTCCACCTGCAGTGCTGGCTCATCTGTATCCATCTGCGGCGCTGGCTCGTCTGGCTCCATCTGCGGCGCTGGCTCGTCTGGCTCTACCTGCGGTGCTGTCTCGTCTGGCTCTACCTGCGGTGCTGTCTCATCAGGCTCCACCTGCGGTGCTGGCCCGTCTGGATCCATCTGCGGTGCTGTGGGTTGATCGTCTGGTGAAAGAGTTGCCCTCAAGCCTTCAGTGGGGTTGTGGTCTGGAAACGGCACGGCACCTTCTGTTGAGGGTGGGGCAGGAGACGGTGGCAGGGTTTGATGAAAATATTCTTCTTCATCACTGCTTTGCTCGCCGGATGGATGAAGAGTTCTTTGGTTCCGTGAGCGGAGGTTGTGTTGACTCCTCTTTTGTGTTTGCTGCACCTGTGGTGTTACTTCCTGGGATGTGAGGTTATTGCAGGGGAGGAGAAGGTTGCGGTGAAGCACCCTGGTCCTTCCTGTACCGTTCTGTGGTTTCAGCTCATAGACTGGCATGTCAGACATCTTTTTTGTAACCACATGGATCTTTTCCTCCCAGTATGCTCTGATCTTCCCTGGACCGCCTGTCTCATTCAAGTTCCTGATGAGCACCCTGTCCCCTGGCTGCAGACTTGTACCATGGACTCTTTTGTTGTAGTGTGCTTGGTTACGATGGGCTGTGTCCGTACTTCGTCTGGAAGCTAGAGCATAAGCTTGCTCCATCTGGTCCTTCCACCTTGTCACATAATCGGTATGGCTGGTACATTTACCCGTGCCCTCTGTACTCTGTGGGAGATTAAAGAAAACATCGATGGGTAGTCTTGGGTGTCGTCCATACAGAAGATAGAATGGAGAATAGCCTGTCGCCTCACTACGGGTGCAGTTGTAAGCGTGAACAACTTTGGACAGGGACTCCTTCCAGTTCACCTTCTGTTCTTCAGGTAGGGTGCGCAGCATGGAAAGTAAAGTGCGATTAAATCTCTCTACTTGTCCATTTCCCTGAGGGTGATAAGGGGTTGTTCGAGATCGCTCAATACCACAAAGCTGCTGTAGCCGGTGAAACAACTGATTTTCGAATTCCCTACCCTGGTCATGATGCAGTCTGCGGGGAAATCCAAATTTCAGGGCAAAATCATTGAAGATTCTATCGGCAGCAGTTTTTCCGGACTTGTTGGTGGTGGCATAAGCTTGAGCAAACCGAGTAAAATGGTCAACCACGACTAAGATGTACTCGTAGCCACCTTTACTTCGCTCCAGATGGAGGAAATCGATCGATACAAGTTCAAAGGGCTCCGTCGTGGTGATACTCTGCATTGGGGCACAGGTAGGCTTGTTGGGTCGACGCTGCTTCAAACAGGGACATTGCTGGGTGACATACTTTTCCACATCCTTCTGCATGTGGGGCCAATAGAAGCGATCGCGTGCTAAGCTAACCACTCTATCTGCACCTAGGTGACCCATTTCATTATGCAGCTCATGGTAGACTCGCTGTCGGTGTTGCTCAGGCAGAACCAGCTGGAGTTGTTGCCCTCTTTTTCGGTAGAGTAGCCCATCCTTGATCTGTAGTTTTCCCCATTCATGCAGGAGTAACGTTGTCTCATGGGTCTCTCCTCTCCTCTCTCGCATCTTGGGGCGTTGTTTGTTGGTCACATACCGATACACTGGACCGATGCTAGAGTCAGCTTGCTGGGCGTCGGGCATATTCAGCTGAGTTGTATCTTGATCTGCTCGGTCGCCATGTTGATGAATGGAGGATGTGATGGCTCTTATCCATGGGAGACCCATCTGCTGCGCCTTAATTGTTTTGACTGTTGTGTCGATCGATGCTGTTGTGGTCCCCTGGGTGCATTCTGCCATGTACTTCTCAAAGTCAAGAGGTAGTCGCGAAAGCGTGTCGGCATCAACATTGGACTTGCCTGGCTTGTATTGGATGTCAAAGTTGAAATCTGACAACTCGGCCACCCAGCGGTATCCAGTAGCATTCAGTCTGGCGGAAGTGAGGACATAAGTGAGCGGATTGTTGTCAGTATATACTGTGAACGACTTGGCGTAGTATAGATAATCACGAAACTTCTCACAGATCGCCCACTTCATCGCTAGAAATTCCAGCTTGCCGGAATGAAGGTTGTAGTTCCTCTCTGCCGGTGAGAGAGTCCGGGAGCCATATCCAATGACTCGTAGCTTGTCTTGTTGCCGCTGATATAGTATCGCCCCTAAACCCTCGTTGGAGGCATCAGTGTGCAAGACAAACGGCTGGGAGAAATCAGGATAGGCCATCACTGGTGGGATAATCAGCTTGTCAAGGAGGGAGTTTAGTATTACCTGATGTTCACTCGTCCAGGTGATAGGTTGTTTGGCTGGGACCTGGCCTGCGCCTCGTTTGTTGGTCGACTTGCTCTTCACAGACTGCTGTTTCTCCTTGTTTTGTGGACTGATGGTGAGGAGGTCATAGAGGGGTTTGGCTATTCGCGAGAAATCTTGTATATACCTTCTGTAATATCCAAGAAAACCCATAAGTTTTCTCAACTCTCCAACATTTGTGGGTGTCCTCTCCTTCAGAGCTTGAACTGCGGTGATGTCTGCCGGATCCATCTTATGTCCCTCTGCTGAGACGACTCGGCCAAGATACCGAACCTCCCTCTGGAACAGGTGGCACTTGCTGGGCTTGAGTTTGATGCCATGTTGTTGGAGACGTTGAAGTATTTTGCAGACATTTTGCAAGTGATCTTCAAAAGATGTACCATACACCAGAATGTCATCGAGGTAGATAACTGCGATCTCCCCAGTCAAGCCCTCGAGGCAGGTCTCCATACAGCGCTGAAATACTGCCGGTGCGTTCATCAGGCCAAACGGTATCCGGAGCCATTCGTATAATCCCCACGGAGTCACGAATGCTGTGAGCGGTTGGCTTTCCTCGGACATAAAGCCCTGATGGTAGGCCTTACCCTGATCCAAAGTCGTAAACCATGAGTGTCCGCCCAAGCCGTCGAGAACATCTTGGATTCTGGGAATAGGTTGTCGGTCGGGTACAGTCTTGTTGTTCAACTCCCGGTAGTCGATGCAGAGTCGTAAACTCCCATCTTTCTTTCGGACACAAACTATCGGTGAAGAGTAGGATGATGAAGACTTGGCAATCCACTGACGGTTAATCAGATCTTGGAGATAATCTTTAACCTCTTTATATAAGGGACGTGGTACAGAAAGGTAAGTTTTCTGTACCGGCTTGTTGTCATGGAGCTGGATTTTCATCTGTAGATTGTTAATGCAGCCCATGTCCTGTTCATCTTTCGCAAATGCTCCAGCCTGCTCCTTCAACATCTGTTCTGCTGCATGTTTCTGTTGGTCAGTCAAATGGCTAAGGTCAACGGGTGGCATCCAATTTAATGCGTTTGGGTCGAGTCTGGTCTTCATCTGGTTGACGCGAATGTGGGAAGTGCTCGAGTTATTGTTGGTGGGGCTTGTTTCGACGACACCTGGTAAGACAGAACTCACCTGTTCTAGCTCACCAAGAACAGTTCGTCCCCGTAGAGTGACATCATGTCCAGTTCGGTTCTCCACTGGTACCTGAATGCGTGAGGTTTTGCCCTGCTGTACCCTCACAACACATTCTGCAACTTCCGCTCCTTCTGGCCAGGGCATCATGACGTTTGGCACAAACAACATGGGTGTCTCTTCACGGAAGGGTCCTGTCCTCACAATGCATGTCACGGTTCGTGTCGCCCCTCTCGGTATAGTGAAATCTCTCTTCCCCATAGATACTGTGCACAACCTCTCTGGTCCAGTTGTGTGAAGGAGATTTACCAGAGCTTTAACTGATGAGGGCTTCATCTTTGGGAAACCCGCATGAAGTATGGAATTCAAGTCACCTGCCTCGTCTTTTGCTATCCTTTCTATAACGTTGTAGCCTATGATGGGTTCAGCACAGGGGTCAGGAGTTACCAACATCGGTACAAGCATCCTCTTTCCTTTTCCACAGAGTGAAAAACTGGCTTCAATCCAACCGTCAAAAGGGATTGAGGTAGAATTTGCAGCCCTAACATCTAGTGTTGTGTCATCGAGTAGCTCTTGTATTGGCCGTAGAGGTAGATGGGGAAGGTGCGTCTTCAGCCATGAATGAGGGAGAAGTGATACCTGCGATCCAGTGTCCCACAAGGCTTCTGTTTGCTGCTCTTCTATTAGGCACTGGACCATGCATCTGTTCCCGACCAATCTGCTTACACGATCCTGTTGTCGTGGTGTCAGATGTGCACACACTTGTGGCATTGGTCGAAAAGTTCTAGCTGCTGGGCTCTCTCTCCCGATATCTGCTCCTTGTTTCTGGGACTCCCTCTCTTGTGGGTCTACTGCCCGTCCCTCGGCAATAACCCTTGACCGTTTCCCGGCCGCCTGCTGGTACAATCCCTCATAAAATGGTTGGAAGATCCACACTTAAAGCAATGTTGACACTGGTCACCAATACCCTGATCCTGACATCCTGTGCAGCCCCAACGTCGTGCTGGGCCCCTGGATCTCGGTGCTCTGTGGTTCTCTGATGCTGGGGGACTTCTTGTTTGAAGGGCTTGCACAATCGCAGCAACCTGTAGCTTCAACTCTTTTATGTCTTCGGCCAGAGGGTTGGGTTTGGAGGTTTTAGGTGCCGGGGCATCGGGTTGTGGGCAATTCTCGGTGATGGAGTGAACCGCGACGACCCTTGAGGGGTTGAACTTTTGCTGACGTTCTGTCTCATGGCTGGCTGCGATGTTCAGCATTTCTAGCAGATCCTCATCGGTTACATTGGGCTTCTGGATGACGGGACGCATGTCCATCCTTATTCCCTCACTTCTGATACCCGTCAGGACAGTGTGAAGAAACATACTCCGCACTTGGTCTCCCTCATACCGTGGTCCACCGGTGCCCTCCTTAGAGACAAGGACAACCTTCTGTTGGAGATCCATGACTCGGATGAGGAATTCTTGGGGGGTTTCTTTCGCTTCTTGTCGGGCCCTGGACAGCTGATAATACAGTTCGGTAGCACCGCTTTCTTGGAAATGAGAGCGAAGTACCCTCCGCAGCTCTGCTAACCGTAATGATTGTTTCCCCTCCAGATAACTCCTGAGGCGTGATGCTGGGTTTATTGCTCTGATGACTGCCTCCACGACTTCTGCCTCCTTGTAACCCTTCGTCAATCCTGCTTCTATCTGATGCATGAGTGACAAGAACGTGATCTTATCCCTCTGTCCTTGGTCACCGATCTGGCCTGAGATCTTAAATTCTCTTCTGAAGATGGGGTTGCTTGTCGTCGGTGTTCCCATGGGAACAGAAAGGGGTGACGAACTGGGCACTTCCCCTGGGGTCGGCTCTGGCTCAGGTGTTTCATGATGTAAGATCCCCTGTATTCGCTGGAACACCGCCAGTCCACCATCTGGCTGGTTTTCCACCTCCTCGCTGTCAATGTATCTTCCAATTTGACGCCGGAGTGCTGACACGCTCTTGCCGCTTCCATCTAGTTTGAGCTCTTGGCAGGCACGGAATAGATCTTCTCCGGTCGCCTCCTGGACTCTGCTACGGGCTACTCGGTAGGCGCTGTCTACATTCTGCTCGGCGGCTGCCATGATTTGTCGTCAACTGAAGAAGAGGGTGGTGGTGGTAGGGGGTTCTAGGTGTTCCGGTCACTTCATCATGCTATTCAGGCCTGCACCCGGGTCATCTTCGGCTCTCTTCTGGTCCTCTGACAGGCGCACATCATCCGGCTGACCATCAATCGGCTACCGGACGCACCCGTCCCTTCGTGGTTGCCAAATGTAAGCCAGCCCACGGGGGGTTGGTTGAAATCCTGTAAAATATGAGCAAAGTGAATCAGTCAGTATTGCAGAAACACAGTGTGGACTTTATTGGACTGCTGCTCATCAAAGAATAACTTACAATGCAATCAAATCCTTGATGGCATTAACAAAATTATCTAACAAAATTCAACATGAATAATTAACCATCTATTTTACAATCACATGATCCAAAAGAAAAGGAAAATCTAACTCTTCATATGCAAGCACATTCTTCCTAAATGTCATAACAGACAAACATCATCTAAAAGGACCCATAATTAAACACATAAGCTCTGGTTCTATAACATGAATTGTCTGTTCACTCAAGTAAAGTTACTTTCTCAAATACAGACTGAAATAAACCTAATTAAATATGTACAAGAAAATAAGTGTTCTGGTCCCTATTTGTTTCCACTAGGTTCAGAAAAGCCATCTGCTTTTCTTATCACAACTTGCTCTGAAATCTCAAAGTAAACAAACAGCTGGAGGGCCCAGACCACCCTGGCCCTCTGTCCACATACATACTGGACTCGTGAATACATAATGAGCTGAGGCTCATTTCCTAGAATGAATGACTCATCCACTACCAGGACCATTTCCTGCACACTGTATGGAAGTATGGTATTTAGCTACGTTTTTATAAGAATTTAGTGTGTGGCTATAGAGAACAGTGACTTCACATTACCAAACTTTCAGAACAAGTGGAATATAAGAGTTATTAAATTTTAGGAACACATTCTTGAAGATTATACTTATAAATACTCTTATTGTTTGAGCAATTACTCCCAGGAAACTTCTTAAATGTATGTCAACAAAATCACAAACTCAATCGACAATCTGGCGTTTCCTCATGAAACTTAATAAACTCTAACTAAGTCTAAAACCAATATTATCTCTTTGTATTTCCTATTTCAAGTAAAACAATTATATTGAGGAGTTTCAGAGAAACACAAATCAAAGCTGTACAATTCTTAACTTGTCAAACCTTCTAGCCTGTATATAATCAGAATGTTTGCAAATCACTTATATTTTCCCCTGCATAGGTATAATGGACTACCCTACATGTATGCACTGGCACAAAATAGCCTGCATACTAATGAGGGAGAACAAAGGCTCTAGTCACTGGTCAGACCACATGGTCCAGAGTGAGTCATTCTAGCCAAACTGTAAACATCCCACCCAGGGCTACATGGCATGTGTGTATGGCACTAGAGCAGTGACCACATATCAATTATCAACACAACCTGACCAGCCCATGTACACTCAGTACTGATACCACAATATCAATATTATCGATAGAGTTGTGCGATATCACTGCTGCCCATATGGATATGTACAATGCTATTACACTCAGCTATAAGTCTACAGGATCTGCACATTGTGAATACATGTACTGATTATCAACTTGTATATCTGAAAAGTTTCTCACAGTGGCTGAATCAAAGGACTAGGCATTTACAAATACATGGGCTAGTAGTAGGAATATATCAATATGAAATCCAAACTTGTAAAATACAATTTCCACTGGTGTTCAATATCAAGCAGGTCAATGGAAGAATTTCAAATAAAAGTTGGGTTCTAATACTAGTCCGCCAGAACAATCCTAAAATAATAGAGCATCTAAATCATACATAAACACCATATATCTCAATCAAAATGATCACCAGTTAAGTATGTGAAATAAATTATGCAAGAAGATATAAAAAGTTTGAACATACCTGTAAAATATGAGCAAAGTGAATCAGTCAGTATTGCAGAAACACAGTGTGGACTTTATTGGACTGCTGCTCATCAAAGAATGACTTGAGAACAGCATGGTCCAGGTGTACAGGTATTTCTCACTGCCCCTCTGTGTGCCCTAGCCAATCAGAGGTCAGTAACCATGGCGACCGGTTACAACCACCCAATCGGCTGTGAGAGCCATTCCTGCATGCTCATGTACATGCATAGTTTATAAGCACTATCCATGCACAGTACAAAGAAATGGAACATGTCATTTTTTTGGGGGGGGGGATTTCTTCTGCTTAATTGCTATGCTTCGGGAGGGGCCCTACAGTGATGAAAGATTCCCAGATGGGATTGATAGTGTTAGTGTCTAAGGCTTTCCAAAAGTGGAAGTTTTGACGTCATTCCATGAAAGGACGCCCTCTAGCGGCGCAATTAAAAATGTCAAAAAATGTAATGTTATGGCTACGTTTGTGCAAATCAGCTCATTATTAGTGATTGTAGAGCTGATGAAGTGCCAAACAAGTTTGTAAGTCAAAACTTTAGTGACGTCATCGATCCTTTAAAGGCGGGGCATTGAAGGTAACATTTGGTATTTTTTAAGTTGAATAATTTGCTTGCTTTTGGAGTAGTGACGAAGTTCATTTTCAGTTTCTCAGGCATGTTGCCTGCTACGAGGTCTGTGCCTTTCCACAATATTATCATGATGACGTCATCAAGTGTCATATTACAATAAATTGAACATTAATGGTTTAAATCTTAAAAAATCAATACAAAATCAGCTCTTTAACATATGACAGCAACAGCTAACCGAGATCTAAATTCCATACACAGACAATGACCTTTGATTTTGTTCACTTCCGGTAGAAACAGGAAGTAGACAAAAATGGACCTGTATTTGGAAAGTGGTAAGTAATACAGAGATGGAATCGATGGTGTTAGTGTCCACGGTGATCGGGCGTTCTAAAAATGTAATTGATGACGTCATCACTTGGAAGGGCCCCCTCTTGCGACGAAATTAAAAGGTCTTAAAATTACCCTTTCATAGCAGTGTTTGCGCAAATTAGCCCAATAGTGCTGCTTATAGATTACGTCGACCACCAAACATGTCTGTGTGGTTAAAACATTGATGACGTCATCAATCCTTTAACGATAACACATTAAAGGTAAACTTTTTAAAAATTAAATAGTTGATATGCTAACATCTAATTTTGCAAGGTAAGCATGCTCATTTTTGAAGTTAAAACCAATGTGAAAAAGCCCTACGCTCTGTTCATAGAACAGACGTAGTTCTATTTTTTTTTCTTTTTAAGTGATCGGGCCAACAGCCCAATCACCTATTGCTTTTGTACGATTTATCTGTCTTTTTAGGTGATCGGGTTGTTCCCCGATCACCTATTGATATTGTACGATTTCTTTGTCTTTTTTTGTTGTTTTTCTTCTTTTTCTGCTCAAACGTTTCCAGAGCTTTTCTTCAAAACGGTTCAAGCTATCAACTTGAAACTTGGTAGGAACATCAACCCCAATGTGAAGGTGTGCATACAAGTGTGACGTCACCGTGACGTCATCGGGTATCAAATTACAACCAATAAATGACCAAAATATGCATGTTTTAAAATGCTTCCGTCTCGAAAACCACGTGACCCATGATCTTCGTATTTGGCAGGCTTATAGATTAGATCATGGCCAACAATTTTCTTCGTGTGGGCATTGTCATCTGACCCTTCCTTCTGGGGTCAATTTGAGGTCAAAGTTCAACGAAAACGAAAATCTCAATTTTTGCACTTATTGAGCTGCAATGTCCATTAAACCAAGATGAATCTTTAAGAAACTAGGTACAGGTATAGGTCATATGGCAAACTTTCACCAGCATGTATAATATCATGATGGCATCACGTGTGACGTCATCGTGACGTCATCAAGTATCAAATTACATCCCAAAAATAACCAAAATATGCATGTTTTAAAATGCTTCCGTCTCGAACACCATGTTACTCAAGATCTTCGTATTTGGCAGGCTTATGGATGAGATCGTTGGCTACAATTTTCTTTGTGTGGGCATTTTCATCTGACCCTTCCTTCTGGGGTCAATTGGAGGTCAAAGTTCAACGAAAACGGAAATCTTAGTTTTTACACTTACCGAGCAACAATTTATATATCAAGAACCGTAATAGATACTTGAACAATTCTTTAACAACATGATACATGTAAGTCTAAATGAACTGAACAAATCATACGGTGTCATGACCCCAGTGTGACGCCAACTTCCGGTCCAAACCGGAAGTTGTTCGAAAATGTGAATTTTTTTAGCATTTTGAATGCAAATAGATTCAAAGTGGTAGTGAATTTGACCATAGTTCTACGGAACGGAATGTTCCCACACATGTGGACCTTATGACTATACCAATGGTGACGTCATCACGTGGACAGTGGTTACGTAATGTGGTGTCAAATTACGCGAATTTGGAGCTGAATTGTTTAGAAATGCTGTATCTTGAGAACTACAGCAGATATTTGCACGATTTTTTCACCACATTTCAGAACTTGATGTTTATCAAATTGTTGAACAATTTGTGCACAAAACTGTGACGTCATAATGTCGTCACAGGTGTTAAATTACACAAATTCAGAGGTTATTTTTTTCAAAAATTAATATCTCAAGAACCTTAATAGATACTTGAATAATTCTTTCACAGCATGATAGGTCTCAATGAAATAAACAAATCTTATAATGACATGACCCCTGTGTGACCCAAACCTCCGGTCCAAACCGGAAGTTGTTCGAAAATGTGCAATTTTTAGCATTTTGAATGCAAATAGAGCCAAAGTGGTAGGGAATTGGACCATGGTTCTACAGGACGAATTGTTCCCACACATGTGTACTTTATGACAATAAAAATGATGACGTCATCACATGCTCGGTGGTTACGTAATATGATTTCAAATGACAAAATCTTGAGAACTGTAATAGATATTGGAAAGATTCTTTCACTCCATACATGCAAGAACATGATGAGATTGACTGCGCCAATAATGACTACATCAGATACACAATTTTAGCGTTGAATAGTCATGTTTTGAGAATTCCAATACTGGCAATCGATATGTGAATGTTTCTTTTGAAACATCGACCAACTCAAGTTTTCAACCAATTTCAACCAAGTGTGATGTCATAATGAGGTCAATATTCATATCGCCCGATCACCTAGCGTTTTTAAAAAAAAAACGCCAATGTCTAGTTTTTCTTCTTTTTCCACTCAAACGTTTCCAGAGCTTTTCTTCAAAACGGTTCAAGCTATCAACTTGAAACTTGGTAGGAACATCAACCCCAATGTGAAGGTGTGCATAGAAGTGTGACGTCATCGGGTATCAAATTACAACCAAAAAATGACACAAATATGCATGTTTTAAAATGCTTCCGTCTGGAAAACCACGTGACCCATGATCTTCGTATTTGGTAAGCTTATAGATCAGATCATGGCCAACAATTTTCATCTGACCCTTCCTTCTGGGGTCAATTTGAGGTCAAAGTTCAACGAAAACGAAAATCTAAATTTTTGCACTTATTGAGCAACAAAAAATTAAGGCCCATCAAACCAAGCTGAATCTTTAAGAAACTAAGTACAGGCATAGGTCCTATGGCAGACTTTCACCAGCGTGTATAATATTATGATGGCATCAAGCGTGACGTCATCGTGACGTCATCAAGTATCAAATTACACCCCCAAAAACCAAAATATGCATATTTTAAAATGCTTCCGGCTCGAAAACCACGTGACCCAGGATCTTCGTATTTGGCAGGTTTATAGATGACATTCCGTTCTACAATTTTCTTTGTGTGGGCATTTTCATCTGTCCCTTCCTTCTGGGGTCAATTGGAGGTCAAAGTTCAACGAAAACGAAAATCTCAGTTTTTACACTTACCAGTAACAATGCCCATCAAACCAAGCTGAATCGTTAGTAAATTAGATACAGACATAGGCCCTATGGCAGACTTTCACCAGCATGTATAGTATCATGATGGCATCAAGTGTGACGTAATCATGACGTCATCAGGTGTCAAATTACAAAAATTCAAAGGTTATTATTTCTAAAATTCATATCCCAAGAACCGTAATAGATACTTGAACAATTCTTTCACAACATTATAAGTCTAAACGAACTGAACAAATCATACGATGTCATGACCCCTGTGTGACGCCTACTTCCGGTCTAAATTGGAAGTTAATCGAGAATGTGCCAGCTTTTAGCATTTTGAATGCAAATAGAGTCAAAGTGGTAGGGAATTTGACCATAGTTCTACGGAACGAATTGTTCCCACACATGTAGACTTTATGACTACATCTATACCACTGATGACGTCATCACGTGCACGGTGGTTACGTAATATGATCTCAAATGACAATCTTTAGAACTGTAATAGATATTGGAAAGATTCTTTTACCACATATACATGTAAAAACTTGTTCTTCGGTATAGATACTTGAACAATCTGTGCACACAATAGTAACGTTATGATGAGATTGACTGCCAATAATGACGTCATCAGATACACAATTTTAGCGTTGAGTAGGCAGAGTCATATGTCTTGAGAATTCCAATACTTTTTCAACATCAAACAACTCAAGTCTTCAAACAATCTCAAAACTGTGTCGTCATCATCATTTTAATGTTTATGTCACCCGATCACCTTGCGTTTGTAAAAAACACAAACGCGAAGCTCTAGTTATTAATGAAATCTATGCTATAAAAATGTTCTCCCAAGGCGACATCCGCCTGTGATAACTCAGTTACAGTCGTAAAAATTATACTTTAAAGCTTGTTTGGGGGTTTAGCTTTTATGAGCAAGGTTGTGATGTCACAAGAGGCAAACACAGGAAAATCACATTTAGCTATGCACACAATATTCCACTTTTTTTCTTAAACTTGCTGAAACTTGTAATCCATGGATGTTTGAGTTTGTTTTACATGTTGCCTGTTGTGAGCCATGACAAAACTGGGGGTGGAAACTGCAGCAATTTTCCACAACTCCAACTTGAAGTTTTTACTTTAGTTTTCCCTTTTGTCTTCCTGAAGTGATGCACCCCAAACAGCGCACTGTTTCTGTGATTTACTGCAATGAAATCTTCAAAGTTGAAAAAGGCTACCTTTTATTGATTTTACATTTAGAAAAATTTGTAAGGTCTTGCTAAACAAGTACATGTAATCCGTCATATGAAGCAAAGACTAGGCATACAGTCGTTTTGCATGTCATGGCCCTTTAAGCGGAATACCCACATTGATGATGTTCTCGAATGCAAACAGAAAACTACACATCTTGCGGTTGCTACGAAAATTTGCCCAGTATGCGGCACCTGTATGGTCAGCAGTTATTACGGTTGAGCACGCGTCAAAGTTAGAATCGATCCAGAATTATCCTAGGGCATAGGGGAGCGGTACCAATCCTATGAACATGCACTTGTAATGTTGAACATGGATAGTCTTGCGGCACGAGGTAAACACTTATGTACTGTATTTGCAAAGAATATGCGAGTCTTTCTACAGTAAAGGGGTATTTTGGCAACACAGACCACATTTTCGAAGAAAATACATTTGTCTGGTCTCCAAAAAAAATAAATAAGTTTAGGTTGTTCTATAAAGAGATAACTTAGGCCCAAAAAGGGTTACAAATAGTGTGACAACATGCCTCTCTAAAAAACATGTGTTCAAATTTCCAATATACGCTCGTAACCGGGACGGACACTAGTTGTGTTACATTTGAGGCCGTCCAGGGTTTTTAGAGAGACACTATTCGTAACTATTCGTACGTTATCTCTTCAGAACAACTGAAACTTATTTATTTTATTTTTAGACCAGACAAAGGTATTTCCTCGAAAATGTGGTATGTGTTGCCAAAGTTCCCCCTTTACTGTGGAAAGACAGTCACCACATTCTCGGCACCTGTTCCCTAGCTGTGCTTCTGTTCGTACGACTAGATATTCACTTAGGCCTACCGTGCCGCAAATCAGATATCGCACAAACAGGTTGAGAGACAGTGCAATACCATTAGACTTATTAATGAAATCCAGTTACTTTTTTTCAATTCACCTGCTGGTTTTTATCTTTATGTTAAAAAAGTTTATTTTGTTCAGACATTCAGTTTTTTTAAATTTCATTCCATCTACAGTGTTAATTGTGACTATCTGAGGTTGCAACGGGTAAGGAACATTGTCATAAACCTAAATGGCACGAAAACGATAGTTAAGTGGCCCCTGAAATGGTATTACTGTATTTTGGCGAGGAACGCAAGGCCAGCATAGTGCGTAGGCAATGGCTACACTAAAAACCGTGTCTTTTTTTGTTGTGCAATGGTGAGCAAGTTAACTAGACTAACCTACCCCCGGAGCTTGTAGCTAGTCAAACCACGCAGCGTTCGGGTAACATATAGGAGCAAGTTCGGGCGGGCGACTATATATTTTTTTTATTATTATTATTATTAATGGTTTATTTTCACGTACTACTCGCTGCCATAAGCAGAATTGCTAGTACATTATTACATTAAAAAATACATAAAACATTATATAATTTTGTTAAAATGTCAATTACACTATAATAAAATTTAAAAAACAAAAAAACAAAAAAAAAGGAAGAAAAACACTGGACAAACAAACCCAAAAAACAAAACAAAAAAAACAACCAGAAGTACCAACTAACAAAGACAAACAGGAAAAATTGATTCATTAACATTAAAACAATTAGGTACCCATACTGTTGAGCAACTTTATCAATCCAATCAAGGGACTATTGGAGTACCTCTTAGTACGGCAAAATGGCACAGATATGGCATTACAATTTCGCAAGAGGCGCCCATGTAATTGGCTACGAGTACAAGGAATCCAACTACTGAAATGTTTGGAAACAAGCAAAGATTTGCCAAACTTATAGCAAAGCTGCTGACGCCTCTGCCTTAGTGTGGGTAAGCCACACTGAGCAAGAGCCTCATCGTATGTACATGTATTATATTCAGAACCCAGAATTATTTTACAGATCCTTTTCTGGAAACTTTCCAGATCTCTATCATGTTTAACAGTAAGACCAAAGTTCCATACTGGTGTAGCGTATTCAAACAATGGCCTGATGTAACCCACATAGATAGAAACTAAGTCTGCTAAAGGTAAGCCGAATCGTCTCAATGTTTTCAACATGTACAGTTTTTTGTTAGCTCGGGATATCAAATTATTGATATGGGCATCCCATTTCAAATCCGCCTGAACTATAACACCCAAAATACGAGAAAATTTGTTTTCTTGCATAACTTGGTCAGAAATATGAAGTGCGTCAAGTGTATGTGCCGGCTGACGAGAAAATTTAACAGTCATCACGGCACATTTATCCGGATTTAACTTCATATGATTTTCCGACGACCAGCGATAAACATGGTCCAAGTCCTCTTGCATATGACCCTGCTGATTTCTGGACAGACATTCCACTATTGTGAGGTCATCCACATACTGCCAATATTTAGAGGATAATCCATCACCGACATCGTTGACCAAGGCTGCAAAAATAACAGGGCCAAGTCGAGTGCCTTGTGGGACACCGGCATGCACTGGTAGCCAGGTAGAGTATGTGCCACGATAACAGACACACTGCTGTCGATCTTGAAGGAAACTGCAGATCCATGGAATGATGGAATGACGGACACCGAGGTTCAATAGCTTCTTGACTGCCACGTTGTGATCGACCCTGTCGAATGCCTTACTGTAATCAGTAAGGACAATCCTAGAAGTTGCGCCACCCACATCCGAGTGCTTATACAGCAGATTCATCAGATCGACAAGACAGTGTGTCGTTGACATAGCTTTCCTGTTTCCAAACTGTTGAGTGTTAATGCGAGGCTCAATGTCCATCATTACCCATTCGGACACGAAAAATTCAGCGAGCTTCGCAAAATTATCAGTCAACGAAATGGGGCGCAATTTCTGCAAAGTTGGTGGCTTAGATTTTGGAACTGGCACTACGATTGCCGCCTTCCATTGGGGTGGCATTACTCCTTCGTCATATGAAGCGTTCAAAATGTCTGCGAGAGGTTTGCTCAACTCCAAGGCAAATTCTTTGATAATTCGAGGAGGGATGCGATCCAGTCCACCACTTTTGTTTATTTTCGTTTTATGTAGTTGTTTGTAGACATCCCATGGTTGCACAGATGGGCAAGACTGGGGCTGCGGTAGGAAGGCAGGCAAACTCGATGTGGTCAAGGCAGGAAGATCGCTTGCAACAGAAGTGAAATATTCATTGATTTTGTCTGCCTTCTGTTGATCACTAAGTTGGTTCAGTTGATTCTCAGCAGTCAATGAAATGTCAATGCTGGCCTCAGCCGTTGTACTTCTGGTCATTATTTTTATATGTTTGTACCATGCTGCTGGATCTGCATTCTTTAATCGTTGGATCCTCCCATTATAATACCGTCTTTTAGCAGTTTTTATTTCTCTCCCGACTTTGTTGCGAGAGAAATATAGTTATAGACTAAACCATAGGATGCAGATGCCACCCGAACGCTGCGTGGTTTGACTAGCTAGTCTGACTAGAGGAACCAAGCCCCGGGGGTAGGTTAGTCTGGTTAACTATAGTCGCCCGCCCGAGCTTGCTCCGTATCATAGAGTTGTATGCTCCGTATCGACAATGGTCTAGTTAACTATAGTCGCCCGCCCGAACTTGCTCGGTACTTTTTCCGACGGCCGTTACACTTCGGCCGTCTATACGGGTGCACCCAAGTAAATAGGCAGAGATACGTGCGCGAGCTCTCAAATTCTCCTATATTAGAGAGAATTGCGAGCTGAACAGGTGTGGGGAAACTGGCCACCATCGTGATGTGGGGTATTTTTTCTTCCAACTACAAACATTTTGGAGAATGTAGCTCGTGAAAGTTGCCCTATTTTCCCCAGTAGCGAATGTGACTTTTTTTCCAAAATGGCACTGGTCTGTTTGGCAATTTTCACTCTTGCAGGGGTAGTTTTGTTTCATGTGGAAATTAGGGAATAAAAGTGACGGATTACCCCCATCAAATTGAACAGAATTAAAAAGATGAGATTTCAACGAGTATTTTGGTTGTTGTCTCCAAACGCTGAGCTGAGAGAGTTGTGAGTATTTTTAAATGATTTTTGAAAATTGGGCATTTAGCATTGGTTCCTATGGGGGCCCTATTTACTTGTGTGCAACCATACAAGGTAAATTAACTTGTGGTCATGCCATCGGTTAAACTTACGGAAGGACACCCTCTTATTGACGGAATTGAAAACAATTGTCTCAAAGTTTATCTTTATGGCTGTTTGCGCAAATTACTAATCAGGTCAGTATATGTGGAAATGTGTATTGGGAGTGCGCACTCTTTGGTGATTATAGACCTTGTACACCACGAAACATGCTTATTTAGTCAGACGTCATCAATTATATAAAATACATTCAGTTAAATGTTTTGAAAAATAGAAAAAGCCCTACGATGTGTTCAAAGAACAGACGTACCTCTAGTTGCAGTTTGGAAACGTGCCAGCTTTCAAAGTTGACATTAATTGTAAGTTAAATAACGCCTATTTCGTTATTTTGACGAAATTTCATAACGGGTACATGTTAAATCAACAGGTAATTTTATATGTAACATGTTGCGAGCATCACTTAGAAACAGACCGATTTGCCAGGTAATCTGGTGCTTCACTCTTTCATTGTCGAGTGCCATAGACTCGAAGGCGAGATTCTATGATTTATGCAAATATAAGACGGGACTAGACTCTAGGATTTATGCAACTATAAAGCGGACCTCACACTGTGCGATTTTCGCCACGAATTTCCAACGAATTGATACGATTTGGTACAATTACCAGAGACTGTCTATAGACTCTACACACTCTCGTACCAAATAGTACTCAATCGTAGAAAATTCGTGGCAAAAATCGCAGTGGGAGGCCCGCTTAACACGCAACTGGTCTTTTTAGACAAGTTACCAATGGATTTAATTTCCTGTGCAGTAGGCCTATATAATTCAAAACAATTAACATGCGTTTTTCATCCGTTTGCGTGTGAATCGCTCCGTCCACAGACCGATACAGACGGCTTAAAGGGAACACCGGCTTTGTTGGGCTCGAAATAGACTAATACAAGATTCTAAAAGTCTTTCAGAAATAAACTAAAAAGACCGTGAAAAGAAACCATCTAATTTGGCCGTTTTTTAGCATATGTCAAAGAAACCAAGGTGATGTGATTTTCTGGTACCAGGTCTTCGAGTTAGTTTTATTTCCAGCTGTAGAAACCAGCGTGGAGTGCGAGTTGTTTTTGTCATTCGCGGTTGGTTTAGTCTCTTTTTGATGGAAAATAATGTCCTACGAACACTATTTACATACTGTATTTTCCAATTTGTAGACAAATCTGCCAGCAGGTTTCATTAGAAGGGTTTCTGGGTGTTGATATGGACGAATCCTCTCAGATTTCAACATCAAACAACTCAAGTCTTCAAACAATCTCAAAACTGTGTCGTCATCATCATTTTAATGTTTATGTCACCCGATCACCTTGCGTTTGTAAAAAACACAAACGCGAAGCTCTAGTTATTAATGAAATCTATGCTATAAAAATGTTCTCCCAAGGCGACATCCGCCTGTGATAACTCAGTTACAGTCGTAAAAATTATACTTTAAAGCTTGTTTGGGGGTTTAGCTTTTATGAGCAAGGTTGTGATGTCACAAGAGGCAAACACAGGAAAATCACATTTAGCTGTGCACACAATATTCCACTTTTTTTCTTAAACTTGCTGAAACTTGTAATCCATGGATGTTTGAGTTTGTTTTACATGTTGCCTGTTGTGAGCCATGACAAAACTGGGGGTGGAAACTGCAGCAATTTTCCACAACTCCAACTTGAAGTTTTTACTTTAGTTTTCCCTTTTGTCTTCCTGAAGTGATGCACCCCAAACAGCGCACTGTTTCTGTGATTTACTGCAATGAAATCTTCAAAGTTGAAAAAGGCTACCTTTTATTGATTTTACATTTAGAAAAATTTGTAAGGTCTTGCTAAACAAGTACATGTAATCCGTCATATGAAGCAAAGACTAGGCATACAGTCGTTTTGCATGTCATGGCCCTTTAAGCGGAATACCCACATTGATGATGTTCTCGAATGCAAACAGAAAACTACACATCTTGCGGTTGCTACGAAAATTTGCCCAGTATGCGGCACCTGTATGGTCAGCAGTTATTACGGTTGAGCACGCGTCAAAGTTAGAATCGATCCAGAATTATCCTAGGGCATAGGGGAGCGGTACCAATCCTATGAACATGCACTTGTAATGTTGAACATGGATAGTCTTGCGGCACGAGGTAAACACTTATGTACTGTATTTGCAAAGAATATGCGAGTCTTTCTACAGTAAAGGGGTATTTTGGCAACACAGACCACATTTTCGAAGAAAATACATTTGTCTGGTCTCCAAAAAAAATAAATAAGTTTAGGTTGTTCTATAAAGAGATAACTTAGGCCCAAAAAGGGTTACAAATAGTGTGACAACATGCCTCTCTAAAAAACATGTGTTCAAATTTCCAATATACGCTCGTAACCGGGACGGACACTAGTTGTGTTACATTTGAGGCCGTCCAGGGTTTTTAGAGAGACACTATTCGTAACTATTCGTACGTTATCTCTTCAGAACAACTGAAACTTATTTATTTTATTTTTAGACCAGACAAAGGTATTTCCTCGAAAATGTGGTATGTGTTGCCAAAGTTCCCCCTTTACTGTGGAAAGACAGTCACCACATTCTCGGCACCTGTTCCCTAGCTGTGCTTCTGTTCGTACGACTAGATATTCACTTAGGCCTACCGTGCCGCAAATCAGATATCGCACAAACAGGTTGAGAGACAGTGCAATACCATTAGACTTATTAATGAAATCCAGTTACTTTTTTTCAATTCACCTGCTGGTTTTTATCTTTATGTTAAAGAAGTTTATTTTGTTCAGACATTCAGTTTTTTTAAATTTCATTCCATCTACAGTGTTAATTGTGACTATCTGAGGTTGCAACGGGTAAGGAACATTGTCATAAACCTAAATGGCACGAAAACGATAGTTAAGTGGCCCCTGAAATGGTATTACTGTATTTTGGCGAGGAACGCAAGGCCAGCATAGTGCGTAGGCAATGGCTACACTAAAAACCGTGTCTTTTTTTGTTGTGCAATGGTGAGCAAGTTAACTAGACTAACCTACCCCCGGAGCTTGTAGCTAGTCAAACCACGCAGCGTTCGGGTAACATATAGGAGCAAGTTCGGGCGGGCGACTATATATTTTTTTTATTATTATTATTAATGGTTTATTTTCACGTACTACTCGCTGCCATAAGCAGAATTGCTAGTACATTATTACATTAAAAAATACATAAAACATTATATAATTTTGTTAAAATGTCAATTATACTATAATAAAATTTAAAAAACAAAAAAACAAAAAAAAAGGAAGAAAAACACTGGACAAACAAACCCAAAAAACAAAACAAAAAAAACAACCAGAAGTACCAACTAACAAAGACAAACAGGAAAAATTGATTCATTAACATTAAAACAATTAGGTACCCATACTGTTGAGCAACTTTATCAATCCAATCAAGGGACTATTGGAGTACCTCTTAGTACGGCAAAATGGCACAGATATGGCATTACAATTTCGCAAGAGGCGCCCATGTAATTGGCTACGAGTACAAGGAATCCAACTACTGAAATGTTTGGAAACAAGCAAAGATTTGCCAAACTTATAGCAAAGCTGCTGACGCCTCTGCCTTAGTGTGGGTAAACCACACTGAGCAAGAGCCTCATCGTATGTACATGTATTATATTCAGAACCCAGAATTATTTTACAGATCCTTTTCTGGAAACTTTCCAGATCTCTATCATGTTTAACAGTAAGACCAAAGTTCCATACTGGTGTAGCGTATTCAAACAATGGCCTGATGTAACCCACATAGATAGAAACTAAGTCTGCTAAAGGTAAGCCGAATCGTCTCAATGTTTTCAACATGTACAGTTTTTGTTAGCTCGGGATATCAAATTATTGATATGGGCATCCCATTTCAAATCCGCCTGAACTATAACACCCAAAATACGAGAAAATTGGTTTTCTTGCATAACTTGGTCAGAAATATGAAGTGCGTCAAGTGTATGTGCCGGCTGACGAGAAAATTTAACAGTCATCACGGCACATTTATCCGGATTTAACTTCATATGATTTTCCGACGACCAGCGATAAACATGGTCCAAGTCCTCTTGCATATGACCCTGCTGATTTCTGGACAGACATTCCACTATTGTGAGGTCATCCACATACTGCCAATATTTAGAGGATAATCCATCACCGACATCGTTGACCAAGGCTGCAAAAATAACAGGGCCAAGTCGAGTGCCTTGTGCGACACCGGCATGCACTGGTAGCCAGGTAGAGTATGTGCCACGATAACAGACACACTGCTGTCGATCTTGAAGGAAACTGCAGATCCATGGAATGATGGAATGACGGACACCGAGGTTCAATAGGTTCTTGACTGCCACGTTGTGATCGACCCTGTCGAATGCCTTACTGTAATCAGTAAGGACAATCCTAGAAGTTGCGCCACCCACATCCGAGTGCTTATACAGCAGATTCATCAGATCGACAAGACAGTGTGTCGTTGACATAGCTTTCCTGTTTCCAAACTGTTGAGTGTTAATGCGAGGCTCAATGTCCATCATTACCCATTCGGACACGAAAAATTCAGCGAGCTTCGCAAAATTATCAGTCAACGAAATGGGGCGCAATTTCTGCAAAGTTGGTGGCTTAGATTTTGGAACTGGCACTACGATTGCCGCCTTCCATTGGGGTGGCATTACTCCTTCGTCATATGAAGCGTTCAAAATGTCTGCGAGAGGTTTGCTCAACTCCAAGGCAAATTCTTTGATAATTCGAGGAGGGATGCGATCCGGTCCACCACTTTTGCTTATTTTCGTTTTATGTAGTTGTTTGTAGACATCCCATGGTTGCACAGATGGGCAAGACTGGGGCTGCGGTAGGAAGGCAGGCAAACTCGATGTGGTCAAGGCAGGAAGATCGCTTGCAACAGAAGTGAAATATTCATTGATTTTGTCTGCCTTCTGTTGATCACTAAGTTGGTTCAGTTGATTCTCAGCAGTCAATGAAATGTCAATGCTGGCCTCAGCCGTTGTACTTCTGGTCATTATTTTTATATGTTTGTACCATGCTGCTGGATCTGCATTCTTTAATCGTTGGATCCTCCCATTATAATACCGTCTTTTAGCAGTTTTTATTTCTCTCCCGACTTTGTTGCGAGAGAAATATAGTTATAGACTAAACCATAGGATGCAGATGCCACCCGAACGCTGCGTGGTTTGACTAGCTAGTCTGACTAGAGGAACCAAGCCCCGGGGGTAGGTTAGTCTGGTTAACTATAGTCGCCCGCCCGAGCTTGCTCCGTATCATAGAGTTGTATGCTCCGTATCGACAATGGTCTAGTTAACTATTGTCGCCCGCCCGAACTTGCTCGGTACTTTTTCCGACGGCCGTTACACTTCGGCCGTCTATACGGGTGCACCCAAGTAAATAGGCAGAGATACGTGCGCGAGCTCTCAAATTCTCCTATATTAGAGAGAATTGCGAGCTGAACAGGTGTGGGGAAACTGGCCACCATCGTGATGTGGGGTATTTTTTCTTCCAACTACAAACATTTTGGAGAATGTAGCTCGTGAAAGTTGCCCTATTTTCCCCAGTAGCGAATGTGACTTTTTTTCCAAAATGGCACTGGTCTGTTTGGCAATTTTCACTCTTGCAGGGGTAGTTTTGTTTCATGTGGAAATTAGGGAATAAAAGTGACGGATTACCCCCATCAAATTGAACAGAATTAAAAAGATGAGATTTCAACGAGTATTTTGGTTGTTGTCTCCAAACGCTGAGCTGAGAGAGTTGTGAGTATTTTTAAATGATTTTTGAAAATTGGGCATTTAGCATTGGTTCCTATGGGGGCCCTATTTACTTGTGTGCAACCATACAAGGTAAATTAACTTGTGGTCATGCCATCGGTTAAACTTACGGAAGGACACCCTCTTATTGACGGAATTGAAAACAATTGTCTCAAAGTTTATCTTTATGGCTGTTTGCGCAAATTACTAATCAGGTCAGTATATGTGGAAATGTGTATTGGGAGTGCGCACTCTAGTTTTCTATATAACTCTTTGGTGATTATAGACCTTGTACACCACGAAACATGCTTATTTAGTCGAAACTACGATGACGTCATCAATTATATCAAATACATTCAGTTAAATGTTTTGGAAAATAAAAAAAGTCCTACGATGTGTTCAAAGAACAGACGTACCTCTAGTTGCAGTTTGGAGACGTGCCAGCTTTCAAAGTTGACATTATTTGTAAGTTTAATGACGCCTTTTTTGTTATTTTGACGAAATTTCATAACAGGTACATGTTACAACATGTTAAATCAACAGGTAATTTTATATGTAACGTGTACCAGCGAGCATCACTTAGAAACATACCGATTTGCCAGGTAATCTGGTGCTTCACTCTTTCATTGTCGAGTGCCATAGACTCGAAGGCGAGATGATTTATGATTTATGCAAATATAAGGCGGGACTAGACTCTAGGAATTATGCAACTATAAAGCGGACCTCACACTGTGCGATTTTCGCCACGAATTTCCTACGAATTGATACGATTTGGTACAAATACCAGATACATGTCTGTAGACTCTACACACTCTCGTACCAAATCGTACTCTATCGTAGAAAATTCGTGGCAAAAATCGCAGTAGGAGTCCCGCTTAACACGCAACTAGTCTTTTTAGACAAGTTACCAATGGATTTCATTTCCTGTGCAGTAGGCCTATATAATTCAAAACAATTAACATGCGTTTTTCATCCGTTTGCGTGTGAATCGCTCCACAGACCGATACAGACGGCTTAAAGGGACACACCGGCTTTGTTGGGCTCGAAATAGACCAATACAAGATTCTAAAAGTCTTTCAGAAATAAACTAAATAGATCCTGAAAAGAAACCATCAAATTTAGCCGTTTTTTAGCATATGTCAAAGAAACCAAGGTCATGTGATTTTCTGGTACCAGATTTCGTTTCCAGAAAATCACGTGGTCTTCGAGTTAGTTTTATTTTCAGCTGTAGAAACCAGCGTGGAGTGCGAGTTGTTTTTGTCATTCGCGGTTTGTTGCTCTTCTAGATGGAAAATAATGTCCTACGAACACAATTTATATACTGTATTTTCCAATTTGTAGACAAATCTGCGAGCAGGTTTCATTAGAAGGGTTTCTGGGTGTTGATATGGACGAGAGAATCCTCTCAGATTTTCGCGGATTTGCGGCGATACAAATAGTATCCGAAGAAAAAACACCATGCATTGCGGACGTCAGGGAAAACGAGGTTTAAACACGTGTCGGCCCGTATCGAACGCCACCTTTATTTACTATACAGCGATGGCCGGCTGGTAAAACGTATAGCCCAATATATGGGCCTCTTTTGTTAATTTTAAATTTGTTTACTTATTTACGTGACAGTTTGATTATTTTTTGTCACAACGACCATCGAAAAATGATTGTCAATGATGCTAAATCACTAAATCATATAAACGGTAGGCCGGTGTGTACCTTTAACTCGTCCTAATTGCGTAAAATCCGTCTCGTGCAGTGATCGGAATTGTATTTGTATTATTAAAAAAGATAATTCGGTTTTTTTTGTTATTAATTTTAGCACTTCGTTTTTTACATTTCGTTTCTAATAATTTCAATCGTTACGGTGTCAAAATCTGTCCAGATTTTATTGTCTATCTGCATTCAAAACCTTATTTTATCCACCATTGGATCTCAACAGACATCAAAATAAAATACCCGGAACACGGCTTTCAAGTAGTACTCTCTATATCTAAATTACTAAGTTTTTTGTTTAATACTCTTCCAATTGCTCTTCATGGTAATCTACCAGTATATTTCTGCCAAATACTTCCTTTCTTGATTGTTGTTCTTCAGAATGCGAGACGGTGGTGAAGGGGACTGAAGTGATCAAGTTCCATCCCTCGGCCGTCAATGTCAAGAGAATCGCCCTAAGCATCCAGGGCGAGAATAGTGCCCAGATTATCCTAAGCCACCAACCTCTAAAAGAGACCATCGTCATCAGCATCAATCTTTACGGCTTCAAAAAGGTATTACTTGAATACTATAATACTGACCACGGCCACAGATCCTCGGAGAGCGTAGATAGTCCCAATCTACTCAGCCCGGATGAGTTTCGCGGCTTCTGGCTGACATACGACGTTGCTACCGGGAATATAGCCATGGGACAGGAAGGCGATCTGCGGCCAATCGTTCAGCATACCATTACAGAGCGACCAGATGTCAAATACATAGGTTTTAAAACCACACAATATGGAGGAGGTGTTACTTTTCGTTATCTGTGTTCAATTTAATTGTACATTTTTTTCGGAAGCCAATTTACGCTTTGCATTTAAAATGTTGTGGAGCACCGCCCGTTCAATGTTACGCCCATTTAATGTTATATGGTGACTTTGTATTAGCCCATGTTAATATCCCAACATTTGTAAATAAATGTTCCTGCATTCCCATGTTGTTTTGTATTTTGGAGAAGAAACCTGGAAACAAAAACAACATTAGTCCGGTCAAGTAGATACTAATTATCGTGCATATGAAAGAAACCACCTTAGTACATGTAGGCCTACACCTCCAGACGCTAATCATGCAAAACAGGATAATTACACCATGTCTCAAACTTCTCGGATAACATTTTTCTTTCATTTTTCATTCCTTTTAGCATTTTAAAGGCACAGACTCGTCAGCAATGCGCGCGCGCCAAATTCGTGCCACGAAATACGCAGCTCTATGCCTTTGCTATGGAGCTGCGTATATTTCGTGGCACGAATTTGGCGCGCGCGCGCATTGCTGACTAGCTTGTGCCTTTAACGCTCGTCGCAGACTGTTCAAACCGTAACGCAACCCGAATAATCGAATAACTGGGCAAAAGCCACAGCTTTTTTTGCATTTTAATCTGCGAGTCAACATTTGGGCATCGTTTTTCCAAATCAGTTGTTGGCGCATGCGGTGACATAAATTACGGAAAGATAATTTAGGGCGTGCTTTTCATTCGTGAATTTCACCAAACATGAAGCATTGTATAATCGCATCAAGTGCAGTCGCTCTTAAAATGTCTATAAAGAACAACAGCGGAATTTTCAGGCATTTGGTTACTCAGAGCGCAATTTTGAGGCAACCGCGTGGTCCGGTCGTGAGATGAAGATTACGACGTGGCCAACTGACCGGGGCTCAGTCGTGAAATTTTCTGAGCTGCAACATTAGTGAACACGCTCTTGAGTCGGTGCTTACAATGGGCGATTTACGTTCATTTCGGCAGGGTTCTGTAAAGCATTTTTGCTCAATATTTATTATTAGTTTTATAATCTGATAAAATGGAGGAAATGACGTCATGATGTCACCCATGTTCCTTTTCTTCGGCTGCTACAAGCTAGTGATCAAATTTAAAAAGCGTAACCAGGGGTCGATTTCACTAAACTCTTCGTAACTTAAGGTCTATAATAAGGCTTGCGATGGATCGTAGGGCTTCGATGGATCGTGGCTACAATGGGTGCTGCGATGAATTTCACCAAACCTATCGTAAGCGTGATGCGTTCGATTATCGATTAGGGATATTTGCATATTTACTCTAAGGCTATTTGCTGTGCTGAATTATGTTTTTAATAAAACGGTCGTCGGCTACACGAGTTCAAAAAGTCCCCGTGTCCGTTCTGCGTAGTGCAAGCGCGCGCGTTAAATTTGGCGCGCAGCTTGCGGGACGCGTACCAATACACTTTGTGCTGCAGTCACCAAGCGCGTAAGCGGTTTTTGTTTTTCGCGTTTTTAAGTCGCGCGTAGGACGCGTGTAGAACACGGTACACACGCTGTGGCCGACGTAGAGAATGTATGGCCAGCAACTGCAGCGTAGCTTCCGTGTTTTTGCATGCAGCAAAAACATCGACACTGAACAGGGGCCAATTTCATGGCGCTGCTCAGCACAAACATTTGCTTAGCACAGGATTTATTTCCTTTATAAAATGGATTACAAGCCAAAATTATACGCCAACTTGTGTTCTTCGCAAGAGTACGGGAGAATACCTTTCAAAACACATCACTTACGATTTGGCTGGCAATCCATTTTTGCAAATGAAAGCAAACAAATCCTGTGCTAAGCAAATTTTTGTGCTTAGCAGCGCTATGAAATTGGGCCCTGTTTTGAAGCGACACTTTGTCACCTAGCTGCTAAAATCGTACGTACAAAATGTTAAAATGTTGGGCCTATCTTGTTAATATCGCGTAGATTTTTTTTTAAACGATAACCCAAAGACCGCATGGATTCCGCTTAATGTTTCACATTTTACTTCCCTTCTGACATAATATCCGACAATGTACACTAAACAATTGTTGACTGGTGTGGTGTGGTATGAAGTTTTAACACCCGAGGGAGCTCATAGCACCCGAGGCAAAGCCGAGGGTGCTATGAGCTTCCGAGGGTGTTAAAACCCATAACCCACACCACACCAGTCAACAATTGTTTTGTTATATCCCGTCTTGGTCTCAGAATATCGTTTCTATTATTTTAAATTGCACAAAAATTGCACAAATTTTAAATTTCACCTTCGCTAGTCTCTGGAATACCACATGTGCGTGTGTAACATTGCGAAAGTGGCGCGCGTACGAGTTTGTTGTTTTGGCGCACAGCGTGTGGAATACTGGAATGTGCGTGTCTCTAGTAGGCGTAACACGCAGTTTATTTTACCAACGGGACAGAGCGTCACGCGTGCTGTGGACGCGCAAAACGTCCACGCAGATCGCTTTATGGTAGGGCAATATGGGCGATATGAGTTTTTATCGCATGGACATATGTGATCGTTCTGCACCAATAAAACTGCAGTATTCCAAGACAGGGTGTAACAAAAATATTTGTAAAAACAAAATTATGGCAAATTTATTTCAAAATATAGAAAAGGTCAGTTTTACCCGATGAATATATGTTGTTCATCTTTGTAAATTATTTCGCTTCAAGAGAGCATCGTTGTTCACGTTGGTCTTTTTATGTACCATGGTGATGAAAGTGCAAACCAATTAGAAGACCTCGTTTAATAATGTTCTGACGCTGATGAAAATAATTTAAACAAGATACATGTAGAATAATATGTGGAACAATAGCTGATCACTGGTTACCAAAAGAAAGTGTTAGATAGTAAAATCCTTAGGCCTCAATGAATTACAACTTTGGAATAAATCACGAACACAGGTATAATAATTTTTTGAATGAATTGGGTGAGAGATGCAATATTTTGCCCATTATTGCTGGTCGTATTGTTACTTAATTAAAAAGGGAGACAATAGATAAATATGTTAAGGAAGATAGAGAGGAACCTTGCTGTATTTACTTTAATGATAAATCAGATTCTGTCATTGGAATATTGGGCATGAATGTTAAATCTATTTATAGGAAACTCATTGATGAGCGTGATCCAATTCCGTCCCTCAAGTGAGGGACGGAAATCAATAGGCAAAAGCTTTCCTTAATCAATACAATAAAAAGAAACTGAAGTGAACCTATATTTGTATTTGCTAATGATGTTAATACACACAATCAATATATCAGATATTAGAATTTACTTTACAATTCTAGGCAGGGGTCACTTTTCATGCGTGAGGGACGGAAATCAATAGAATCCATTGCATTACATATTACACCCAATCTCTCCCTACCCCTTTATGCCCAAATCCCACCTAACCCTTCCCCTATCCCCACGCCATCTTTTTTTGCAGACGACCGGGTCACGTGAGGGACGGACATGTCCGTCCCTCACGTTTTAAAAGTGAAATAACTAGAAGGCTTAATGAGTGGTGTATACTGTTTATTTCTGGATAGGTATATAGTTGGTCAATAGATACGGTACTTTAATAAAAACGAAAAAGAATCGAGTAGCTAGGGAAAATAAATTAGTTGTTTTATCCTTGCTCACACATGAATTGACACACCCAGCCATGCTTTTACATTAGGGACCATTAGAAATGATACGCGTACGGGAAACGTATGCGGCTCGGAAAGATCGAGTGGTTGTATTACGATTTTGCGTGGGTATTAATCTGAAACAACACAAGTAATGAGAATTTCACATCAATATGTTCATGTACACATGCGCTCATTTCTTGAATAAACACGCAAAATTGTGATACAACCACCCGATTTTTCCGAGCCGCATACGTTTCCCGTACGCGTATCATTTCTAATGGTCCTTATTGCGATATAGCCAAGCACGTGAGCGGCGTGTGCCAGCCACTTTATTCCATTACTGTGTACAATATTTTGTTACACATCGACAAGTTTACACAAAGGGCGACAATATAAAACCCTATACATTTGTAAATCCATCTCATTGGAGAATTTTGACCCCAGGAAAAAACAGATATTACGCAACTGCTTTGAAAACTTGTGCCCAGTAACATTCAAACTTCTCCTCAGTGAGGGCGCTGGACTTCACCCTAAACTTGTGAAACAATCATACAAATTAATGTAAACATTAAAATCAAAAGCGTGTGTGTCCGCTCATCTGGAGAGTACTTTCTAGAACCGACTCCTTTGTCAAAACGTACCCCTTATATACACGTTACGCAACACCAGCTGTAAATACCTTATGCTTACTCGCATAACTATCAGACAAATATTTCCCGCTATTCTGCGTAACGCGGGAAATGAATAGTCTTATCCTTGCTCACACATGAATTAACACACCCAGCCATGCTTTTATATTGCGATATAGCCAAGCACGTGAGCGGCATCTAGAATACAAAAGCAAGCGTTGCTTAGTAACGTTAAACTAAATATTAAAAAAATAATTTACAGGCTTAAGTCGAGTGATTTCTAATCATTTCTCTAAGGAATCTTATTTTCATGTGTTTTCCAACGGCCATGACACACAGCAGCCGATTTCACGAATCCTTACGCACTGCGTAAGTCCGCTTGCGCAACATTTTATTGCGTAGGCTGCGCAACATTCCTGTGAAAATTACACGCAAGCTATAGGGCTTGCGCCATTTTGCAAAAGTTGCGCAAGCTGCGCATTCTTTCGTGAAATCGGCTGCAGGTCTCTTATCCGCCTTCTGGCCACAGTGGTTATGCTACCTGATCTCAATGAATGCAAGCCCAAATTAGGATTGCACACTTCTTACAAAGCGTTTTCTTGTCCTTATAAATGAGCTTGCACACCGTTTTAAACCCAAAAGCGGGCTTGAGTAATAGACAGCCGAAGTGTGACGTGCGTTGCCATGGCAATTGGCTCTAAACTATCATGGCCGTCGGGAAAAGTACCATTGCAAAATCACAGGGACACGGTTCAGTGATGTTTAGTTTAGAGCTAATTGCCTAGGCAACCAACAAAAGGTGACGTATTCACTTCGGCAGTGTATAGACCGTATGTGTCTGTATTAAGGTCAGCAAATGTCATATATCTTACTAACATGCTGAAGTAGTACATTTTGCAATCACGACTTTTTTTACCCAATCTGTATTGGTCTGTCTTACTCCTTGGTAAATTAATATTAAAATGATCATCTGAAATTAGTATGTCAGAAATAACTCATTAAAACGAAAAAAACCAGCAAATGCCGTTATGCACAAGTTTTACCGTATAAGCAAATCTTCGTTTCCAACATGTTCGTCACAGAGCTGGATTATTAAGTCCGATGTGACGGCGTCTTTTTTGATGGTTATTAAGACCCAGTCATACGTTTGGCAGTTTCGTGAATGTTTTTTACACAAGCGCTATATCAGTAGGATCAGAGGAACAGTATATTTCGTATGCCCACTATACCGTAAATGGCTAAAGATACCATGTGACTCATGACGTCCTGCTTCCAAAAGTCATTACGTTATGTAGACAGCAACGTAAATGGGCTCCGCTGGCATAGCGCCCTCCGATGCTAGCTTTGTCCAAGGCTATGTATGAAATTGTGTGAATCCGTGAAGAATTTGCCTGTATGCTATGCAGCGAAAGTGCGCCATCGCGCGGTGAATTGTAGCCAACTGCAAAATAGTCTTGTTACCAAAATATCCTGGTCTGAATCCCGACTTCTCGGGCGAGGCTGTATGATAAAAATACATGAAATATCATGTTCGCCCCTTTGCGCCATGCAAATCTGATATATTTTCTAATGGTTCTCATGAATCTCATAATGACGATAAGCAGATTTCAAATCAAAAGGTGAATAAAAATCAACCGACACATCTTCGCACCTAAATTTAATCTGTTCTAAAAGATACTTGATATAGCCTATACTCCTACAATCAAGTACCAGTCGCGATTTTCCGTTTCTATTGTATGCAACTGTCAATGGGTTAACAACGTGTGCTTACACTGTACCTCAGAAACGCAACCTTTTGTTATCAATAGATATAAAGCTTCTTCAACAAAAGATGTATTATCCATGGCCGATTGTTCTTTAACCGGCAGGATTCTGGCAATGTTTGAAATGGTATAATATACCCTGGCAAATAACCGATCTTACATGGTCATTAACACTGTGGTCATTAAAAAATATATAGCTCATTGTGGAAACCACCATGCAAGCTTCCATCGTCTGAATTCCGCTATTTACTTTAACCAATCACCTGTTAATATTACAGTATGCCCATTATGTAACTTTAAATCCAATTGTGACGAATTGCCCTAAACGTTTGTTTGTAACGCACTTCACGAGCATGCACAGACTCACGTATATATTGAAGTTTTACTGGATCAACCCAAATATTGTAAAAAATTAGTTATTGTACAGTTTTATGTAAAAGGTTCACTTCAATAATTGTGTAAGGTAATCTATCTAAATGTATTAAGATAATCTGATAATACAGTCTATATTTCCGTAAGTCATTTTTTTACCGATTCTTGCGTATTGTTATCTAATGTATTATATAAAGCTAACTTGTACTTTATTTTCTTAACATTTATATTACTTTATGTGTAACCTCATCCTGAGATATCAGGGAATTTCCACTCTGCAAAGCGACGTAACAATATCCTGAGGAAACACACGCAAATCTGCGGAGTGAGCCGGCTGTTGTCCCACGCCCGAGTCATTTTGATGTAATTTAAAGCAGGGTCTTCATATTTGGCATACATATAGATCAGCCTACAATGTTCTTAGTGTAGGCATTTTCATCTGACCCTTCCTTCCTGGGTCAATCGAAGGTCAAAGTTCAGCCAATTCAAAAATCACATTGTTTGTATTTTGTTGTACTTATGAAGCAATATTACCTATTAAACTACGCTTGATCTTTATAAAACTAGGTACAGGCCATGCCCCATCACAAACTTTCACCACCATGTAGAACATCACCATGACGTCAATGATTACGTAAAAATTAGCAAAAAATGCATTTCGTAAAATGTTTCCCTCTATAAAACCACATGACGCAGGGTCTTCATAATCAGCAGACATTATAGATCAGATCCTGGGCTACAATTTCCTTTGTGTAGTCATTTTCATCTGCCCCTTCCTTCCTGGGTCAATTGAAGGCCAAAGTTCAGCCAAGTCAACATTTCCGTATATACAGGGTGGATAAAAAAAAAAAAACCGATATATTATTGCTAATTGTAACTAAAGTAGGGCGCGTATGAATGAACAGGAGATATCATTTGTTAGGGTTGAATCTCCTCTTTAAAATGACACCATGATCATGCCATTATGTTTTCGGTTGACTGAGCAGTAACCAGTGTTATGCCAGGGGCCTAGTTTTAGATTTGACCGTTTTTAATGCGAGCAAACTTCGCAGAAATCAATTTTTACCGCAGCTGTCTATTACGTGTGCCCTGTGTGACACGGCGCCGGCCGAGACGGTGACACGGTAACTTTTTGCGTGGAAGCGCAGCAGTCTTTTAACTGTGTCTACCACGGACGTGTAATTTAACAAAATGACATGTGAGTAGGATACAATATTTTATGTTATTTCAGTCTTATTTAAGAGAGTCCACTCTCTACAAGAAAGTAATTGTATGTTATTGAGGGAATGTCGTAGTTTTGCCGTGAAGCATTCATTCCAATGTTTGTTTTCTTCCTTTTAGGTTTAGTAAGGTGCAAAGCTTAATATAGGCCTGATATCATTACGTCATTGTCAGGATTTTATTGAACCATCTTAAACAAATGTAATTACGAAATTGTTCCTTCTTGGCCAAACTCTTTTCAATCTTAACAAATTATGTGCTTTGATTGATACCTTTGATGACTAATATATGTAGGCCTATATACGTTTTTTGAGTAAACATCGGATTCCAATCCCAAATGTGAACAAAACAAAAATGAACAATCTTTTTTTCGCTGACTACATCGTGAGACAGCAGATGAGTATTTATTTGGTAAAAATAAACAGTTCAGAATTTGCAAAGGGAAATAAAACTTGCCTCTAAACTACGTTTTCAGGATAAAATTTTTAATTTATAGCGGCATGTGACATTATTACAAATAGTACTCATTTTACAGTAACTTAATTGATGTTTTTAGAAGTCCAAAAACTGAAAATTGCCATATTTTCAAATTTTAACAAATCTTTTCTCAATCGATGAAGGCTCCTGTACTATTTACATAATGTAAATGTTATTTTGTTTTAAATGAAATTTGTCTCAAGACTCTCTTAGTATAAATCCTGAACCTACATGTTATGATACTCATCAAGGAGCTAATTAAGTAATCAAAAGTTAAAGGAATCTTACCTGCACCATGACTTGGTGTCCCACAGTTCATCAAACACCTGGAAGTAGTACATATGTAAAATCTTCGTTTGCTTATCATTTTAAAGTGATAACAAAAAAACACGGGACTCATAGTATTATGGTTAGGTATAGCCAAACTTTAACAAAAATGAAAAGGGTGACGTTTGACCTCGATAACCATTAGTCAAACAGTTTTTGGCTCATAATTTAAAATTGTTCAAAGATAGAGAATTTGGTTAATCATTGTATACTGGTTAGGCGTTTTTCAAGTTCTGGGGTAAAAAAAATGTGAAAAACCCTACGCTCTGTTCATAGAACAGACGTAGCTCTAGTTTTATGTTCCTTTTGTCCGTCCCTCACGCTGTAAAAGCTCGCATGCAATTTGACAGCACGGTGTGCCCAGCGTAAAACAAATTTCGTTATTTTTTTAGTATAATTGTAAAATGTGGACATTTCTCTACCATTTGATGCACTATTTTGATAAATTTAAAATATTCTGAAATTTTCATCTAATGTTTACCAGTTTCAGATCACGCTCTGATATGAAAATTGTTCAACCAACTTCTGAAAATGTATGGAGTGATTTCTTTTATACAGATCTTTTGGATTGAAATAATATATGGAGTAATGGGACGTGTAAACGTTTTGATGCAGATGACCAAGACATGGTTTAAACAAAAACACCGAATTTTGCCAAATAGAGATAAACTCAAAAGTTATGGTATTGTTGATGATGATGTATGTCCTCTTTGTAATGTAGAAAGGGAAACAATTGAACATCTTTTCATTAATTGTAGTAAACATATTGATGCTTGGCTTTTTGTCGAAAAGGTTGTTAGAAAATATAACAAGAATAGACTACTAAAGTGAAAACGTTACCATTTGTGTGTTGCCATGGTTTTTGGGTCTACACTAAAACCAGTGAACTGTTTCCCTACGCTATACCAATGGACGTTTCAGATTACCAGCGAATGTTTAGACCCAATTACCATGGCAACTGACGTCACACTTTAGTAGTCTATTCAGATTATTCGACCTGTTATTTATCAGATATAATTTTCGTAGTGATTTATGTTTTTTTTCTTATAGGGCGCTTACACAGAGTCATTTGGAAAATAAGGTGTATAAAGTTGTCTTTTACAGAATTAATAATTATAATATTGTACATGTGTATAAAAATTACTTGAAGAAATTCGTGTTACTAGAAAAACAACGACTTGACACGATTTAATTTTTGGCAAGATATACTGTAAGAGGAAAGGACGTAATTGTTTTCTTCTAAGTATTATAGACACGTGATTGTATCAGTTCACTAAGCTTGTATGTCTTTTTTGTTATTTTTCGGTTACTTTTTGTTAAATAATTTAGTGTAATAATGTCATCTTTTGACAACAGTAGTATTGTACACATGGTCTTTGATTTAAAGGCAGTATAAATGATTGGTATCTCGAAAATCAGAAATGTTCACAGATTTACGCCAAACTTACACAATATAAACATGATGACCGTAGAAAACCTGAAATGGTTTTGTCTGAAGTGCTATAGTCTTTGAGAAATGAATAAAACAATTAGTTTTCGTCTCATGAGACGAAAAATTCAATTCGCCCAAAAACCATTACGCCCGAGTGCCATTTCGCCCCAAATCACATCGCCAAACACACCATCGCCCCAATGCCACTTCGCTCCAAAACCACTTCGTGCACAGGCCGTGGTTCAGGGCGAAGTGGTTCAGGGCGAAATAGTTCAGGGCGAAGTAGTTCTGGGGCGAAATGACTGCAAACCCTTTTTTGACTGTATTCTCAAAAGTTAGACAAAGTACAGAGCTGGTTTTTGCTCAGGTTGATTTTAATCATGCATATCTTCAATCACACAGGGGGATAAAACTATTTGTAACAGTTTACCAATCACGTATACGGTCTTTAATTTTGCTTAAAGGATGTGACTATAACTTTGTTATATTTCCCTTTTACTTGTACATATATTTTCATAGTATTGTTTTAGAGAATCAATTTAGCTGTAGAGCTCCGCTTTTATGGGAAAAAAAAAGAAAATTTTAAAATTGCAGCAAAGAATAGAGAAGTTGATCATGCTTTTCCCCCTTAAAGTGACTTACATGTAACCCGTGCGTGTAGATGTAATAGTAAAACCTTATTTAAGAGTGGGAAAAATTTTATTTTCTTATGAACAACTTTTATGTTTTTAGCCAAACTTTTTGTTTATTTATTATATTTATTTACCAACCAAATCGAACAGCGATCGAGTCGCCAATTACAGGACGGCATAAATAAATAGATTAAATAAAACATGTGTAAAAATTAATTAAATTCAAATTAATTACATTCAATATATACAAAGTCTGCTTTAAAAAAAGAAGACGAAAAAAAGGCAAATAAATGAAAACTATAGTACAAGGGGAGCTGTATACAAAAAACACGGCAACAATTTAAACACAAAGCAAATCAGATTGCGTTAGCTGCAATGGCACGGTAAATCTGGTTCCGGAAAGTTCCAAGGCTTGCGACATCGAACATATTACATTTTCCATGGAGTCCGTTGTAGGTGGAAGAAATTTTGGAAACAAAGCCACGTTTTGTTACCTTAACGCGACTCCGTGGGACATGTAAGACGTGTTCGTTGGCATGCCTTGTCGTCGTGTGGGAACATGTAAACTGAATGGATTAGCATCAGTAATATTGAAAAGGTTGTGGAAGTGTTTGTCAAGAAATAAACAGTCATTAACAGATCTTCTAACAGAGAGAGGAGAGAGTTTGTACAGGTCACACAACTCAAGGTAATCAAGGTTACATAAACTACTGTTAAGATTATTATACATGAAAAAAAGGAAGACGAGTACTCCTGTAGCTGGATTGGATTATTGTACATGTATGGGTGATGTTAATAAAAAAGAACAAGCTTTATTTTATTGCATATAAGGGTAAGAGTTGAGAAATCAGTTTTTGTTTCTATAAAATGACTCATCGAGCATCGGTGAGCCCAGATTTTATGAAAAAAACCCACATTTTTGAGTGGGAAAATTGAAGATTTTGACTGTTTTGCACACAAGGTATTAAGCCATGATAAACTTTTCAATTCTTTCCCATATAAGATATTGATACAGCTGATAGTGCTTTAAGATACGATTGTATTAAAACCAATAACATATGTAGATTTTGTTTTAATTTGTGTGATTTAGGGTTTAATTGTATTTTCATAAGTATACATATATAGCACAGTGGCGCACCCGGCCGGGTAGGGAGCGCCTCGGGGGCTTGTATGACACCACCCGAGGTTTTCCTATTTTTCTGAAATAAGAAATGGGCAACCAACATTTGACAGACGTCGCCGTCATGTCAATACACAGGGCTATGGATAAGAGCATTGATGACGTCATCGCAGGCTCAAGGTTTTTGCACTAAGCATCGTGGGACAAGTTGTGTCAGCCAATCCCCTCCAACGAAAAATCCTGGGTACGCCACTGCATTAGCATACACGTTCGCTACTAATTCTTCCTATTGTGACATAATGGTCAGAAACTTGAAATTAGGTGAGGAAACATGAGTTTTTTATGTCATACTCCGTAGAATTAGTGCACGTAGTCTCAACTGGCGAACGTGTATGGTATATTTTTTTTCCTTTTCATAAACACTTTAAATAAAACAAAAAGTAAGAATGTTCTGCACAGTAGAGTTATGTAAAATGGTCTTATCAGGATTAAAAGACTTAAATTTGTGTAGAACAAAAATAAGCGTTTTTGTACTATAGTTGTATTTTGCTTTGGCATACGTTATCAAATGCTTGGTGGTCATCTACACTCGGCAAAAGAAGTTCTTGGACACTTGTAAAAGTTCAAATAATTTTTAAAAATAATTCATAAAAAGCACATTATTGTATATCAATATGACCACACAATAGTTCTCTACTAGCATGACATGGAGTTAACGCGTGAGCAATCATGCATGGCTGGTTACACGCATTAAACAATAGCAAGTACAGTAACAGAAAATTGCAAGAAATGGAGCATTCAGTTATTCAATTGTGAAACAGTTTTTGTGGCATAATGATCCATTGAAAGAAAAAAGCAGTATGTTTCTTTGCTGGGGGTTCATTATTGAACAAATCCCGTGCACATTGTCAAGTCAAAATTAAATGCCATTTTGAAAAGAAGAGGAAATTATCCATCTTGGATGCATCATTATTCAACTGGAATTGTTAACAAAATTTAGGCCTGCAGGATGGACATGATTATTAGCATTTGAATGCTCCATTTCTTGCAATTTTCTGTTACTGTACTTGCTATTGTTCAATGCGTGTAACCAGCCATGCATGATTGCTCACGCGTTAACTCCATATCATGCTGGTAGAGAACTATTGTGTGGTCATATTGATATACAATAATGTGCTTTTTATGAATTATTTTTAAAAATTATTTGAACTTTTACCAGTGTCCAAGAACTTCTTTTGCCGAGTGTATTTCCGTATTGTAACGGCACCCCCTTACATACTTCTAGATAGCTGAAAGTATCGGCATTTTCTTAATGAAAACTATGTTATTAAACCCGATACTTTCAGTAGAACTATTCATTTTTTCCTATCAAAAACGTGGCTCCAAACGGAATCTTTATTATAACCAAGTCTATTTACAGGAAACTGCAATGTTTGGGTAAAATCAAAATCTCTACACGTTTTACATCCCGCCCTGGCCGTAATACTCTGAAAACTGGCGTACACACCTTCATTTTTCTCCAATCGACGAATTCGCCTCCACGGACAACGCGGTCGTGTCAAAATGGGGAAACGCTATCGTGCGAGCTTGGTCATGTGTCCGCGTGTTGGTCACTTTTAGGAGAAAGAGGGCGCTATAATCACAATGAACGATGAAGTACGGCGATCTGTTCTTGACACGGGCCCAAACGGCAGAAACGAACGAACACGCATACGCCCGAACTTCACCGTTCATGCGTTTATTGTGATTATAGTGCCCTCTTGCTCCTAAAAGTGACCAACACGCGGACACGTGACCAAGCTCGCACGATAGCGTTTCCCCATTTTGACACGACCACGTTGTCCGTGGAGGTGAATTCGTCGATTGGAGAAAAATAAAGGTGTGTACGCCAGTCTTGAGAGTCCAGAACGTGTAGAGATTTTGATTTGACTTAAAGAGGAAGAATCCCCTTGACGAAAATCCAGCATTTAGGCTTTTTTCGATAGTCCAAACATCCCTCTTGCCGACGTGGATTTTTATTATTTTTTAATTGTCGATTTTAAGTGGATAAATTGCAAGCAAAAGTGCGCTTTTCGAAAATGAGATTTTCGCGATTTCTGAAACGCTCATTAGGTATTCATGATATGCGCGTGACCCCGTGACGCAATCCTGAGAAAGAGAAGTCAACACGATTGTTAGCTCCATACGTTTACACGCAAAAAACTTGGAAAACCGTCTCTGTTAGATGGTGTTTTTTGAATAATTTTGTTGGTCCAAAAAGCCAGAGATATGCTCAGTAGCTGCGTGGTAGTATGTTTAACCAGACACTACGAAGAGAGAGAAAAATGAGTCGCTCATTCTAACTTGTACGGCCGACGTGGGAACTACGCCCGGCGCGCCCGCAGGCATGCTGTATACAGACCGCTGTGAATGCCATTCGTTCCGTGACAAAACCACCCGTCGCAATGCACCAGTATTTACTTCAAAAGAGCTTCATTGTGAGCCACAATTTCACCGTTTTTTCACAAAACAGGTAATAGTAGATTGTTGTCATATTACATAAAGTGTTTTTCACGTTTGTATTTTGAATTACAAGGACAAAACAGGCATGATAAACATTCACTTCGTGTATTTTCCATTCAATACTGCACAGACCGTTTTGTATGTTTCTCAGGATGACGTCAAAACCATGTTGATAAACAAGCCAAGTGACCTCGAGCGTTTCAGAATTTCGAGTGAAGAGGGTCGGAACTGCTTTACGTTTTAAGCAAAAGCCTGTCGATTTTTTGTGAAAAACAAGTTGTGATGGTGTTGTAGACACATACACCTCCATGATAAACAGAAAAACTAAAAAAATGTGGAAGGGGGCATTCTAGCTGTTTAAAGATAGTACTACATGTATGACATAACCACACTGTCAGACTGTGCGACCCAATTTTAGTGCAGATGAAATGCTCATAAAATTGCGCATAATCTACTGAACTAGAACTTGTTGACCCAACAGATGACTTCTTGATACATTAATGCATCACTTAATTGTTAAAGCTTCGTTAAATAAAATCAATAAGCAGTTGCAAAATGAATAATACTTTGAGAGTAAAAATTGTACCTCTGACCGCTGTGAGCTCACGAATCAAAATGGCCGCAGAGACGCGCGCGCACGCTCAGTACATGTACTTCGGAAACTTATTACTCCGCAATTTACAGAAACGTTAAATGTCTATTAATTTACGTTTCTTATAAAGTACTGTGACGCGACAGGGGTACGCAAACGGATCGGAGAGGGCGCACAAACACACCTCCAGAAGATCTTCCAGAGCGCCTGTATACACATACTCTTGCAACAGTGCCCCTTTAACGCACTCCCTAACTCCTGCGTACAGTGGCCCTGTTGAAAAAGGCCCCATTTCGCGGTGGGACTAGCGACAGAAATCTTGTCGCCTCTGCTGGACCAATCAGGACGCTTGGCAGCTGCATTGTAGCATGATTGCAGGCATTCAAATGTAACGCGCGCAGATTGTAAACACCGTGCATGCATATGATACATGTACTCGGTAATGCTGGCCGTTGTCCGCGTCGACGATTGGCTGCTATTTAAAGCATACTGGGGAATCCGTTCCATTACATTCGTCAGCATGCATCCCTGTTATTAATTTAAAAACTTGCCGAGTAAATTAAGATCGTCGTTTGAAAGTTTGGTAGGAATGGGACAGTCATAAGGAACGGAACCCAATACAATTTCTGGAAAGTATAGCAATCGTTTCTTTTCGGCATAACATGACCGAGTTGATTAAATTACATCAAAATGACTCGGGCGTGAGTTGGCTCAAGACAACAGCCGGCTCACTCCACAGATTTGCGTGTTTTTCCTCAGGGTATTGTTACGTCGCTTTGCAGAGTGGAAATTCCCTGATATCTCAGTATGCTGTATACAAGAATAATACATCGTGTAGAACGCTAATGTAGTGGCCGTCAAGCACCGCCCCGGTGTGTGCTGATTGTATAGCGTGTGTGTTTGCCGGCAATCGGGGACTTTTTATTGCTTGAACAAAAGACGGACAATAGGTCCCCGATTGAGCAACCGTCCCCGATTGCCAATCCCATGCAAATCCTATGGAGGCCTTCGCAAAGAAAGAGAAGCAATAAAAAGTCCCCGATTGCCGGCAAACACTCACGCACGTATCCGTGTTTCGGCAATCGGGGACGGTACCTATAAAGCTGCAATTTAAATGTGAATGGTTTGTGGGCTAACCTATTGGTTTGTGCCCTAACCTATAGGTTAGAGCACAAACCATTTAGGTTTAAATTTCATCTTTGTAGCTTTAGGTAAAGTTAAGTTAGGTGCCACTAAAACAATTCTTCCCTATAGTTGGGTTTTTAAAAGTTTAGAAGGATGTCCCCGATTGCCGGCGAATACAAGTATACGTGTGTTCTACAGTGTCCGCATGGCATCTAGAAAAGGAGCTCGCATTAAGCAGTTAGTTCAGGAGGCGGTCGAGTTGGCGTAGTGGTTCTTTCCTCGCCTTTCACCTCTGACGTCCCGGGTTCGAATTCGGGGCGTGTATGTGGATTGGGTTTGCAGTGCCTACTTGACCGCGTGGGTTTTCCCCTGGGTATTTCTCTGGGGGGTTTCCTCCCACTTCTAAAACTGCAACTCCTTCTTCGTCATCTCAAGTTGATAATAAAGTATAGTTAAAGCTAAACCCGTATAGTTAATGGCATTAATGGCCTTAGTTGCCGAAGATGCAATAAAATTAACAACAACAACAACAGTTAGTTCAGTTCGATGCTTGCCGCTGAACTCGCCTCGTCAGTTCCTGATAAGGGACATTAAGGATACGTGAGTTCGATGCTTTGCAGTGTCTAGCCCACATCGTGCGAGAAGACTATTAGATCATGATAAGGGTTAAAGACAGCTGAATGCGCACAGCGAATTGGGCTGAAAGCTAACCTGTTGAGGATTGCATGTAGCCAGAGCTTGCCTGACTGTACAGTACGCCTACGGTACGGAGGGAGGATAGCAACAGGACTCCAGTCAGGGACGTCTGCAGTACTACTACGGTCCGCCGGAGCTGAGTGTGGCGTAGTCAACCAGCGTTGGAGCAGTCGGTTTAGTATGGTGGCCCTGAAGGGACTGAAATTGACGTAAATATTCACGGGGAAATTCACGTCCCGCTCTCTTGGACACATATTTTCCCACAAATATTCACGTGAAAATTCACGTCCCGCGCTCTAGGACACATATTTTCCCACAAATATTCACGTGAAAATTCACGTCCCGCGCTGTGGGACACATATTTTCCCACAAATATTCACGTACAAATTCACGTCCCGCGCTGTGGGACACATATTTTCCCACAAATATTCACGTACAAATTCACGTCCCGCGCTCTGGAACACATATTTTCCCACAAATATTCACGTACAAATTCACGTCCCGCGCTCTGGAACACAAATTTTCCCACAAATATTCACGTGAAAATTCACGTATAAATTCATGGTCAAACTCTCTTGCCCACAAATTTGCCCACAAATATTCACCTAGTTGAAATAAGCCGACCATCGATTCCGCCGCCGATTCAGCCGCAGATTCGAAAAGGATGGAAAATCCAGAATACACCAGAGGATGTTTACCAGACGGGCTCAATTCGGAACAATTTCATAATTTTCCTCAAGTCCGCACAGACTCCTGTTCAACTTTAAAAATTGTAACTTATTCTGCTGCAAGACACAACTAATTTTGGTTTCAGCTTCAGCCGCTCAATAATTCGTACATAATTAAGGATTTAAAGGTACCTCTCCCCAAATAGCTATAAAGTGAATATTTTCCACCAAAAGTTTCGAACGCACATCTTTTAAACAATTTGTTCCCTTCATGTTGTACAAATTAACTGATTCGAACCGGCCATTCAACACCGGCTAGCTCGGTGGTCGAGTGGTTAATACGTCTGCCTTGTTTGCAGGAGGTCGTGGGTTCGAATCTCGCCCGAGCACGCTATGACGTTTTTCATAGTGCTAATATACGTCGGGTAAGGGCAGAACAAACCCTAATTAACGTTCATTCTCCCCGACGCAGGCTAAACCAATTACTGACAAATTAACAACTTTTAATGCATATTCGAATCAGTAGATTCTAGTTCCGGGCACACTTTGGTTGCACAATTTTGGTTTCAGATTGAGCCGCACCTTATTTAGTACCTAATTAAGGAGTTAAAGGGACCCCTCCCCAAAGAGCTAAAAAGTAAAGATGTTTTACCAAAATATTCGAGCGTTTTGGGGTCCGATTCGTGTACACTCTCCGTGTAATAATATTAAATTACGTCCGCGTAATGCTTTCATGCTTGCAAGTCCAAAAGTATAATTGTCTTTGTCAAATGTATTTTTAACACAGTTAATTTTTACACGAAGTCGGTTTTTATTATAGAATATAAATGAATGAAATGCAAAATGAGCACCATCATGTCTATTTGGGTCTTGATTTTGCTCTATAGGTATTATTGCTTTGTGTTTTGTTTTGTAGCCTTGCCATTGCTTTCTTATACTTTTAACCAAACAAAATATATATAAATAAATAAATAACAATAAAAAATTAAAAAACAGAGTGAGTTGTAATTTTATATAACAACGTAAAAACTGTTTCCCTTATTGAAATTTGCCATTATCGGTCATTAGTGGGCCTATATATACTGCGTGAAAACAAAAGTATCTCCAAAAGCACCGTAGAGTTTCATCGGAAAAACGCTCCATATTCATTGCTGGATTTTGGAGAAAACTTCCATTTTATAATATAACCCAGCACTACAAGTAATGGCAAATTCCAATCAGTAAAACAGTTTTCACGTTGTTATATAAAATTACAATGTTTTGTTTGTTAAACATGTAATATATTATTAGGAAGCAATGGCATACAAAACAAAACACAAAGCAATAATACCTAGAGCAAAATCAAGACCCAAATAGCCATGATGGTGCTCATTTCATTCATTTTTATTATATAAGAAAAAACTGTTAAAAATATACATTTGACAAAGGCAATTATACTTTTGGACTTGCAAGCATGAAAGCATTTATACGCGGCGCAAGCATGACTAGACTGCGGACGTCAATTGACAACCATGTATACATGTATCTATTAATGGGTGTCACTGAATATTATTGCACGGAGAGTGTACACGAATCGGACCCCAAAACTTCGAATATTTTGGTAAAACATCTTTACTTTTTAGCTCTTTGGGGAGGGGTCCCTTTAACTCCTTAATTAGGTACTAAATAAGGTGCGGCTCAAGCTGAAACCAAAATTAAAGGGACACACCGGCTTACTGTTTACATAATGTAGCAATCTAGCATCCTTGACAATAATATTTCGATGGTCGTTGTGAGAAAAAATTATCAAAATGTCACGTAATTAACTATAAATGTTTAACATTAACAAAAGAGACAAATGTTGGGCTATACGCTTTACCAGCCGTCGCGATGTATTATGTATCATGTGTTTGTAAATAAAGGTGGCTTTCGATATAGGTCGACACGTGTTTAACCTCATTTCCTTGTTTTCCCTGACTCATCACACCTTGCATGATCCCTCAGGTGAGCGCTGACTCGAGGAAGCACATCGAACGCAACGTTTTGGTGTCTTTAGCGCCCTCAATAGGCCTATGCTGTTTTTTTCTTCGGATATTATTTATCGCCGCGAACGCGAAGCGAAGACACGAAAATCTGAGAGATTCTGTCGTCCGTATCAACACCCAGAAACCCTTCTTATGAAATCTGTTGGCAGTTTGTGTCCTATTGGAAAATACGAGGAGTAACTATAGAATACAGGGCCACCGTGAGCTACACCTTTTTGAAAGCAGCGGAGGCGAGGTGAGCTAGACGACATGACGGTTCAAACAAAGTCACGCGAGAATTGTCGAGGATTTGCCCTCGGAAAAATATTCCTCTGACATCACAGCTACTCGTACGTCGATGGAAAGTAACGCGAGATTAATTCAGTCTCGCGAGAAATTAGCCCTGGTGAAATTCGGGCGGGAGTTTCCTTTTTAAAAAACATCCTCCGAGATGACAGGTACCCACCTCGGTGCATATATCTCCAGTCCACGCAAAGTCACGCGAGAATTCTCGAGGATTCTACCGCGCCAACCAGACACTCTATCCTCGCCTCAGATCTGTGAGGCGAGGTCATGACGAGGTCATGTTCACTGAACCGTGCATGCGTGTACGCACGCAAAGTCACGCGAGAATTGTCGAGGATTTGCCTTTGAAAAAATATCCCTCTGACATAACAGCTACTCGTACGTCGATGGAAAGTAACGCGAGATTAATTCGGTCTCGCGAGAAATTAGCCCTGGTGAAATTCGGGCGGGAGTTTCCTTTTTTGAAAACATCCTCCTAGATGACAGGTACCCACCTCGGTGCATATATCTCCAGTCCACGCAAAGTCACGCGAGAATTCTCGAGGATTCTACCGCGCCAACCAGACACTCTATCCTCGCCTCAGATCTGTGAGGCGAGGTCATGACGAGGTCATGTTCAATGAACCATGCATGCGTGTACGCACGCAAAGTCACGCGGGAATGGTAGAGGATTTGCCTTTGAAAAAATATCCCTCTGACATCACAGCTACTCGTACGTCCCGTTGGAAAGTAACGCGAGATTAATTCAGTCTCGCGAGAAATTAGCCCTGGTGAAATTCGGGCGGGAGTTTCCTTTTTTATAAACATCCTCCGAGATGACAGGTACCCACCTCGGTGCATATATCTCCAGTCCACGCAAAGTCACGCGAGAATTCTCGAGGATTCTACCGCGCCAACCAGACACTCTATCCTCGCCTCAGATCTGTGAGGCGAGGTCATGACGAGGTCATGTCCACTGAACCATGCATGCGTGTACGCACGCAAAGTCACGCGAGAATTGTCGAGGATTTGCCTTTGAAAAAATATCCCTCTGACATAACAGCTACTCGTACGTCGATGGAAAGTAACGCGAGATTAATTCAGTCTCGCGAGAAATTAGCCCTGGTGAAATTCGGGCGGGATTTCCTTTTTCGAAAACATCCTCCGAGATGACAGGTACCCACCTCGGTGCATATATCTCCAGTCCACGCAAAGTCACGCGAGAATTCTCGAGGATTCTACCGCGCCAACCAGACACTCTATCCTCGCCTCAGATCTGTGTACCAAATACGGTATGTACATAGTGTTCGTAGGACATTATTTTCCAACAAAAAGAGAAACCAACCGCGAATGACAAAAGCAACTCGCGCTGGTTTCTACGACTGGAAATACAACTAACTCACAAGACCACGTGACTTTTTGGAACCAGAATCTGGTTCCGAAAAGTCACGTGACCTTTAATTTTCGAAAAATGCTCAAAAACGGCAAAATTTGACGGCGTCTTTTCAGGATATATCTAATTTACTCTGGAAAGCGCTTCAGAATGTATTGGTCTATTTCGAGCCCAAAAATAGCCCAACAAAGCCGGTGTGTCCCTTTAAGTGTGCCCGGATCTAGAATGTACAGATTAGAATATGCATTAAAAGTTATTAATTTGTACAACATGAATGGAACAAATTGTTTAAAAGATGTGCGTTCGAAAATGTTGGTGAAAATTTTTCACTTTTTATCTATTTATTTATTTTATTTATATACCACATCCAACAGCGGAGGGACCGCCAATTACAGGAATGGGAGCAAGTGTGGTTGAGTGCCTTGCTCAAGGGCACAGGTGCCACAACCCGTCACGGCCAGAAATCGAACCTACATTCTAGTACCAGCACAGGAACTTTAAAAGTTCGACGCACTAGACCGCTCGGCCATAACCTCTTTGTGGAGAGGTACCTTTAAATCCTTAATTAGGTACTAATTATTGAGCGGCTGAAGCTGAAACCAAAATTAGGTGTGTCTTGCAGCAGAATAAGTTACAATTGTTTAAGTTGAACAGGAGTCTGTGCGGGTATGTAGGAAAATTATGAAATTGTTCCGAATTGAGCCCGTCTGGTAAACATCCTCTGGTATATGTATTCTGGATTTTCCATCCTTTTCGAATCTGCGGCTGAATCGATGGTCGGCTTACTTCAACTAGGTAAATATTTGTGGGCAAATTTGTGGGCAAGAGAGTTTGACCATGAATTTGTACGTGAATTTTCACGTGAATATTTGTGTGAAAATTTGTGTTCCACAGAGCGCGGGACGTGAATTTGTACGTGAATATTTGTGGGAAAATATGTGTTCCAGAGCGCGAGACGTGAATTTGTACGTGAAAATTTGTGGGGAAATGTGTGTCCCAGAGCACGGGGCGTGAATTTGTACATGAATATTTGTGGGAAAATATGTGTCCAAGAGAGCGGGACGTGAATTTTCACATGAATATTTGTGGGAAAATATGTGTCACAGAGCGCGGGACGTAAATATGTACATGAATATTTGTGGGAAAATGTGTGTCCCAGAGCGCGGGACTTGAATTTTCACGTGAATATTTGTGGGAAAATATGTGTCCCAGAGCGCGGGACTTGAATTTTCACGTGAATATTTGTGGGAAAATATGTGTCCCATAGCGGGACGTGAATTTTCACGTGAATATTTACGTCAATTGTAGTCCCTTCAGGGCCACCATCATTTTAAAACCCACCGGTTCGGGAAAATAATCTTTCAAGCTGTAAATTTTTTTGAATGGAAAAAAAACGAATGAAATTAAAACACTGCTTGTTGCCGTAGCTTCATCGTGTGTTGAACAGTTTATTGGCCTAAATCTCGATGGCTCAGAAATCTTTGACAGATACACATTTCATTTTACCATCCCATAACAGAGAAAATCGCTCACACCGTGGAGCTATAAATAGCTCCATGCTCACACGAAATCTGGAAGAAAGGAACTCGCAAAAAGCAAACACTGCACACCGGGCGACTCGTGCGTGCACAAAAACATAGGACAAGAGAGAAACAGAGGCCTATTTCAAATTCGTGACATAAATTCCCCTTCCCTACCAGTGGGTTTTCAAAATGTCAACTTAAAACCAGCAATAGCAGTGCACTGTCATAAGATAAATCCTTAAGCCTATGCAGTCGTGACACTATTTTTGGTCAAATCCGTAACCGAAGTTTGCAAGCTTGATGGACTGCTGCGTAAAATTGCACTGTAAATCATGTCTTCTTTAGTTTCTGTCATTTAATCTGCCAGGCTGATTTATTTTTGGTACAGGCCTATTGGGGCTGGGTTTCTTTTATTTGTATTTGTGCCAAATATCACGCAAATCCGCCCCAAAATATCGCCAAAATCGGCAGCTGGCAGGGGCCATCAACTACATACATAGTATTGATTCAAGATACCAATACGGGCATGACTATACCAGTTGGCATAACAAAGCCTGCGCCTACATGTATAGCGAAACTTGAATTTAAGACTAACCAAGAATAAATAACGTGCTTCGTGCCAAGAAGACCGCTTTGCATCACATCACAATTTTTAAAGTTGCTGTCTATTAATTTTTATTGACGATTTCGCACGTAAATTTGACACATTTTAACAGGAACTGCTTGATGAATTTTTGCAACAAAAGTATTTTTGATATCTGTTGCAACTTGTCTGTTGTGTGAAAATGGTTTTAACTCAAAATAGAAATGAATTTTATTCCAAGTCGCTACCCAGGCCGTTGACTTAGTGTATACGGAGTCCCAACTGCCAAACTATGGTATTTTTTTCCGTTGGGCTCTCACTGTGTATGGGGCCGGTACAAGGTATATAAAATTCCACACACTTTTTCCTTATATGGCTAGAACTTTTTGCGTTTTTTGTTTGGAGAATCCTTTTTGTTTTTAGTCGGGCTTTGTACTCTATGCAAAATTCAAAACTCGTGCGGTCTAGATGGATTTTTCCCCAAGTATTTTTCCCCGGGGTATTTTTCAGACCGACTGAAGCCTAACCGCCAACGTCGGCCAGGTTCTGTCACTTCGCCACCCGTCCGTTGCAAAGAGTCTTTGCCTACCCTTGCAACCGCGCGAGCCACCCGGCTAAATCAACATCGCGTACCGGTCAAATCAACCGCGGCGCCTACAAAACAACATGCAAGAAACTTTCAAATCAAGAAGCGCCGAACGTACGGTGCATGTACCAGGCTATTTGCTCATAAGTGCGCGTGCGTTAAGAAAAATCTACCCGTAACTGCATACAAACTAACGCATGCGCACAAATTTTCCCCCTTTTTCGGGGGGAAAATTTACGGATTTCCCTAGACGGTCATTTTGACAAAACGATATGGTGATAGGACTACGAACGAGTCTATCGCGTGATTACGCCCTCTCGCGGCAGTCGGGTATCCAACAAATAATCTGCGCTGATTCAGATCTGCGCAGATCCAATTCACGTGACTTGAATAGACTATGTAAGTTGACCTCGAGAACGTACGAGACCGCGCGAGACCACTGTTATTTCCGGGCACAAGACCCTATCTCTTCAACGCACGTCGCGAGCGAAATTCTTGGATTATTTTGTTTGCGCAGGTTTTGTAAACTCAGACGGCCCAAAACGCGTATCTCTAAATAAAATCTTGCATTCCAATTGATGAAGTGGGGTATATAATCAAAAATAAGCAATCGAAATGTAAAAATTCACGATCTTTTCTGAGCCGACAAGTCAATCTTTGAAGATCGTAAACTACATGCAGCAAAAGATATGCATCACGCACAGCAGCCGACGTACAGTGTACATACCACAGAGCTATATATAGGAACTAGAGTGAGCACTTATCACGTGACCCCGTGCCCTCAAGGGTGCGTGGACGCCATTTTGTTAGTGGGCAAAAAGTATGTGCTAATGTATTGACGACATGCGTATTTTCAGCTTTAATTTTATTTTAAGATTAATGCTTTCAGCGATAGGGGTGCAGAAAGATGTGGTTGCTAACTACAATCATCCTGACTGTCGGATCATTGTTTATATTTTATATTTTAGATTGAAACTTTAGTTAGGCCAAACACTTTTCTTTCTCCATGGGCCAAACAACATTCAAAATCGTCGCCCGGGTAGTGTACAAGATTTGGGGAGTTGATCAGAATTTTTTTTAATGACTTATCTAGCATTAGAATGTGCAGATTTGATGGAAAAACTCTAAATTTGGAGTGGGAAAGTTTAAAATTTTGTTTCAGACAGGGGTATGCGAGCCGCGCGCACACTTAAGATCGACGTCTGAAACCAAGTCGCTGTTCAGTCGTTCTGACTGACTGGAACAGTCGATCTTTCGACTTCTGGCGAACCAAGTCGCTCCAAATTGTTTCATACGTCGAACTTAATTCAAATTTCTGGGATAATTTAGTTCAGCGCGACCGTAAGGTGCAGGATTTCCCAGTGAAACCGACTGCCTGAGGGAAGAACTACCGTTCTACCGTTCACCATGCATTAAGTATAGCATAACCTAGCATTTTCAAGAGAAAAACTGTATTTTTTTCATTTCTAAAATCACGTTTCTAACAAAATTCGCACTTTTTGTAACATTATTATGCCATAATTAGTGGCAGAGGTGTACGTTTATACCTTCCTAGGTACAGTAGAAAAAGGTCACTCATGACTGGCGTTAAACAGCGAATAAATCATTTAAAAACCCATTTATAGCTGCCGCGCCGTTGACTGCAGTGGATACATCCGGGTATTTATCAATTATTTTGACCACTAACAAAATGGCGGACGCGGTCCCAGGGCGGCACGCCCGGGTACCGCGCACAGGCACGGGGTCACGTGATAAGTGCGCACTCTAGTTCTTATATATAGCTCCATGGTACATACAGACCTCGCTATAGCGATCATCATGAGATCTCAGGGAATTTCCACTCTGCAAAGCGACGTGACAATACCCTGAGGAAATACACGCAAATCTCTGGAGCGAGCCGGCTGTTGTCTTGAGCCAACTCACGCCCGAGTCATTTCGATGTAATTTAATCAATTCGGTCATGTTATGCCGAAAAGAAACAATTTCTATACTTTCCAGAAATTGTATTGGGTTTCGTTCCTTATGACTGTCCCATTCCTACCAAACTTTCAAACGACGAACTTTATTTACTCCGCAGTTTTTCAAATTAATAACAGGGATGCATGCTGACGAATGTAATGGAACGGATTCCCCAGTATTCTTTAAATAGCAGCCAATCGCCGACGCGGACAACGGCCAGCATTACCGAGTATTGTATCACATGTATGCACGGTGTTTACAATCTGCGCGCGTTACATTTGAATGCCTGCAATCGTGCTGCATAATGCACTGCAAGCGTCCTGATTGGTCGAGCAGAGGCGACAAGATTTCTGTCGCTAGTCCCACCGCCAAATGGGGCCTTTTTCAACAGGGCCACTGTACGCAGGAGTTAGGGAGTGCTTTAAAGGGGCACTGTTGCAAGAGGATGTATAGCGATAGGCGAAACGCCATATACCAAAAGTAGAGCTTGCAGACCTTTTTTTAGAGTGCCCAAGTTCGAAGCATTCATTTTCACATGAATCCACACTTGGGTCATCCATTCCAAATTGGATGAAGAATATGCTAGCAGGGAAATTTATTCAGGTCACGAAATTTTAATAATTTTTTATCGTTTTTAGAGATAATTATGCATGTATTATATATTGTAAAAAAACATTTGTTACCCGAATCACTTTCGGGTCGGCTGTATACTTAAGATTGGACACAAAAATTTATATACAAAAAACAAAACCTCGCCCGTGTTATAGGAATAGGCGTTTTAGTTGTGTTGTGCCCGGAAGCTCAGATTTGACCTTTGCCGCGAGACTTACATAGTCTATTCCTAGTAGAGAGCAGTTTCGTTTGTTTTCGAGCGGTAAAATAACCCGGGATCTGGATTCGGATCTGTTGTGAAACAAACACGCCCAAAGTGACTCCCTCCTAACGCCCCGATATAAACACCTCAACAAAAGTAAGTTCCCCCCTAAACAACTGATTATATCTCCCAAAGTAAATTTCGGAATTACACGAAACCTGGAGTGAATGATTAGTGCAATGCATGGAGTGTGCATTTTAAATGGTGGGTCCATACCTAATGTTATGCATGAATGAGCAGCATTTAAAGGTGAAATGGACACTTTTCAAAAATTGCAAAATGCAGTCAACAACTTATTTCCAATTCTGTTAACACATGACAAGTAAAATTTTGGTCTTCAGTATCTTGTGTAACCACCATGATTTTGTAACACATGATAACATCGATCACGCATATTGTGTTGATGAGACGGGTGATCCTCCGCCCCAGAAGGGTAATCCACTCCTGCAGCATCTGGGGCAAGTCCTTGAGTGTTGTTTGCTCACCAGTTCTCCGAACACATGTCCGCTTCAATTGGTCCCACAAATGTTCTATGGGATTGAGATATGGGGAGTTTGCTGGCCATATCATCCGGTCAATTTCTTGAATCTCTAAAAGCTCATTGACCACTGTTGCCCTCAGCCTAACTGGACGTGCATTGCCATAAAGTGATAGTCTGCAGGGGTAGTAACGTTTGGTCGACCAGTTCTTGGCAAGTCTGCGACTGCCCCAATCATTTCAAATTTTTAATGCAAATTCCTTATTTGACCTGACTCCCATCCTGCGGGTTACTTGTTTCACAGGTGTCTCTAGCAGGCCTATGGCAATGGCCCTGTCTTGGATAGACATGCGTGGCATTTTCTTAAGTTAAACTCTACTTAAAAACTGTGAAAAGAATTATGGAATTGCTGACTGCATTTTGCAATTTTTGAAAAGTGTCAATTTCACCTTTAAATGCTGCTCATTCATGCATGACATAATGTATGGACCCACCACTTGAAATACACGTTCCTTACATTGCGCTAATCATTCACACCAAATTTCGTGTCATTCCGAAATTTACTTTGGGAGATATGATCAATTGTTTAGGGGGGAACTTACTTTTGTTGAGGTGTTTACATGTAGGCCTAACTGTTCCCTTGTTTTAACGAACAAATCAGCTGACTTTTTCAACTCGCAGCCAATGAGGTACATGTATTAGAGGAGCTACAAGTTACGGGAGAAGAAATTTATATTTTAAATAATTTAAAAAACCGACGATTCGCGGCTCGTGCAATGTGTTAAGCCCGGTTCATACTTCACGCGAAGGCGAATCTGACGTCAATCTGACGTCAAACATTTCGCGGCGAACATTCGCGCAAGTTGAAACTAGTTCAACTTTTTTTGCGAATTTGCTGCACGAAACATTCGTTGTGACGTCAATTCGCATTCTCGTTCGCTTTCGCATGAAGTATGAATCCGGCTGTAAGCGGACGCAGCTAGCGTACTAGTCCAGATTCTGGACTATATTATTGCGATATTGGATAGTAGCGCGGCCGACTATAGAGGGCGCAATATCGACATGATTTGGATAGCGTATAATATAGTCCAGAACTTAACCTCCAGGGCCCATGTGCATAAAAGGCTACTAGTTTAGCTGCCAACTAGTGCTTAGTAAGATTATAAATTCCCTAGTTTATACCTACGGAGTTGGCAACTAATTTGTGTTGCATAAAACCTCACTAGGCACATTGCCTACTAGTTGCATACTAGGACAATTTGGTTTGTAACTGATTTGGGTGCTATGGCCTTGGAGAGGAGGTGATTATGTCAGATACAATAGGCTTGTAGACAAGTTTATTGTGTTTGAGCTTCGAACCACATTCCAACTGAGCATAACTCATTTCTAAGGGTCTTTGTAACATTGCATTACTGCCCAGTACTTACAAGTAATCCGTCATTGTGAAGCAAAGCTTAGGCACAAAGTTGTTTAGCTCCATAATTCTACGAGCCATGTTGTCCAAAGGCAGACTGATTAGTTGTCATCTAGTGACTTAAGTGGTGTTCCCATTGGACTATTTTTGGTTAAACTCCCGTGGTTGTGCGGGAGAGTAGCAAAATTTAGTCCAATGGGGACGCACGGAGAATTAGCGTCCCTGTAAAGTTACCGCGACCACGATGTAAAACTTACAGGGTAAAAGAGTCCGCGGAAACTTTCCGCTCAGCCGCGGGAGTTTTACAGGGCCCTCGAAAAGTCCAATGGGAACAGCGCCGCCCTGTAGAACTACCGCTACCGCGCTGTGTAAAATGCCAAATGGATGACGTCACTTCCTGCATTGTGCAATCCCACCACACATTGCGCGAAAATTCTTGTTCCGTTATTATGTACTGTACATGCCATGTACGTACGTACGCACGTGTTTTTTTCATGCTCATTTCTTCGCAAATATAATGGCAAGTTTAATAGAAGTTGTTCGAAATTTGATTGGGTTTCCTGAAAACGAAACTCCTGTTAGGTCAAAGGTTATGTAAACTACGCCCTCAATTGACCACATATGGCCAGCCAAATAGCTAAATTTTCCGCTCGCGTCGTGTAAAATATATGGTAGTAGGAACGCACGGGAGATTTACAGGAAGGAATGTTTACAGGGAGTCGCGGAAAGTTCCCGCGAGGGCGCGTAAAAAGAAGTCCAATGGGAACGCGCCTTTAGAGGTACCCCAGATCAACTCTAACTTTTGCCAGAATTTTAGAATGTTACTATATCTAGTTGGGTTTTATGCATCACAATTAGTAATCAACTAGGCTTAGTAAGTTACTTAAGTCCATTTTAGTTGCCAACTAGGCCAGTTCCCTGAGAAATTTCAGGGAACTATAGCTCCGCCCACCTAGTCTGATTGGACGCAGCGCTTATCAATCATGTGTGTGAGGCGCGCCGAATAATCGACGGTCGGGAATCGATTCTCGAAAATTGTCCGCGCAATGTACGCCGCATAGTCATTATAATATTATAATGTGTACATATCGGCCTCCTATGCCGGCTACGCGCTGTGCATTATGAGACGAACAAACATACAGTATACACCTGCATGCGTGGCTATAGCCACGCATGCAGGTGTATACGTTTGTATAGTTGGAAAGAGTTGAGAAGTTGATCAGATTTTGTCTTCAAAATTACTCATCAAGCATATCTGTACGTGCAGATTTGATGAAAAAAATATATATATATAGGAGTGAGAAAAAAAAGAAGATTTTGTGCGGAAACACTTCTTCATCCTGCCGTGTTCAAATTTTCTCACTTATAATTTCAGGTTTTTCCCATCAAATCAGTGCACTTCATTTTAAAGAAACAAATCTTATCTACTAAATTCTGACCTCTTGACCTTAAAAATAGCTATTTTTAAGGTCAAGAGGTCAGAATTTAGTCAAATAAAGACACAGTACGTGTGCTTTGTGTATTTTATTGCATGGTTAGTAAGAAAAATTTACAAGGTAAAATAAAGCCAGTTATTAGTTCTAACAAAAGCAGGTGTACTAAATTTGTTGACTAATATATGGCCACTTTAGTACAAAATCTATACACAATAGGCAAAAAAAGGCCCATATATACTGCAGTTTCTATTGCAGTTACCCATAAGTTTACTTCACAACTACACAAGAAAAACCCGACTAAAAGTGTAGATAACAATATAACAAACTTTTAAACGTCACATAATTTTTCCCGTGTAATTGTACATTTGTGGAAAAAATTGCCAACTAAAGTATTTCAACACAAGTATTCAACACAAAAACCATACATGTATTTTTTAAGGTTTTCTGAAGTATTACTGAATGCATCATTTGCTGAAATTTCTACCAGGCATTTTATCAACATTATTCTTTTAAAGCTTGACAGGGTGCTCCACATTGCACCCTGTTTTAAAAGCCATTAGCTTTTTGTTTATATACAGACATTGGTGCTGTTCATTTCAATTTTAAATGAATAAAAGACAACATTTTCAACTTTGACAATTTGTTTACAAAAACTAAGAGAAAGTATAGAAAAACATGAATTCAAACTGGAGTTGTGGCAAACTGCTGCGTTTTTTATTTCCATATTTTTTTACAAGCAACATGTAAAACAAACTCAAATGATGCAGCCATGGGTTACAAAAGTTTCATCAAAGTTGGAGAAAATGGTGCAATATTTTGTGCAGAGTTTAGAGTGATCCTGTGTTTGCCTGATGTGATGTCATAACTTTGCTCATGAACATACCAATTCAAAAGCTTGATTTTGTTATACCATTTCAAGGACCCCTCAAATATTTGTTTCCACTGTTCAAATATTATGGACCCATAAAGAGGCAGATTGGGGGGAGGGGGGGGGGGGGGTCGTTCAGCTCTTACACCATTGCAACATAGAAAATGTATATGTATTGCATTATGTGTCTTCCTTTCTGAGCATTCTGACATACATGAAATGATAGGATGAATGATCACTGCCCTGATTTGAAAAATCACTGACTAGTATATATAGTGTTATGTTTTTGAAGATGGTTCATTGTCTGTGCACTTTATCTCACCCTGAAAATATGTTACATTTGAACAGAAAATGCGGCATACCTTTCTGATTTGCTCTGCAGCTTTTTGGAGAAATTCCTGTGCAAAAAAGGGGCAATTTTTACAACTTCCTGATCTGTGCAAAGCTGCATTAATTCTACACTGATATATTTTGTTGTCTACAAAGTAATTTTGATCCAAATTTAATTACGGCAGATGCAGAAATTGTTCATATTTCATTCACAGACAGTAATCCTCTGCAGCAGCACGTATATGAACATTCTGTGCATGGCTGCAGGTTACATTGAAAAATGAGTGTGAAAGGCAAATTGAACACTATATAGTAATAAACTCATGTGTGTATAGCTCATTATTGCAGTTGTGTAGCTCAGAATGCATGTTTTTGAATCTGGATGTACTCCTACTGAATTCAGGAATTCAGTTTTGTTAAAAATTGCAACTGAAAGATTAATAATTTCTTGTTTTGCAGATTAACATTCCATTCTTTTGAAAGTACACTATGTTAATGAAAACCCTCATTGCAATTCAAGAATACTCATAATTGATTAGTTTTGTGTTTCACATGTTGAGACACTGAAAAATATGAGACTTCTAAATTTGAAGGAATGGAGTGCTCACTTGCAGTTTTGCTTTACACCCCATGCAATTTTTAAATGAATGTTCAGGTCATATAGGCCTACCTAGGCAATTATACTGGCTGAGGATTGTTGTATCAACTATTAGGCCTAATTTGAAATGTTTGAACTTGAATAAATGTCTGGGAACTTATTTTGTTGAGTTTGTATTGAGGTGGCATAGTCATGAAGTCCCCCGGCCGCGATATTTTTTTCCGTACCACTGTTTAGCGAACATTGCTTTTGATTGGTTTAACCCCTATGCATATGTTGCATACTGATGTATTTTGTCGATAACTACCTCAACATAACCCCACCCATACCACACTCTATCCTCAATTAATAGTAAAAAAATTTAATACGACTCTGAGGAGATTCGATCCTGCCATCTCTCGATTGATAGCACTACGTCGTAACCACTAGACTACCAAACGACTCGACAAACTCCTGAATTTCCTTTTATTTAATAACTCTTGAAGGCGCTATATAGAAAATATGAATATTCATTTACAATGCACCAATCGATGAAGCCCCATAGCGAATATGTGGTACGGAAAAAAAAATCGCCCCCCGGCCTGGCCTTTTTCTCTACAGGAGGGAAACATTTCCTGTAAATTGTGTGCCTGCTTATTTGCACATTGCAAAAAAAATGTATGTTATCTAAAAGGTCCCTTCAAAAATACTGGATCATGCAAATGGATTGAAGGATTTAACACAAATAAACTCAAGTGTGTAACTCAGTCTTAATTCAGAATGCATTTTTAAAATCTTGATGTACTGTCATACTGAATTCAGTTTTATTAAAAATTGCAACTGAAAGATGAATAATTTCTATTTTTTTGTAGATTAACATTCCAATCTGTTAAAAGTAGGGATGGGCATTTACGGTTAATTCAGAAACCGGTTTGCAATTCTTTCCAGTGTCGGTTAACCGGTTAACCGTTCAGCCGACACCAAAGTTGTTGGTGTTGTTTTACTTTATAGGTGCATTTGCAATGCACACAATGCCCCCAAAATAATCATTGAATTTTTATCGGGTGAAAACTTTACTACAACTCCATATTTATTTCAATTTCATGAAGTAAATACAAAAAACCTTTGAAAACTATTGTAAATTCTTTAAAATTGGGTTTCGTTTAAACGTTCGGCAAAATGGTTTTTCATTTTTGTTCCCGGTTAACCGGTTAAATGTCCAATCCCTGGTTGAAAAAGTGCATTATGTTAATGAAAACCCTCAAATCAAGCATCCTCATGATAATTTGATTAGTTTTGTGCTTCACAAGTTAATCAGACAGATACACTGAAGGAATGGATTCAATGGACTGCTCACTTAATTGCAGTTTTGTTTCACACCCCATGTCGTTGTTAAATGAATGTTCAGGTCATAATCCCATTACTATAGGTGACTCTTGTGTTAAATATTAATTTAAATAAGACTACCGAGAACTTATTTTGCTGAGTTGTGTGCCTGCTTAATTATTTTGTGCATTGCAAAACATATCTGAAGCTCCCACCCGGCGGGCCACAAAAATATTAGATCTGCTACTACATTGTACATGTTGAACTTCAAGAAAAGGATAAACAAGAACAGTTGGTTTTTATAATATTTTCGTTTTTTTGCACTTTTAGCATGAAACTGAAATAAATGGCACAGCAAGGAATAAGCTATATCAAAATGTTGTTTTCCCATGTAGGACCGCACCCAATCACTCGCACCCCCCTCACAGTAAACCTACACTCCTTTAGCAGTGCTTTGCGCGCGCCACTTTAGTTTGCCCGCTCCAACCACTGCTAAACTTCGCCGCAAATCCTGCGAAGCGCGTGGGTGTGACGTCACCCAAGACCGAGCCTGGATAACACTTGCCATGGTTGGCTAGATTCTGTCACCTGACGTTGGTTCTGTCACATGACCTGCATCTGACACAGTAAAGATGGCTGCGCCCAGGTACGTCAACACTAACGTTGCTTTGCCCACTGTCGCGTCGACTTTTTTTGTCATTATTTCGTCCTGGTTGTTAGTGTGGTTTTACACAGTAAGTATTTGTTTCACGGACATCACTAATCCTTCATCGTGATCATGTACATCCCTATAGAAAGGTGGGGAAATCACATTTTTCAAGCTCTTTTACCGCGAAATCATGTGTGTATGATTAGGGTAGCGCTGGAGATGAAGAATGGGTATTTTTTTCATATACATTGAACACGGATTTGGGTAAATTTATATGTCGGAATCGATAGCTTATTCAATTCTAAGATATACTTCCCACTGACACTTCCGTCGCAAATGTTGCATTTCTGAGATAAATAAATGTACTGCATAAAGTAATGCACAAAATGACGTGGCGAGCGGTCTGTGCGTAAGCGCGACAACAGAGGGCGCTGCGCGCGTGCGTGAATGGTTATCTTGTGCACTAACTGAAGGCAATTTGAGGAAGAAAACGTGATTTTTTTACAGAAAAGCAACATTTGCGACAAAAGTGCAAGTGGGAAGTATATCTTAAAATTACATTATGTGTTGATTCCAGGAGGTAATTTCCTTAAAATCTTTGTTCAATGTATACGAAAAAAATACCGAAGAATGCGGTGCAGTATGAAGCGCCCCCACAGAGATATATTGCGCCAAGCCAGCGAATAATTCCTCAACTTCAAGTCTAATCAGTCTTAGTTCAACACGCTGTCTCGTTTTCTGCTAAACTATAAGCTTTGTCACAAAAGCCTAAATGCAGCAGGAGTACGTTGTCGTAGCACACGTGGGGGCACGCAACGTCGTTGTCAACGTAATAGCACACATTTACGCCTGGAATGAAAACTACGCACTCGACGAAGCTCACGAAGAGGAACTGATAATCATTTTTGTGTGCTAAAACAAACAAAGGGCATGTTTTTTACACTGAAATTTTGCACAAACACAGACAACAATCTCCCCAAACTGTCGCTGGTTTCACAAGTCTGTTTCACAACACAAACTACCCTGTTTGGACCAGAAATCTCACCGTCAAACCAACATCTTGCTGTGTTCCAATTTAAATATTTAAAAAAAATTGTTTTAAAAATAAATATCGTCAGAGAGTATTCTTTATTTTCAGTATCTATTCAAAAAGTTGGAATTGAACAATGCTGTTAAGGAGTTTAATTAATAATATTTCTTCATGATGTACTCTCTGCAACAGCAAAACCTTTTAATTGATGTGACTATTTATTCAGCAGATGGTTTTGCATGTACAGTGTATTATGGGTTACATTTTTTGCAATATTTACGTTTTTGAAATCCACCATGTCATATTTATCAGTTGTGTAGTGACTGTGTAAAGTTGTGTGACGGTGAATAAATAAGTCTATCATTTTATGTCATGATGTGTTTCTGTGTCACAAAAACAAGACCATAATATATATTTTTCCCAAAGTGAGTTGGGCTGTTTATTTACATTTATTTGGGCAGATGTAAACATAGAGCAAGGAAACAGAAGATTGGGAAATAGAGTAGCTGACCTTTACTTAAATCTTGTGTACAACAAAGTAAAATCTTCAGATTTAAATTTGAACTTGCAAATCCTTGCTGAGTGATTTTAAGTAAAAACTTATCAAAACTTGATTAAATGCACGCCTGGCTTATTGGCTATGCTTTGAGTTTTAATAGCTTATTGGTTTTGATTTAGTGGGGCTTAATAATACTGTTCAAAGAAGAGAAATATAGATATTTAAAAAAATAAGGTATGTGTACTTGAATTCGGGGCGATTCAATAAAGCTCTTTGCGTACAACTTAACCAACGCAAAATAGGTGGACCGTAAAGCAGTCTAATCTGGAACGAGCAATGACGTCATCGTTAGCCAATCAGACTACGGGAAACCAAACGGCGCCACGGCGGTAATTTTTGATTTCTGTTTTTTCGGAATGCCGTTAGATTTCGTTGGATCCCGACTGGACTAGACAAATGTACGTATAGAATTTTCATTATTTATGGGTAGAATATTACATATTCTTTGTGTAGAAGGGAAACATGGACTGTTTTGAGTATTAGCAGTGGGAAATATTTGCCGATTTTTGGGGTGTGTTTCATCGTCTTTTTTTGCAAGCGTATATTTCACTTCTCGCGCTGCGGACCGGCTGTATATATGCATATGCATGACCGTTAGGAGGCGCGGCGCGATACCCGATTGTGATTGGCTATCGTTCAACAATCCTAACGATTTTGTAAGCGGTGTGCTGATTGGCTTCGCAGGATATGCGGCGAAGTTTAGCAGTGGTTGGAGCGGGCAAACTAAAGTGGCGCGCGCAAAGCACTGCTAAAGGAGTGTAAGTAAACCTCCCAGGTACACCAGTTCCCCTACGCCCCACCCCCAAAGTGACCTCCATTAAAACGTTCGTGCTAGCTATCTCTATTCTCGCTGCATGAGCTGAGTCACATACACACTACAGTACAGTACTCGTATGCAGTTTGCGCACACGTATATGCATGCTGCGCTGCAGATATCGATATCGCGGTATCGAACACCGCGACGTGAATGAATATTTATGAGCTCGATTGACCTTTGACCCCAGCGGGGAATTTGAGGTTAAGTTCTGGGTGCACACAAGTAAATAGGCAAGATCTGTGCGCCGAGCTCATGAATATTTTGTATGCCCTCAAATTCTTTTATATTAGAGAGAATTGCGAGCTGAACGAGTGTGGTCTTGTGTAGAATATGACTATCGCCGCGATGTGGGGTATTTTTTCTTTCAACTACAAACATTTTGGACACTGTAGCTCCTAAAAGTGGCCCTATTTTGCCCAGTAGCGTATGTGCCTTTGTTCCAAAATGGATGCAGGTCTGATTAGCAAGTTTCACTGTTGTAGGCTTAGTTTTGTTTCAAGTGGAAATTAGTGGATAAAAGTGACGGATTACCCCCATAAAATTGAACAGAATTAAAAAGATGAGAAATCAGTGAGTATTCTGGTTGTTGTCCTGAGAAGCTGAGAGAGTTGTGAGTATTTTTAAATGATTTTTGAAAATTGGGCATTTAGCATTGGTTCCTATGGGAGCCCTATTTACTTGTGTGCACCCTTCTGGACTATATTATGCGCTATCCAAATCATGTCGATATTGCGCCCTCTATAGTCGGCCGCGCTACTATCCAATATCGCAATAATATAGTCCAGAATCTGGACTACTAGCGTACAAGCGTGTTTTTTTCTCGCGAGTGTGAACGCTGAATAAGGTGGATTCACACTGGGCCTTTTAATTTTGCGCGTCAAGTTGGGAAAAGGCGGTGTGGAGTAAATATGGAGTGAAATGACGCCCTGACAAACAGATAATCCACATGGGCGGAAAGTGTTTTTAAGGTGACGTTGTGATTTTCAGTGCGACACTGTGCACTCTGTGTAGCAGTGTGTCGGAATGCATGCAGTTGCGCCTATAGTAGCCTAGAGTTTGAAAAACGTATAAGGGGCATCGCACACCTATTGAAAATTATAGTTAATCAGAGTGGGGATTGAACTGGGGTCGTTCGCTTGATAGTCCTACGCTTTACCACTGACCACAAAGCGACTCCAAAACCCGCCAATTACGTTCCTTTATTTAAGCAACTCATTGAGGGCGCTATTAAGAGAGTAATGAGCATTCATTTACAATGCACCAATCAGAAGGCACATAATCCTCTGCCTGTGCTATGTCGTTCGGCACAGCATGAGGGAGCTATAGGCATAGGCTTTATTAGGCACATGGTCATGCCCTTATAGGTGTCTTGAATCAAGACTAGGTAATTGACGGCGCTCGCCAACTGCCGATTTTGGTGATATTATGGGGCGGGAAAATCTCACCACAGCACAGGTGGATTTGCGTGATAATTGGCACAAATATATAAAAAACCAGCCCCAATAAGCCTGCACTAAAAGGAAATTAACCTGACAGATTACATTAGGTCAGTCGGAATTTCCTCGTCCGTGTAACATCCAAAGAACATAACCAGAGCTGCACAGTAAGAACCCTTATCCATTGGTAAAAACATTTATCGATGTTAAAATTAAATTCCGAGGGTCCATCTTGCGTTTGTTTTTTTCCGGTTTTTTCTATCGGATTAGCAATGACTGCTTCGCCGCGCGCCCAGTGACGAGGCTCTCGAGTGTCATTGCGCGACGGATCGTACTATTATTTGTAGGTATGCAGTTTATGAAAGTTCATGTACGCCGTCAATAAATGCATCATATACCCATTGAAAATGCAATTAAATGTTTTAAAACCGTGTTGGGAGAGGAATGAATTCTTCCTGTTTAAAAATATGAATATTTGTTGCGTTTGTTCGTAGTGTGTAATCCCTGCTAAAATCAGCCGCCCCCGTCCACACATTACGTGATCCGTCCTTTCGAATACGGCGCTAGACTGGTTCCCGCTCCACATCTAAAAAGAGTCAATCGGAACGGACGCGCCACTTAATTGGAAAGACCATGAATTGTCTTTGCTTTATTTCCACAAACCGAATAAGATCATTAAATCGAAACATTCTGAACCTCAAAATTTACAATTTATGAAACAATTTGGGACGTTTTGCGAGGTTAAAGTACCTGGATACAAGTCAACGGTAATACAAAATCACACACGGTTTTGGCTGGAAAAAATTTTGAAAAGTAAATAAACTTTGTACTGAGCACATTTCTGTACTGGACAGCTCCACGAAATGTGTACCTGGCGCTGTTTAGCACGAACATTTGCTAAGCACAGATTTTATTAATGATTACTTTGTAAAATGAGGAACCAGGTAAATTTGTATTTCAAATTGTGCTTAAAAACAATATAAACATTTTAGTACACATGTAAATACATATCACAATATTTTGCCAGACAACCAACTTTTGCAATATAAAGTAGATAAATTATGTGCTTATCAATGTTTCGTGCCAATAGCGCCATGAAATTGGCCCCTGGAGTTTAGAAAGTTTTTCCTTTTTCCAATACCTCATTGCACCATCACTGCTGTCCTCATCTTTTGCATGAATGTCAGTCGTCATCAAAGTCTTCATTATCTTTAAAGCCCCACAATTTTACTTCACGAGTAGACAAGAAAAAGAAAACTAAAAGTGTTGATAGCAAGATATCAATCGCATGATGGTAGCATTGTGGAAGAAAACTGGTGTTTTAAGTTTGGGAAAACATTTGTTTACCTTTCATCCATCTGGCTTAAATGTCTACAAGGCTCTTTATCAACATATTACCACGACTGTAATTGTGGGGAAATAGAACATGTTCAAAATTATTTAACACTTTATTAAACAGCTTCAACCCGCAAAGCATTGTTATTACAATTCTTTAGAACTTAATTATTGTACCTGCAGGTAATTGCACAACACATACAATGGAGAAATGAAACGATTGCATAATACATACAACGAGGGAATGGAATGACAAGAATGCAAGTCAAGTGGTGTAAATAACAAGGAAATACAATTAATTACTTGTACTGTAACACTTATGTAATGCTGCTGTTCCTAATTGTAAAAGTTTTCCAGTCACGTAATGTCTTGAAGTTGCTGCTGGTGGGTATCACCTTCATGCCATTTAGGAACGACTTTCACATTCGCGGGTCCATCCACGGCCCTCCTATACACCAATCCGGTAATAAGGTCTTCTTCCCTGTATATCCGCCATAGCTGGGGGGCTTCCACTGAATGAACTGTATGTTTTTGTTGTTGTTGAAGCTGCATTTGTTTACTTCGAACAAGTTGCGCGTCTTTGTAGGGTTGTGTGCGCGCGAAGGCGGGCGCGTCGCGTGTACGCAAAGGCGGGCGCGTCGCGTATACGCGAAGGAGGCTCGTTCGTGCATGTAATGGATGAGCGCTTTTCGTTATAACAACAACACAAAACGCACAGCCCATGCACTGGACGCCCCCCAGCTATGGCGGATATGCAGGGAGGAGATATTAGTTACCGGATTGGTGTATACACGAATCCGGTTGCTAAGGACTCCTTCCCTGCAAGTCCGCCATAGCTGGGGGCCATCCACTGCCATGGACTGGGCGCTTTGTCTTGTTGTTAAATCGAACAGCGCACAACGCGTACGCGTACACAGGCTTCGCAAGCAAATAAACGCGCAAAATTGTTACAACATAATGTAACGGCATATCATCAACACAAAACCCACAGTTCATGGCACTGGATGGCCCCCAGCTATGGCGGACGTACATGGACCATGACTTTGCAGCTCGGATTGGTGTATATATGCCAAATACACCTCTTCGGGAAAGTGATCTAGAAAAAAAGAAAAAAAAAGTGTTAAAAATTTGTCAAAAATAACACATCTACATTCTTCAAAATCGATGCTTAGAATACAAACGTTAAAACAATTTTAGATCACTTAATGAATACCTGGTTGGCTTTTGATGCTTGCTAAATACGTTTTGGTTCACGGTCGATGTCATCCTGTTTATCCTCAAGCCTCAAATGTATACAGGTTGCTGGGACAATATCTGCTGCAACTGAAGTCTTCGCTCCTTGACAGTTATGATCCAATCACTCTTCGGGTAAGTAAAATCACTATTATTCGCAATTTCACTTTATATCATCTTATCGAAAACTAATGTAAAAATGTATATGGATTCCCACACTAGACAAGCTATGCTTTTTGTGGGTTTCCACCATATTTACATGCAACAGTATTTAAAACTTACAACATAGTATTGTCAAAATAATAGATTACTGTGTGTGTAAATGCATATATGGAAATAAAGTGAAGTTGAATTGAATTGAACTCCTTGACCCCTAATGCACCTTGGTGGTTGGTGCCTTGTCCCCATCACTGTCGAACTGAAAAATGAATAAAAAGTTAACATTAATAATAAATGGCACTGAGGGTTGAGAAGTTGATCAGAATGTTTTTCTTTTTTTAAATGACTCATCAAGCATCGGTAAGTGCAAATTTGATGTGAGAATTTGATTTTTGAAATTTGATTTTTGAGTGAGAAAAAAAAAAATATTTTGTGAGAAAACACTCTCCCATGTCTCATGTTTTGTGCAAAAGGTCGGAAGACATGGTGAACGGTATAAATACCGTACACGTTCGCCACTAATTCTTCTAAAAAAAGTAATAATGTCATGAACATATTGCCCCAGAAAGTGTAAAATTTGGTGAGGAAACACGATGAGAAAATATCAAGTTTTTCTTTGCTCCATAGACTAAGTGCATGGAGTTTCAACTGGCGAACGTGCATGTTAGTTTTTCCATGACCAACCACCAAATTCTCTCCGAATGTTTCGCCCGTGACCGGTCGAGATGTCTAAACGAGACGACTGTCGCTGTCACTTGTTCACTGTATACCGTGTACACTGCGCTGGTGCCTGCAGTGTGTTTTTTATAGTTGTGAATTTATGCCACTTAAATCACGAATTAGCAAACACGGACCGCTAGCAACATCCGAAACGACAATCAATCTGCATAAAGCTAACAATACTATTTTTACCTCCATTACTTACTTTATTTTTACGAGTAATTTGTTGCTCATATACACAATAACACAGCAATCTTTCGCGATCCATCGATGATGTTGCTGCTAGCCGGCGCCACGCGCGCCGTACGATCGAAAAGGCATTTTAGTCTGGCTCTCTGACATGACTGAAATCTAAATATAAGGCTATTTTAAATAGCCTTATATTTAGATTTCACAGGCCTGGATCCCAGACTTAAGGGCCAATCATCAGAGTGGTCGATTTTATAGCAGGAAATGCACAAGAAAAATAAGCACATCAACGATTTAAATTTTAAAACTAGAAGAATTTATTCTACTGCAGCATAATGTTAAAACACTTTAAATGTTAAGCTACAATTCTGATGGTTGCGTAATGTATACATTGACAATGTGCTTAAATTTTCATATACCACGCACCCCACAAATAATGGTAGGCCTACGGTCTGTCGCGGAGTGACAATTGATTTTCTGTTTAATGGCGACGCACTCGTTGTGAATCCGGGAAAAGCAAAGTAGTTCCAGCGTCAAAAACCGAAAAAACGCAAGATGGACCCTCAGAATTTCTTTTTAACATAGATTTCTACTTTCAACAATAAATAAGGACTCAACTGTTTAGGTCTGGTTAAGTTTAAAATTCCTACACGGACGACGAAATTCCGACTGACCTACATGACAGAAACAAAAGACGGCATGATTTACAGTGCAATTTCACATAGCGGTCCGTCAAGCTTGAGAACTTCGGTTACAGATTTGACCAATAATAGTGTCACGACTGCGTGGCTGATGACGTCACGGATTTCCAAGTCCCTATGTTAATAGGAGTTCGTGGCAAATATCGCACAGTGGGAGGCCCGCTTTAGGGCTTGGAGGGCTAACCAAAATGTATGGTCCATACGGTGTCGCCCTTGAGGTCGCTGGTCCGGCTACTAGAAACCAACAGGACTGGTTACAGGAGAATGATGCAGAGATCCAGAAACTACTTGAGGAGAAACGCCGCCTCCTCACACTGAGAGCTGCACCAGAACGACCATACCTGCCTGGCAACGAAAGCAGCCTTCACCAACATGCGCAGCGCAGCACAGTCCAAGCTAGGCTTAGCTCTATACAGGACTCTACTGCATCTATGTGCAGGGTTCTCCACAGGATGTTTTGCTAGGGCGTGCCGCCCTACCTAATTGTTGTGCCACCCGAGCAAAATCACGACCGCCCTAGCAAAAATAAATTGTAAGCCTCTTTTTCCAGCTTTATAAAACATTGTTTTTGGCAAGATTTGTGTTCTTACTTGAAGGTCTATTTCATGTACAAGATTAAAATATTAAAATTTCCATTTTGTAAAGCACGTACCATGTGTTTTGTGTCTTAATTTTATGGTGTTTTTGTCACCACATCGTCCGTATTTTGCAGTGCTGCACGCACGGCCAGCGTGATTGCGTGATCAGTGCTATCCTGTACCTATAGAGGGCGCACTTGCCATTGTCCACAGTCTAGCAGGGGAGGGGGCGGGGCTTCGCGGGGGTGTGCCGCCCTAGCAAATGAAAAACCCGTGGAGAACACTGTATGTGGCTGCAATTTCTACAAGTGATAATGAGTGGAAATAATGCCGTTTTTAACAGTTTACCAATTAATTAATCATGTACTTAATCTTTAATTTTCCAATATATTTTCAATTAATTTCTGTCGTTGATTTGTATTTTGTAATCGGCTTAAATTTGGAGACAGTTTAAGAATGGAACTGTTGAAAATTTCAAAGCGCTGTTAATCGAATGCTACAGTGAGGCTCGCTGAAAACATGGTACAGGGAAGTTTATTTTTACACCACATTCCTGGAAAACCATAACAATTATCTTCAAAACTTAGTCAATATAAAAACACACAATTTCTCATTCAGTAATCCCAGCAATGCAAGCTCTTCTATGTTAATACCGACAACACCTTTACATAAGTTATTGTTGGTCAAAAATAGAACATGGGATCAATATTAATAAAATATTGTAGTAGTAGTATTGTAATAAAAACTGTAGTAAGTGGTGCGTTTCTTTTTTCCCATGAGTCTACTTGCCAAAGTTTATTTTGTCCTCATCAGGATTTGAGACCACTAATACACCGGGCAGATGCTCTATCAGATGAGCTAATGTGGCACAGTTGAACAGTGGTGATTACTCCCCAGTGTTCCCCAAGGGGCTGTCTAAACATGTTCACAGTTATACAGAGTATTTTTCAAGACGTCCCCTCCCTCTCCTCGAAATACCACTAACATGTACCAACATTTGTTTGTCACTACCATCGAATGTCAACATTTTACAGTGCATGTAAAGTCCTACGTGCCCCTCGACCTCCCACCCTCCTTCTTAGGCTTTAATTTGTGTAGAACCGTTAAAGTGTTGACAACTTTGGACGGCCCCCAAGAACCTAATTTGTTTCTCTCAACGTTGCATGAATGCACAACCGAGCAAAGTAAAGAATGCAATATTTGGTATCGAGTCAAATCACCCTGGAAATATAACTAAATACGGGTTCAGAGAAAAATTATCAGGGTTCTATTTCACAAAAACTTGCGACGCGTCGTCAGTGCTTAAATCCATCGCAACTCGCGAACCCTTCGTAAGTTTACGATGGGTTTTATAGTTGCATTTTACAAAACACTTAACGACGGGTACACGTCACAATTTGTGGACAGAACCGCTACACAGCACAGAACCCTTCGCAAAGTTGCATTTACCCATTTGGTAATCGTAAGTTCGTAACTTTGCGAAGAGTTTATCTGTTGTTACAATGCGTCACAATTTATTTCTTTGTGAAATCGACCCTAGGACTTTAACTGAAGACTTCTTGCACATTAGGCAGATGCTCTTCCAGCTGAGCTATGATGTTCTTTCTCATGTTTTTATGTCAAATATTACATGCATTACACACGATAAAGTACCTGTGCATTATATGAATGGTTTTCATCAAAACTAAAGTTATGTAGCATGAATTCTTCAATAAGGTCTCAGAAAAGTTTCAACTGCTAAAGTAAGAAAACCAAAGTCTTGAAAGAAATTATGAAACCTCTGTGCTTGTAAGAAGCAGACACAATGTATTGGATGGAATTTGCTGAGAAAACTGCCACATTTGATGATTTCGTTGGTCACTCTTTTTGAATACTTCATGTTTCCATGTCGTCATCTGTTAAATGAACAAAATAGAATAGAAAATCATAACAGATATTGTATTGTTGCATACATGTATGTACATTTTGTCTGATGCTACGTGGTTAAAATGCCACACAAAAGGGTTAGACTCCTATTGACAAATGTTCACGTTCCGTGTAAGTTAAGCAGGCTTCAAATAGAACAAAATGTGATGCGGTAATGTGAATGATGAGGTGTACTGTTGTACTTGATTCAAGTACATTATGTTAAAGTCTACTTTTTTGTTATTGCATAGATTGAGGACTCAGAATTTTCTGGTCTTTGACAATGAGTCTTTTGAAGGGAGACAAGTCTTATTGAGTCACTTGCCCATACTCAAGTTGAGTTGTCAAATTATAAATAAAGTTATTGACTCAAGTCATTACAACCTGAGATAGGGTACTAAATTGAGCTTACCCGTGGTCTCGTTGAACATAAACTCCTTCTGATACTCCTTCAAGAACTGTGTGGACCGAGACTCGTCCAAGAACAATGAATATACTCTCTTGATGTCGTCCATGTTTACCTCCGTTCCCTAAAAGTAATATTGTTACAAGATACTTAGACCTAAAAATGCTTTCTTAATAAACTACTACTTATTTCTTTTGCCCAGATGTAATTTCTGGTTAACATCTTATCGTGATAAACCTTTATCGTGCAGCTTGAGAGCAAGGAATATAGCAGTACACTTGATATTATTTCACAGTTAACAGTTTGCCAATTAAGTATTGGTTTCCTGAATACTTCTGAACAAAATATCAATTAATCACTAAAAGTTGCCATTACTGAAAGCCACTTAGAATCAAAAACTATCATCGCATCATGCCAAAATACAAATCACGCACCTCACATCGCATATCACAGTAATTCAAATCAGAACATTGTCAAACATCTACAATATGTATCATACCAACAAGCCACTAGACTGGTTCCCGTCCACATATTCCACATAGGAGAATACATACAGGGTGCTTCATCTTGATCTGTGATTGGTCGTCTTTGTGCGTGCGCATTGTGTGTTATATATTTAAAAATTGGCAAAGCCCTTTGCTTTAGGCAATGTACTTTATTTACATTTGGATATGTTCGACACGCACGGCCAAGTTACAAATGTCAATGCAAATTATACGCACTTACTAAAAAAAATAATAATAACCACGTGACCACGGGCAGATTTCTGCCCGTCATGGCCGCCCTTTACTGATCCTTATATTTTCGCAATAAGCGATAGGATCGGGAACCAATCTAACTAAGACACCTTGCATGTCCATAAAGTACAACTGTACGTACGCACGAAATGCCAACTTTTTAGACACCCCCGTACACAGAATTTGTGACGTCACCCATACACTTCGTTTGGTGTATGCATTGGCTCTAACACCACCCCCCTCCCCCCTCCATGCGTACATACTTTATGGATCCGCCTCCCCTACAAGTCACAACACACCTGTCACTGCTGTCACAGTGATGTCAAAATACATGCAACACCGCACACATTACACCACAAATCAAGCCACATATCACGCCACATCACATGTGACAAAACACAACCAGAGCTGATAATTTTCCCAGACATTGGAGAAGGCACCCGGAAAATAGGTTGTTCTCAAAATCTGTGAGGTTGTTAATTGACAATCCAGGAGGGTTTTAACTTTTGTATATTGTGGGTTACAAAATCAATCAAATTCCAGGAAATTTGTTGCACAGTAAGCCCAATTTTGAAGAGGAATGTTTAAGCTCGCGCATTTTAATAAACCTTGCACTGACCTTTCGTTTTCTGCAGGTAAGGTTAGCCACCGTGATGAGCTGGATGCTGTATCTGAGCGACGTCTCCATGCCGATGCGAGTCAGCACAGTGATAGCATCCTCCGACATCTCAACGTCTTCTTCTTCACATCTGAAAATGAGATGAGAGAAAAATCACATGGGCCTCATTGGAATTCGAATCTGGGGCCTCTATCTGACTCTCCAGGCAGATGCTCAACCAGTTGAGCTATTAGGCACAGTGATATACTCCCTCGGGTTTTCCCCTACGAACCCAAAACCACCAACTTCACATACAAAAAAGAGCACGAGTACAGTAATACATGAGTAGCATTCGAGTACAACTACCAAGGTAAGAATACCACAAGGTTTCATAAGTTTCATACATGAGGTCAGGGTTGTAGCTACACTGGTACATACCGATTGGTCTCAGCTGGCACTCAGTTTCCTTACTCAATAATTGGGGCAAGCCGATCAGGGGTTTGGGTTGTGTCTTGGGTGATCTCTAGGAGGGGTGGTTATCTCATATCCCTCTGTACGGCTTGTTAAGCTCACGTGATAACCGATCCGAAACAGAAAGGAACAACTGCAATACCATGTTTCCATACCACTAGTTCGTTCGTAGCTTAATTAGTAGCAGAAGGTTTAAATCCCGGTGGAGCCAAGTTGTTTTTTACTGCATCCAGATTTCCCAAACTCATGGACATTTGTCCACATTTTTAACTAAGAGGAAAATTCAGTCTCTTGAACCGGCACTGAATTGAAGCAAAAAAACCTCTACTTCAGGAAATCCATACTTCAGTTGTTCTTTCCATTACCAAAACAGACTCAATGTCTCCTTAATTTCAGCACGATTGAAGCCATGTAGATTATTTTGAGCTTGGTAAGATGATGCCAGGAATGCCGGACAAAGCATTTTGAATTTCTTCTTGGCCGACGTAAATTTAAAAACCTTTGCAATGTCACAAAATATTTATCAACAATAATTACTGGGGAGCGGGGGGACTTTACTCAAATGGAATATAGACTTGGTTCCAACTGTCCAATACAAGGAGATTCCATTCGAGATGTCATCTTTTGTATATAAATGCTTAGATACTTGGCCTTGGAGCTTGGGGTGAGCTATGGAAGGGCACATGCCACCGGTCATGAACAGCTTGGTCATATCAGTTCAAGAGGTGTGCAAGACACCAAAGCAGAAAGAACAGAGGGTGGCAATGTGTCAAATGGCTCCAAGATTTTTAACCAAATGGCTTAAAACGTTTTCTGATGTGGTACAGGTAACAAGTGTTAGATCTCTTTCTTCACTATGAAAGGTAAACTTTCCAACATGGTTTGGATTGCCGAAGATGAACCACGGCCGAAGGTCCTGAAAACAAGTTTCTGTTCAATAAAGAGAATGTTCACCATTTCTTTAATTCTCAGGGGCCTGTTGCTGTTGATATAATGCCTGATAAAGCAAAAACCACTGCCATATAATTTACCTAAGCTCTGCCAAAAGTCCTCCAGCATGTCCAGTCAACAGCACCGACTTGAAGACTGTCTCAAATCCAGCTGCATCATGACAATGCAGCTCCTAATAAAGCTTGCCTCACCCAGACGTACCTTGATGAAAATGCTATCAATTTGATGGAACGTCCACCCTACTCACCTGACTTGGCTCTATGCGACTTCTGGCTCTCCCAAAATCAAATCAAAACTAGCTGAGAGGATTTTTTCAAGGACCTAAAACCTTGCCAAATCTGTACATTCAAAGATGAGGGCTATACTTACTTTAAAGTACAACCAATGTTTAGCAAAGTGGAGGATGAGGATGCGACAATGTATAGACGTCAAGGGAAGCTACTTTAAAGGACTGTGACCGTAATGTTTGAAATTGTGTATCATCGGAAATATGAGCCAAGTGATAGAGTCAGATGCCATTTCCACCGACTCTGGCAGCAACTCATCTGCTTCTTCCTCATTCAACTCCAGCTTCAATTTTAGTTCCCCACACAGCTTCCATCCCAGGATTTGTTATTTGCTGGGATAATGTCCAAGTGTCAGTCGAGATGAGCCACCATTCTTCCGATAGAGGCATATTTCTTCAGTGGGCCCTAGCATTTGCAGCCGTCAACAGAATTCCACATTCTGCATCGGACATGAGCAGAACGGATAGATCACTACGGAGACCAGAATATATTCCCATCAACTCATTCCTACCACAAGCTTATGAATGGGAGGCACTGAGATCTAGGATGAAATAACGGGCAGTGAATACATGTAGGTCAGTCGTAACACGCCATCATTCTTACAATAGAGGCAACAAATTTCTTCAGTAGGCCCTAGATTTGCAGCCGTCAACAGCATTTTACATCCTGTATCTGAAGCAGATCGGATAGATCACTTCAAATAGCGGAAGATATTCCCATCAACTCCTCCCTAACGTCCAAGTGTCAGTCGTGACCACTACTAGTATCTCAAATAGTGAGCTACTTGCTCAATGTCATCAAGAGAGCATGGGTACAATCCTCGACGATGAAATGACGATGAAACGACGATGAAATAGATTGGGCATGTGCCTAGAAGAGAACCCCATGACATCACCTGCACAGCCCTCCATTGGACACCAGAAGAACAGAAGAAAAGAGGAAAAGAGGAAGACCCAAGAACACCTGGCGTCGAACTGTAGAAGGAGAGATGGAGACCCTGAACCACACTTGGGGCACCGTTCTGAAACTAGCCCGAAACGGACAGAAGTGGAGAATCTTAATTGCTGCCCGAGCTATGCTAACAGAGGCATTGCTAACAGAGGCATTGCTAACAGAGGCATTGCTAAGTAAGTCAGTCTGGTCGCACTACCATTCGTCCGACAGAGGGCAACACATTTTTTTATGGGCACTTGCTTTTGCAACTGTCCACAGAATTCCACATTCTTTATCTGAAATACAAGCAGATTGGAGAGATCTACCGAGAGCAGAAGATATTTCCCATCAACTCCTCCCTACCCGAGCATATGAGTGGGAGGCACTGAGATGCGGATCATAACACATGGGGTTATCAATGCAATAGGCACAATTGGACAAGGGGCTACACAAGAGCATGTCACACATGAATACAGTGAAGAATCAAACAAAAAGAGTTCTTTGGTTATGCATATTTTCAAAAAAAAATTTAAAATTATGTTTGATCACGAGTAATGATAACTCAATAAACAACATTATTCATTTCAAAGTAATCCTTCAAAATCCCAGCTCCGGGAAAGGAGTCGTTAAACTAATGAAGCAACTGAAACTACATTCCAATACCCAGATGGAAGCACCTATACAATTTTGTGAAATGATGACCAACTGTCCGTTGAGAAAATTATCGATGAAAGGCTAATCCAGAGCACAGCTTCATCTCCAATGGAGTGGGTCGCAAGACAAATTTAGTCATCCGAGCAAGCAAAAACAGCATGCCTTTAAGAAAGCTAAAACAATAGGGCGAAAATGAGAATGGAAGCGCTATCAAAAGTGCAGCCAAGTGGAATGCCGCAGAGCCTACAACTCCTACGTCGTTGAGATGATGTAGTCCAGACGTGAACTCAAATCCAAAGAGGTTCTGGTTTTTCGTCAAATCCAAGTGAAAAGACAAGTGTGGCATCGCGCCATCGCCCCATTAAAAGAAGAAGATGGCTTCATCCATAGTGATCCCAAAAAAGTATGATATCCTCAACAACCACTGTGGATCTGTATTCAACAAAGATGAATCAACTGCAAACTTCCCAGACAAGGGGCCCAGCCCCCACAAGTCCATGGACAGAAATGCTGAATGCATCATCCACAGCAATTTAATGAATCCCCTGGAAAACCTCCATCCTCACTGAATTTCAACATGGATTTTGCAAATGCCGCTTGTGCGAAACACGGCTAATAATTTAGTTTTTAGAGGGCTCTGTCCCCAATGATTTTTCGTTTGTTTGACATTCTTTCATTATAATTTCTGGTAGGCCTTTTTAGAATTAACAGGATTAAAAAGGACTAGTACCGCTGTTGTCCACAGCAGTAAAATTTCACAGATTGATTAAATTGATGAAGCCAAGGTCACAACCTTGAAGGTGAAGCCTGGACAAAAGATTTGTGCCAATTGCAACAACATGCTAATGAAGAAACTGAAGGCCAATTAATCCATTTCTTTTTCAGATGAAGAGGAATTTGAATCATCTGTCTCTGCTCATCGGGTTCTTGACACAAGTTATGAAGATCTCGGTCACTCCCTAATATAACTTGTACCTGGGTCATTCCCAAAATTAGGGGTCCAAAATTGTTGGTGTCCCCGTTACGTATGACACTCTCTGCTTTAAAAATCACCCCTCCTGATCACAAATTTTTAGTAACGGACTGTGGCCTGTAATCATAGGGGGCAGCATCATTTTCTTCAATATTTTGTTCTCCGATTCCTGAAAAATATTTAAAACAAAAGACCATAAAAGCTTTAATTTGTTCCATGGTATTGAATAGGAGTTTGGTGTCCCGGGTTACCTACGCCAATGAAAATTGGCTGTATAATGAGTTTGCATTAACCTTGGTGCCATATCTACACACAAACATTAAATTTAAGTGGCATTTGTTGAAATAAAAATTATTATTATCTACTGGGAAACCACTTTCAATCACTAAAAACACTTGGAAATCTTAAAATGCATGTCACACTTTTGGACCCCTAATTTTAGGAATAACCCACCTGTTGATAGATGAACTGGATATGGAAAAGCAAAGTAAAGGACTCCAGCTTACACTGCCACGAAAGCTAAAGTAGCAAAAGTTCCTCCACCAGAATTGTCTGAGCCAGAAGTTAAGTGTGAGAAGTGCAAGAAATTGGAAGGACTCAAATTCCCGATGAAAGAAAAATGTGTCACTGCTACTCGGCAAGAGATGATTAAAATCTGGACACTTGCTCCTGAGACATGGAGTGCCCGGCCTGTAGAGTCGCAGATGAGTTCTCTGTCACCAGGTGGGTGGCCTCACAAACCAAAAAGAAAAAGAAAAAAAAAGAATCCACAAGGTCAAGGGTATACTCTCGGAAGCCTCTGTATAAAGAGAGAAGGAACTTTCGAAGGAATTAATTGATCTGGTCACTGAATTTTATCAGTCAAATGAATATTCCAGGATGTGCCCAGGTCAAAAGGACCATGTATCTGTGAGGGTAAATGGTGAAAAGGTGCAAATGGAGAAGAGGCTCCTCCTTGTGATAAGTTTCTCAAAATTCCGTGGGCTTGGGCCAAAGTGGTGCCAGACTGAATAGTGCCGGAATGCACTCTTTCTGTGTATGTGAGTTAAATCCAAATGTTAAATTACTTGTGATTGTCACTCCATTTCAAGGAGATTACAAGGCTTTACTTCAAAGAATGGTAGCACAGACAATAGGAACTGCATGATTCACTTGTATAAGGGGCATGGTTAGAGGGGCATGGCCTAAAAACTGACTTGAAAGACATATATGAGGAAAGCAGCATTCTGATGATCTTTTACCATACAAACAGTGGAACCATACTGACAAAACCACATTGGTGTCTATTCAAATTCACTTGAGGAATTTGTAGTAGTTGTGTGAAACGCATTTGATAATCTGCGACATCATCACTATCCCAGCTAGACGGGTTGGGTTTTCAGCTTTACGGCCTGTTCAGTCCTTGACATCGTCCTTGACATCGTCCTTGACATCGTCCTTGACATCGTCCAGCCATATTCTTTGGGCATCCGGCCACGCTTTCTCCTTCCATCCACTGTCCCCTGAAGAATGATGTTTGCAAGGGTGCCCTTGGCACCGATGACATGGTCAAACCTCCTCAGCTTCTTCTTTACATGTCAGGAGGCTGTCATGCTTCCCAATGTGCTAATTGACTCAGGGTTCTCTAGCTGTTTTGTCCGGGTGCGTCAACCAGACAAAATCAGAGGTACCGGTACTGTTAGTGCCCAGACAAAAAACTCGGCCACCTGGACAGAAATAATCCATTTCCCCATTCAAAACACTTAAGTACAGCCGAGTCATTCCAAAATTAGGTGTAAAGTCGGCAAACATGATTTGCTGACCACTGGTGTCATTATCGTTCACTTATCACGAATATCTATCGTATCGGGGATACGGCCGTGAAAGTTGCATGCATCTGGTTTGAACAGTACCTTACCAAGGCGAACACGGGGTTGGTCGGTGTTCGCCGCGTGGGGGTGCTCGCCTCTTGAACTATCAGACTGGTGGGTTAAGATGTCCCAAATGTAAATGTTTGCAATGTTGGAAGATACTTATTACCTCCTTACCACGTTAAATGCAGGCAAACGTGACAAAGTTTACAAGTTCGAATGCGAAACGAACGTGCATGCGCACAAGTAATGTGTTCTTGACGCCCATACTAGTGTGGTATGGGATATCACGAAAATAGCTCCCGTAGGATTTTCGTGCTAAAATTAATTTCTTTGTTTGTCTTTATTAGTTTGATTTGAGGTCAAACTATGGGAAAATGATGGGGTTCAAATTTTCCGACCCCTGGATGACCCCCTGGGGGCAGGGTCTTCAGTTCCCTCTCCTCCAGACGGACCAGGCACCTATTTACGGTAATAATAAACCGATTTACACAATATTATGGTCGTTTTAGATGTTTTCGAGGACGCCAGGTCCATCCATGACACTTTTAAAGTGACCGAAGTGCCCATTACTGACTTCCGGTGGAGAACTCACGTATACTTTTACCATCATCATCCACATCAGATTCAAAGTCATTTTCACACAGCCCTCTGAAGATTTTGCTACAAGGGAGCTATATTGCTGAAACCTAAGACACTACATCCACGGGTCAAGCTTTAAGCTGGATGCTGTAATGACATAATAGCTTTTAAAACATGTCAAAACTGGTTATGTTGATACTACCTGCCTGTCAACTTAAATTCACCCATGACTCTTTAGTACCTATGTCTGCTTCATGTAAGCATCAACCCTGGCTGTATTCGTGCTAGTGTGGCGAAGACAGGAAAACTACGACCAAGAGAATTACCACCGCTGCCACCATTGTGGCGAAAACAGAAGGAATGGGAATAATGACCATGACAAATCCCACCGCTGCCACTATTGTGGCAAAAAAGAGAGGAGGCCGACAACTTCCCTGGGATCGTTCGGCCAATACGTATCTGACGATGCCCTATAGTAGTGCTGCCACCAGGCAAAATAGTTCAAGGGCAAAACCTACGGAGTTTAATCTCTGCAGTTGAGCTTTCGAAGGCGGTCGACGCGGGTCCGGTTTCAACCAATCGTAGCAAACCTTAGAATCTATTGTGATGGGTGCTCAGTTCTCCCTCCCCCATACTGACCAGGTGCCTATTTTGGAAAAAATGTACACATTTACACAATATTGGGGTCTTTGTAATTTTTTAGGATGCCAAGTCCATTTGTTACACTTCTGAACGGATGCCATTTGGCGTCCTTATGATAGTTGTACTAAACCTAGTGATAAATTACCTGCTTTTACTTTGAAGGGTTTCAATGCACGGGAAGTTGATCTGTCCAACCTGTGATCTGACCATAACGTTACGAGGAACTTGAAAATGTATTAACAATATGTTGTAGATTTCATTGTTACTTTAGATAGTAGGCTGAGTAAGTACTGAGACTATGCACGGTGAAAATAAGTGTGTAAACGGTTGGCATTTGCACTATGTGAACTATTTAGTTTAAGTGTGGTTCTCAGAACCGGTGAGTGTTAACTCAACGTTTCCCACAGAGTTCGTCTTCAGAGGAAGTGCTGAACTCCTGGTTATACAGCGTGTCTTAAAAAAAATGCAAACAAATTTTAACGGAATGCCATACGTACAATATGTAACCAACATAAAAAATATCTACATGTACATGGTTTAAAAGCTACTACACTACATGTACCTTCCTCTTTCAAATGGGACATCAAACGTTCAAATCTGACAATATTTGACAGAGGTATGTGTAATTTTCCAAGGGAGGTCAAAATGACCATGTGGACAAACTACAGACGACTACACCCCTTCTCCCTCAACATGTTCTCCCTCTCGCTCGATGCACAGGTGACATCGTCTCTTTATGTCTCTGATCCAGCGGCGTAGCTAGCGTTCTCTCCATAGGGGGGCGACTGGGGGGGCTGGACGTGTCTGTGGGAGGGCGGGGGAGGGGCGGGGGGTGGGGGGGGGGGGGGGGGGGGGCTTGGGCTGGTGCCCTTTTAACCCCCACCCAGATTTCTTTTTCAATTTTGTATACATATTATATTCACACAATCGTACTTTACACCAGAGAAACAGCACTTTATACAGTTTCAGTGGGACAAAATTAAATTAAATTAAACATTAAACAATGAAAGTTCTATGGGGAAAGCCATGCCACCATATTTTTCTCCGTTTGCCAAATTTCCAGTGGGGGCGACTGGGGGGGCGACGATTTTTCTTAGGGGGGCGCGCGCCCCCCCACGGTTAAGACATCTACCTAGTATGCAGGAGGACGTGGGATCGAGTCCTACCCAAGCACACTATGAAGTCTGTCTCCTAGTGTCTCGGGGAAACACTGAGTATACAATGCTAATCAAGTTACTTTGGGTAGGGCAAAACAAACCCTAATTAATATTCATTCTCTCATCAGTTGCAGTACCCGTTTAATGATTCAAACCGGCTGCTCAACACCGGCCATCTCAGTGGTTGAGTGGTTAAGACGTCTGCCTAGTATGCAGGAGGGCATGGGTTCGAGTCCCACACCAGCACGGGGAAGCACAAACCCTAATTAATATCTTAGATTATTTAGCACTCTGCCCGAGATTGTCAGGGGTGACTCAAGCTCAAGCTCAACTTGGGCCTCTATCATGATGTTTTCCAGGGATATATTGCATAGTGTGGATGAGGGAATATACCACTGTGCCTTATAAGCTCGGCTAGTAAAGCATCTGCCCAGTGAGTCAGAGGTCTCGGGTTCGAATCCCCATAAGGCACTTGTGAATGTTCTCTTATCCAAAGTGTTGGTATTTGTAGGCATTATCTTCAAGCAAATTTAACTCCCTGATTCTGATTTGTGGGTCCATGGCAACATAATTGTCAGGGGTGACTCAAGCTCAACTTGGGCCTCTATCATGATGTTTTCCAGGAAGATGTTGCATAGTGTTGATGAGGGAGTATAACACTGTGCCTTATAAGCTCAGCTAGTAAAGTGTCTGCCCGATGAGTCAGAGGTCTCAGGTTCGAATCCCCATAAGGACCTCGTGATTTTTCTCTCATCCAAAGTGTTAGTATTTATAGGCGTCATCTTCAAGCAAATTTAACGCTGTGATTCTGATTATCGGGTTCATGGCAATAATGAGCCTTGAATCCTTTTCCGACTTTTTTTGTTGCACAAAATGCGCTTTAGTAGTCTAAGTGCACTGCGTCCCTTATGCAAAATAATATTCGAGCTGTGTAATGGGTCTTTCTATAAATTAGGGGTCCAAAAGTGTGACATTTGGTGTCCCCCGTTACACCTGATATGTGTTATTTTTCGTACAAAAATCATTAAAATGGCTTTTAAACCATTTTGTATAAATTGTACTTTATGTACTCACTCTTTCAGATGGAAAGTATTTTAAAAATGTAACGGGGGACACCAAAGCTGGACCCCTAATTTATAGAAAGACCCTAATACAACATTGCAAATTTAAAAAGTGACACATGTAAGTCCGATGTTTTATTTTCTGCATGTGCTTCCAGGCCCATGTGCATCAATTTTGCTTGAAAATAAATTTGTCATCCTAATCATTTTCATGGAATATGAATAATGTATTTTATCTTCAAGCGAATGAATCTGTGGTTCTGATTGGTGGATGTGACAATGATATATGTACCTCTTCTGATTTTATGTCGTACTCTGCGTGATGCGACCTGGGGTAAATTAAGGTCCATAATAAGACTTACAATGGATTCTAGGACTGCGATGGATCGTGGCTATGATGGGTGCTGCGGTGGATTTCACCAAACCTATCGTAAGTGAGATGTGTTCGATTATTGATTAGGGATATTTGCATATTTACTCTAAGGCTGTTTGTTGTGGTGAATTATGTTTGAAATAGAACAGGCGTCAGCTACACGATTTCACAAAGTCTCCGTGTCAGTTCTGCGTAGAGCAAGCGCGCGTTAAATGTGGCGCGCAGCCTACGGGACATGTACCATACATTTCTATGCCATGCAGTCACTAAGCGTGTAGGCGTTTTTTGTTTTGCGTGTTTTTAAGTCGCGCGTAGAACGCATGTAGAACATGGTAGCATCATTCAAATTTTTATTCCACGCGTACACGCGGTTGTAGACGTCAAACGCAGTAACAAACGAGTTTCCCCTAAATGTGTTTACTAGTCCTCCGCTACACCGATGCGGAAATCTTGGCGTGTTTACACGGCCTCCGGTGTCATGTGGTTAAGACTGTTGTGCAATTCACCGGTTAAGACTGGTGTGCAATTCACCCCTGTACCTTATAGTTAGAATCTGCTTGAGTTCCTTCTCCGTGTACGGTGAGGTGGCGATGATGAGAAGGCGATCTAGGAGGTCAATAGGGATCCCATGAGGACTTTTGTAGTTTGTACCCCGAATCCTGCAGGGAAAACAACAAACAGGACATGCTTTACACGGAAGATTAACAAAGCAAAATAAACTTTCATTACTCAACGCAGAACGGATGAAAAATTTCCCCAAGGAAAGGCGCCTTCAGTATGCACAGAATGTGGGGTACCGTGGCCGAGTGGTTTGTCGCAATGTTTGAGTGAAAACTCGGTGTTGCGGGTTTAAAACCCGGTCGTTGTACCCGACCACAATTGCTCCATCCTTCGGAAGGGATGTAAACCTGTTGGTCCAATGTTGTGTAACGCACTTAAAAGATCCTAGAGTACTCTTCACAAAGAGTAAGGGGATTCCCTGGTGTTTCTGGCTGTTGACTGCCAAAGGCGCCGCCTGCCTATGTATCTCGATGTAAAGTGCTATGATACCTCATGTAAGAGCGCTATATACATGTAAATGCCAAAATAATGTTACCTTCTGAGAAAGCCATCTCAAGGCACACAAACACTACATCACCCAGCTTGCATTAACCTTTAAAGCCAAGACAAAAGTTGTGCAGAAACGGGTTCTCTGCACACTGATGGAGTGGTGTGCGAGGTCTAAGCTGGGATGACAGTATGTACTACATTTCATTGCAATGGGGAGCTGAAGTGTGACGACTCAATATTAAATCGTTCGCCGAAGCTTCCATTGCAAAAGTAATGGGACATGGTTGACTGATTTTTAGTTTTGGGGTATTGCCTGGGCAACTAAAGCCTAGCATACATCGACATTGCAACTGGAAGCAACTAGTGGCAATTGGAAGCAACTAGAGGCAACTGGTGCTCCAGCAACTGGAAACAACTCACGGCAACTGGGAGCAACTGATCAGTTGCTCAAAAAAGTCGGTGTACGCGCACTTGAAACTACTGGCAACTGAAAAAAATCCTAGTTGCCGTGAGTTGCTCATGTTCTACTTTCTGACAACTAGTTGTACCCAGTTGCGGTCAGTTGCGTTGGTGTACGTGTGCATCAATTGTACGCGTGCATCTAATAACGTGCGCGCATATCATCAGCAACTGCAAGCAACAGTTGCAAGGTCAATGTACTCTTTCAGTTGCAAGGTCAATGTACTCTAGGCTTTACCGAGTTGCCGTGTCTATGTGCGCGCTCTGGAAATGTAGACATGGCTGGATGCTCCCAGTTGCCGCAAGTTGCGCAACTAATCAGTTGCTGTTGATGTGCGTGCTATGCACACATCAACAGCAACTGCTCAGTTGAGTTGCTTCCAGTTGCAAGGTCAATGTACGTTAGGTTCAACAAAAGGGTGACGTATTCACTTCGGCAGTCTATTAGGCCGTGTCCAAATTATATGCTACAATGTAGGTCTCGAAATTGCACACAAGTCAATGGTAGGCCTTAAGTAGACGGCTTGATCACTTTCCATACAATCATAAATGATTCCAAGCCGTAGCCAAATAATTCATACAAGGCCTTATACACACCTTGTGATGCCCCTATTGGTTGCCATGATGACTACTGGGGCCATGTCATTCTCCAAGGCACGGTTTAAGAAGGAGAAGCACTCTATGTCCAGCATGTGCACCTCATCAATGAAAAGAACCTGCAGGATGACAGAGCAAGATAGTTTTCCACATAAGACTTCAAAATGAACAACGAAAAGTGTAGTCTAATGGCCAGTTTCTTCTCTTTACATTTTGATCAATTCTCGACAAAAATTCATATGTCCACCAGTTCAAATTCTCTGCACTAGGTGTATTCATAGAGTCGCTTTCATACAGTAGCTAACAAAGAAAACATGTGCGAGGCATTTCAACAGCAAAGGAGGCACTGCACTTGAACTGTAGTCTAAAGGTCCTAGGTTCACACTCACCCCTGGTACAATATCAGCTTTCCCCTCTTCTCTCCATTCAGCCACTTTGGCGTTAATCTGTTCCCGTACCTCGCCCTTAATCTCCCCAGTATCACCTGCAATTAAAGAAAGACATTTAAAAAGGGATGTGATTTGTTCCTTTTTTCCTGGGACAAAAGAAAAGTTCCGGGAAAAACTAATTCATAAATACCTTAGACAGTTTACGCATCCCTATTGGCTGAGAGTACGTCACGTCGCCAGTCTTAAATGGACGATAAAGACCAGCCGGCCAGTCTTAAACACTTTTTAACCTGGCCCGCGCCCTATTGGAACACGCACACAGAAACTGCACGCACACAAAAGCAAAATGTGCACAGTACCACGGTCGTATACAACACGTGCAAATGATCGAACAAAAAAAAATCAACACACAGCTGTTTGAACGAGCATAGTCATGTATGTACTAAAAGTAAAGTAGCAAAACGACAAGATTCTCAAATAATTTTTGTGAGTTTTACCTATTTAAAACCGTCTAGGGTCCTGGATGCTGATAATGGCCCTCGCCTGCGGCTTGGGCCATTATCACTCGTCCAGGCCACTATCTGGTTTTAAACGTATGTTTAAGACTGGCCAAACCCACTTTTATTTCCTAAATATCACACTTGACAATGTCAATGCTGGTTGCACAGCCTGTTAATTTGATTCTGATTGTGCAATCAATTTTCTTTGGGCGTGTCCGAAATCAATAGCTGCATCTTGAAATTACATGAGTTTATGGTACATGAGTTTTTGGAAAATGTTCAATCCGTCTACCTAGCATCTTCCATAGACTTGTGTGTAGTTTTAAGCCAAAGACAATGAATTAGCATTGTGGTTATCATACACAGTACATGTACTCGTACTCGAGTACTACCCAAGTACTTTTCTCTAAGTGCTCATACTCGAAACATGATGTCAAAGGGGCCGTCCATAGTTGTCAACATTTTCACGGGTCTACAAAGCATAGGAAGGAGAGAGGGCGAGTCGAGGGCCGCGTAGGACTTTACATGCACTGTAAAATGTTGACATTTCATGGTAGTGACAAAAAATGTTGATAAGTAGTATTTCGGGGGAGAAGGGGGGTGGTGTCTTGAAAAGTATTCCGCCCTGTGGAAAAGGTAACAACTTTGGACGGCCCCTAATTGGTTGGCAGAATGTGACGTCAATTTCCGCACCTCTTTGACAACGGTTCACTCTACTTGCATGACAACGCGTTTCTCCATTTGTTTTGCACATGAGCCACAAAGGGAATATTTTCTGAGTTTTTCTGTTGTACCATCACAAAATAAGGCAGCAGGATAGCGTATCACTATGAGAGTCGGTATAAGCAAACCATTGCAAGTCACTATTGTCCATATCTTTAAATATTTTCCTTCTAAAAGTGAACAGAAGTGAACAGTAATTTGAGGTGTCTGTCTGCCCATGGAGTGGACATTTGCGACATTTGTGAGACTTGTGTGAACATCACATCCGGTGCTGGCGTTCAACATTGCGCCTACATGTTGGGAAGTTTGCCGTATGTGACCAGTCGTGAGGGGAATAATACTGATGATTGCCGTGATGACAGTAATATCAACCCGCAGTGTTCTTACCCAACTGGAACATCATTTAAACCTATTTTGGCTGATCGTTCTCGCATTGTCTATAATTTGGAGCAGCTGTTGGCCTACAACAAATGTAATACAGGAAACATTTCACCATTGGCATTGCGTACCATTAATGCATTGGGTATAATTGGTCGCCACACTTGCCGAGCCCCACAATTATCAACTCGCAAACGTGGACGTAGATGAGGCAGAAATGTAAAAAGACCAATTACTGTTCGAGTTACGCAAACCACTGGGCAACCCTATGGAATGCCGGAGCGACGGAACAATTTGGTGTGCATTCCCAGACATGTACAGGCACCGACCAACCAGGTTCAACTCCCAGTCTTTTTCCTGACGAATGCTTGTTCTCTTATGAATAGGTTCGATGAACTTGATGTGGTTTTTCGGCAGGAGAAAATCGATGTTGGAGTTATTACCGAGTCATGGTTTGCATCCCATATGTCCAATGACCAGATAAACATCGGTGGCTACAGTTTGTACTCCAAGTGTAGAGAGCATCGGCGCGGTGGTGGCGTAGCCGTTTATGTTAGAGATGAGGTCCCTTCTACACCCATTGGGGTACACGTACCTGAGGATTTGGAATGTGTTTGGGTCATGGTGAGACCCAACCGTTTGCCCAGAGGGATATCTGCTATTGCTGTATGCGCTGTGTACATAACGACTGACTCACCGTACCAATCAGTACTCGAGGAACATTTACTGGAGACTATTGATCATCTTCGTACCCAGTATCCCGAAATTGGTTTTTGTATCTTGGGTGATTTCAATAGAATGAACATTCAACCCATTATTAGCGGCAATGGACTTAAACAAATTGTCAATTTCCCTACCCGGGTTGATGCAACATTGGATCTTATATTGACTAATTTGTCTGACTTTTACTCTAGTCCATCACCACTGGCCCCAATTGGAAGTAGTGATCATGTGTGTATGATTTGGAAGCCTCGTATTAGAGTTTGTAACAATAGCATAAAGTCTCGACTTATTCGACCATTTCCAGACTCTGGAGTGCGATCATTTGGACGATTTTTACAAAGTCAAGACTGGAATGAACTCAACGAGTGTGTAAATACTCAACAGAAAGTAGACTCATTTTATGAAATTTTAAATAAGGGTATTGATCTGTATTTTCCTATGAAAAGGGTAAAAGTACACAATTCTGACAAGCCTTGGATCACTCCTCGCATTAAACGGCTAATTTGTCAACGTCAAGCAGCTTTCATTGAACAAGACTCTGTCAAGTGGCGTCAATTGAGAAATAAAATTAAACGAGAGATTGAAAAGGCCAAAATAACATATAATGCAGACAGAGTTCGACGGTTACAGAAAACTGATGGACGCAAGTGGCATTCTCAAATAAAATCAATGACAAATTCTGTAAAACCTGAGTTGAATTTGGCCATACCTGGAATAGAGAATTGTGACCACAAAAGTAAGGCTAATGCAATTAATCTCATGTTCGCGGGTGTTTCCTCCGAGCTTGCTTTGCTAGACTTGGGGAAACTACCTGCCTACTTACCTGCAGAAGACCCTGTGACCGTAATATATCCTTGGGAGGTATTTGCTAAACTGCGTAATGTCAAATCCAATAAAGCTACAGGACCAGACTTGATTTCTCCAAAGTTAGTCAAGGAGTTTGCATATGAGCTTAGTCTTCCTTTGACTGAAATTCTTAATTGTTCATTTCATGATGGAATTGTGCCCACACAGTGGAAACGAGCTGTTGTAGTACCGGTTCCAAAACAGTACCCACCACGTTTGGATAAACTAAGGCCTGTTTCGTTAACAGCTTGTTTTGCTAAAATAGCAGAAGATTTTGTAACCAGTTGGGTGCTGGACGATACTCGTGATAAGATTGACACTAGGCAGTTTGGCAATGTTAAAGGAATGTCTACTTCGCATTATTTAACCCATTTAATTCATCATCTTGTGCAGGGGGCTGAGGAAAGTCGTAATGTGGGAACGGTGGTACTCACTGATTTCTCCAAGGCCTTTGATCTTATTGACCATACGTTGCTTATTAAGAAGATCATTGGCCTTGGAGTACGTCGAGCCATCGTTCCCTGGATATGCGACTTTCTCCATCAGAGACAGCAATGCGTGAGATATAGAGGTACTCTCTCTGACTATGTTAGCCTGAATGGGGGAGTACCCCAAGGAACCAAGTTTGGCCCAATTGGGTTTCAAATTGTAATTAACGATGCCGCTCAATATTCTAAATCTGAATATTGGAAATATGTGGATGACCTGACATTTGTTGAGAATCGTAAGGTCTCCGACCCTGGTTGTCTTCAGGCTGATCTAGATATATTTAAGGAGTGGTCAGACGACAATCTCTTGAAGCTTAATCCCAGCAAATGTCAGGCCATCCAAGTGTGTTTCAGTAAAGTTCCTCCTCCTGTTCGAGATCTGACAATCGGTACTGAAACTATTCCGTATGTCACGAAAGCTAAAGTTCTTGGTATATGGCTTCAAAATAATCTTAAATGGGACTCACAAGTTGATGAAATGTTACGCAATGTCAACAAGAGGTTGTTTATGTTGAGGTCACTGAAGCGCTTTGGATTTAACCACGAGGAACTTAAAATTGTTTATTGTGGGTATATTAGACCAATGCTTGAATATGCCGCTGTTGTTTGGCACCCTGGTCTGACAAATAAGCAATGTAATGATATTGAACGAGTCCAAAAACGAGTATGTAAAACTATTTTGGGGAGGTCTTATTCAACCTATAGTGAAGCTTTGAAAACGTGTAATATTGATAGGTTGTCTATGAGAAGACTTGAACATTGTCACTTATTTGCCCAGGGGTTGTCCAAATCGGAGAGAACGAAGCACCTTATTCCTCCAACTAGACTTGAATGCCATGGTAAACAGCTCCGCAATTCTTGCCAAATAACTCAAATCCGCACAAGAACAACTCGGTTTAAGAATAGTCCAATCCCGTATTTTATTAGTTTATTAAATAAGTAAATATGAATTATTATTTTATTTTATTTTAGATGACTTTTTCTTACATTCTCTGTGTAGTAATGTTGATGTGTATTATTTATTTTATGTGAATATTTAAGTACCGGTATGTATTTTAATTTTGTAAATTACATGTAATTTGGCCTGTGGGCCACGAAGTGTAATTTAATAAAATCAATCAATCAATCAATCAACAATAGTAAAATATTCTGTGCGCCAACACAATGGCTGTAAAACGCGAGCGTGAACCAGTAACCATAGTTACGGTCCAGCAACCGCAATGTGACGTCACGACTCTGCCAGCGAATTCTACACGATAATTGTTTCATTTGGGAGTTGGGAATCCAACTGGGTGTGTTCAGATGGAGTTCAACTTACCTGAGAACAAGGCCAGAAACCCCTGCGTCCGGCTGTTAATGACGTCTATCTCATGCAACGTAACTGTGTGGACAACCTCTTTACGCTTTTGCAACTCCCCTTCAGGACATTGGACAAACTTGGTCTGAATAAAAGCGTTTAAAAATCAACACATACCACACCAAATTTACCATGGGCCAATTTAAGCACGAGCTAATGAAGGCATGCTTAATTTCAGATTTAGACGTGTTTAAAGGCAGTATACATGATTGGTATTTTGAAAATCAGAAATTTACGCCTAACTTACGCCTAACTAATTGACAACCGATAGTGTTTTTCTAAAACGGTCCAGTGCACTGGACTTTTTACCATTCACTTGTACACTAAATCCATATACATGTATAGATTTTCAAGGTTTTCTGAAGCATCGATGCATCTATGTAGATAAAATTTCTTCAGGCTAGTTTACCAACATTCTTCCTTAAATATGTTACTCTTATTCCACGAATCTGTAAAAAAAAATATCTTCAAATGATACATAGGGCCTTTAAAGGTCTCTATAAAAGTGCAGGATGTTCAGAAATTCTCCTACTAAAGCAATACTATAAAACTTGCTCAGTTTTTATAAAACAGAAAGAAAATAACCAATCAATCAATCTTTTAGTTATAATTGTTTGTATTCCATAAATATGGGGGCCAAAGTGTGACATTTTGATGCATTTGTAAAAATGGCCTTTTCAAGTTACCAAAATATTTTGAAGAAATTTCTGTGCAATTTCTGAATAGTGTAGGATATTTGAAACAATTAGACATGTCTTGGTGTCATAGTTTTGATAATATTCGAGACAAATGTTTAACGACGTAAGTGGGGACACCAAGGCATTTTTTAATTCATACGATTACATTTTAAGTCTTTTTGACCAGGTTCTTTCTGGAAAAGGTAGCTTCTGGTTTTACCCACCTGTACCTTATAAATTCAAATTATATGATGAGCGAAATTTCAATAATTCTTCAATATAAATTTCAAAATGTCACACTTGCATTTAGAAGATCGCACCAGTTTATTGAATCGTTCTCGTCATGTTTTGGGTAATATCAACAGGCAAAGGTGTTGTTCGATTTACGAGGCCAGATATTGTTCATATGCTGAGGGTAACCGTTCTCTGAAGCCCGGTATGTATACAAATCAACTCCGGAAGTGTCACGACGTAAAGGGGGACACTGGGTCCCGTATTTATGGAATGACCCACATATGAAAATAAAATCATCTCCTTTGCTCCCACTCCACCCCCCCACTTAAACTTAGCTTGTTTCCAGCCCCGTCAAACCCACATATCCTTATTCCATACCTGAGGTCCCATAGCGTCGTAATCTCTTGCTCTTGTAAAAGATCGTCCGAGTTTGGTTATTTTTCCTGTAGCTTTATCAATCGTAATGATATCTCTGCAAGACAGAAACAGTTTGGAATGACAGATGTGAATTATTGCAAACTGGTATTATACATGTAGTAACATACTTTTACCAGAGTATTAAGCACTGTAGAGTACCAAGTTTGACTTAGGGATTAAAAGTAGGTTTGGCCAGTTTTAAACATATGTTTAAAACCAGATAGGGTCCTGGGCACTGATAATGGTCCTGGGCACTAATACTGGCCCAAGCCAAAGGCGCGGGCCATTATCAGGCCATTATCAGTGCCCAGGACCCTAGCCGGTTTTAAACGGATTGTTTAAAACTGACCAACCTACTTTTAATCCCATTCGAAAAATACCTTTTTGCGTAAATCGGTAAAACTCACCAAAATTAGCTTGTTATTTTGCCATGTTTTGCATTCACTTTCTACACCCAAAGTGTCAACACCGCGTTCAAACAACTGCTACATGTAGCTGTGCGTCAATATGTTTTTGCAAGCGTGTTGTACGTGCATGCACACGACTGGGTACTTGTCACAGTGAAAAATTTGCTTTCGGGAGCGTGCAGTTTCTGTGTGCATGTGCGTGTTCCATACGTGACGACCAGAGCGCGGGCTGTGCCTTTATTGCTTGTTTAAAACTGCCCACGTTATGTGCTTTCAGCCAATAGTGATGCGTAAACTGTCTAAGGCCCGCTTCAAACGTCGCGCTTATGCCGTGTCAAATTAAATTAAACTTGATTTGTTTAATTCGACATGGCACAAGCACGACGTTTGAAGCCATTTGGTTCGGCAAAATGAGTTTGACACAGCAGAAGATTTTAGCTTGACAGGGTCTGCCGTGCTAACTCTATTTAGTGCGGCACAAGCACGGCTTGGCTTCAAACGTCGTGCTTCTGCCGTGTCGAATTTAATTCTAGTTCGAAGTTGGTCCGCAATTTTGTTCACAACTAAGAATGCGCATGCTCGCAGCGCGTATGTGAGTAAAGAAATAACCAACAAACTAGTGCATCAAAATAATAAAATGGCGACGTACAATGGACATAATAGAAAACGCACGTGTACAACATCCATGACGTGCACAATACTCATCCTCCATGTTGGATGTATTGCTAACATCGTGCCAACGTCGTGCCAAGTTGAATTTAATAAGCGCGACGTTTGAAGCGGGCCTTTATGGTATTTATGAATTTGACTTAGAGGAAAGTACATGTAAACAAACTGATATATGATTGGGGTGTTTCAAAATAACATGAAAGCAATCAATAACCGTTTACTTCAACTTTGTCCCATGAGCACAGGATGCACCACACTAAACACCCGGTAGATCTATTCTAAATGGTTAAACAAAAATTGCTATAACCCTAAAGACAATATATTTCTAGCTTTCACTGCAATAACCATATTGCAACGCTGTGTAGAGGTATGCCCAATATTTTCTCTCATTTTTTTCAGGCCACACAAGCTATGGACATAAATACCCTTCCAATAGACCATACATGTAGCAAACAGCTGCCATCTTGTGGGGCAACTTTTGTGCAACCATGCATGTCCTCAAGGAACAAAGAAACTGCCCCACAAGATGAAAGTATTTAACACTACAGTATATCTACATAACAGAACATGGAACATCACTTCATGGGCAATTCCGTAGTGACTGACGTTACAGGTTTTAAGACATATTGTTCTGTATTCCCCAGGTTAATCAAGGGTGATCCCCTACTTCTATCTAACTGAATAGCTAAGCCCCCATAGCTGTTAAAATAACTGTCACTTTGTTTACTAATGCAATATTGTATGCAGGGGAGCTTATTAAATGTGCGTGACTGACGTTACAAAAAAAGGACATGCAAAAAAATCAATCATCTTTATTTTCAATTTCTTCTCAAACTAATGATACATTCAAAATGGTTATTTTACCCCTTAAAATAGAAGAGTTGGACCTAACAAACACACCATTTGGAGTCAGAAATATTGCATCAGTATATGTGTACACATGAAAATATGCGTGACTGACGTTACATGTGACTGACGTTACATTTTCTGTCATTACAACTTATAACAAAAAAGTGGATACCACAATACCTACAAAACGGACAATACAAAGTGTCCTATACAAATTTACAACCTTAAAGGCATACTCTAACCATCCTAAGTAGTTTCTAATAAATTTTTTGGTTTTTATTTTTTTCCTCATGTCCACCTATTTGCGGAATTGCCCTCATAAGCATCTACATGTTTTTAATGACTCACCCCGACTGAACCTTCTCCTTGGTCAAGCTCTCAATCATCTTAGTGCCAAGGTCATAGATAGTCTCCATCTCAGTCGTCTTTAGAGTCAACTTGCCTACCTTGGCTCCCTGGGATGGGTCGGGACAAAAAGAAAGTACTCAAAACAAAGACTTGTCTCGTGCCAACAGAGAATGTTAAAAATACATCAATCAAGCCTAAACGTTATGAAAATACAGAGGCAGGTCACTCCAGCCTCGATTTTTCTCAACTTGCAAAGGGCACAACGCTGTACGGTGCGACTAAAATGGTCGCATTGGCGCCTAAAAATGCTCACATGCGACAAGTGATTAAATTCTTATCGCCATTGGCGACCACAAAATTCGCACCTTAGTCGCCCAAGGTGGGCATCAGTGATGTTTACGGGCGGTACAATCTAGTGTTCTGCTCTTTTTAATATACTTGCGGCATTCAAACCACGATTGCGCATTGCGATCACTTCATTAATTTTTCCATTTCGCCACGTGCAACATTAACACACGGCCACAGCTTAGGTCTGCATTGTGTCCAACGCAGCTTGTGTGCATTATACGTGCATAGCCATACACGCATCTGGTATCCGACTGCGGCCTCAGACTGGCTCGGCCCCAAACTCGGCCCCCATTGCCTTGTGTACAAACTCGGCCCCTATTGCCTTGTGTACAAACTCGAACCCAGACTGACTCAGCCCCCATTGCCTTGTGTACAAACTCGGACCCAGACTGACTCGGCCCCCCTTGCCATGTGTACAAACTCGGCCCCAGACTGACTCAACCCTAATTGCCTTGTGTACAAACAAGTTAAAAAAATAAAAATGCTGGCGCCCATCTTTTTTTCCTTAGGAGCCAGTGGCTCCTTATTTTATTTTTCTCTGTACAGCGTTGAAAGGGCACCAAGGCCAAATGGAGGAACAACATGGCCAAATTTATTCCAAATGTGTAGTGATTATTAGAGAAGCATTGTGCGGTTTAAGAGGGTAGGGCATGTTGGTCTCAGAGACTGTATACGAGGCCCTACCGTGTGCAATGGGTTGAATGTTGCGCAGTCTGGGCACGGTTTTTGCTACCAGTTCTAGAAGTTAGCGGCTGATCCAGGCCATTAAAATACGAAAATACAATAACAACTCTTGGCGGTAACCAAAAATTAAATGTACCTGGGTACTGCCCAGAATGTCCATTATATTTTCGCATTTTAATAGGCCTGGATTCAGTGCTGATTTCTGGTTATGGTCGCAAAAACTTGGTCCAGATTGTGCGACATGAGACTCATTTTGCACAGTCGGGTCACATACATCAGGGGCAACTCAGCAGGGTATGAGGCCACTGACCTCATGAGAGGCATTGATAAATGTCAAGGCCTGGGGTGGACTGCAGTAAAGAAAGTAAGGATGTGACATCACTAAGAAATCATAGGTGATTTTGTCTTGCAATAAAAATGTATGTGTCCTAACTTGTGTCCTAGGACACATACATGTGTATATTTCTGCTCAAACCATCGTTTTTGGTAGTTTGTCTGTCTTACACTCAGTTTTTACTGAAAGGTGATTACGGTTCAAGCTCGGCCTATGTTGCTTACGAAAGTTTTCTCAACATTTTTCACGCCACTACCACGTGTCCGTACGTACGGCAGCAACGACCGACAAGTAAAATGGTATGCAAACACATTGGCTGCGATTGAAACGCCGTTGACAACAGTAAAGACATACAGACGTTTATGTCTTAGCTAAGACATTTTTTTAATGTGTCGTAGCCAAGATGTCATAAATTCAGTTAGTGACACATGTGTCTCGACTAAAGACGGTATAAATATTGCAATCCACCCTCGATTCACAATTTTTAGATGAAAATGTTACCAACGAAATGAAGGTCTAAGCTTTTATGTGACATCTTTCATGTGACATCTTTGTGTATCTTGTTTGTAACCTAAGTTATGTAGGGAATTTCCATATGGGGTTTTAAGTATGGCACCATATGTCGTGACACTATTTGTTACTCTTTGAGAGAAAAGACAAAGGCATTCGTACAAAAATATAATCTTGGTTGAAAATTTGCTTTTTGACCGTCAAAAGACCCACGTACATTCTCTGTACTGGTTTTACACACAGCATGCACATTCCGTTTTTACTTTACTCTTGGTATATGGGATGCAGACCCTATAGTCCGCATTGAACTCATGCTATTAGGTAATAAATGCTTTTCTTACCTGTCCAGTGGCTGGTCTGTCAATTTGTATTTCTACAACTTCACCTTCAATTATTTCCGTTTCCTCCCTATGAAAATGGGGGGATTAAAAGAATAATCGTGTCGGTCAGGGAGAGTTACATGTACATGTAGGAGGTCAAATGCAGCAACAAACCGACTAAATAAAACAAAAATAACAATTCACATTTTTGTTTACTAGAAAGGAAAGGAAGGGGCATGAGTGGTTTCCGCGCTTTGCTGCGAGCGCTCATCTCCCGACTGCTTGGCTTTTGAGCCTGCATTTTTTTAATAGGCTACCCGGCGATAGAGCCGACTACTGCTCGGGTCTGCAGTTTCCTTCCCCAATGCAAGCACCAGGTACCCATTTTACCCCTGGGTGGAGAGAAGCAATGCATGACAAAGTACCTTGCTCAAGGGTACACGCACCATACATGTACATGTAGATGGGCCGAACCAGGATTCGAACCAACTACCTTTGGAACTAACCCAGGTTTTGAATACAATCCACTGTTTACTAACTTTTAAAGCATATTCCATGTCTTTTAACATATCAATGTGATTTTTAACTATCGTAAAATGCCTATTAATTTGGGGGTGGGGTGTGGTGGGGGAGGGGGGCGGAGGGGGGTGGGGTGTGGTGGGAGAGGGGGGTGGGGTGAGGGAGGGGGTGGAGGGGAAAAAAGAGAGACAGGCGCCTTAGACAGACAGGCGCCTTAGGCACCCAAGCCTAAGAAAATGTTCTTCTCTTTGCTCTAGGATCTTCCAAATGCATTAATGCAAAACACACTGGACCTACGGCCTTACATCCCATCCGAAGGATGGAGTAATTTGGGTTCAGCGCATTGCTGAAGGGTGCAAGTACCTCAAGAGGCATCAATCCCACAACCTTAGGGTGTTTCCACTCGAGGTTTGCCAGTCAATAAACCTAAACCACTCAACCAGTATTGGCTATATAAAATCTTAATTTCCAAGAGTTTTTGTTTCTTCAATTCAGTCAGTCACACACAACAAAATGACCCAAGGTCATGTTGAGGAGGCATTTTAAAAGGATTAAAGGAAGCATTAAAAGCCACATTAGATAAGAACACACTACAGAGATAAATTGTAGCCGAGGACCCAGTAGTGCCGACATCATACCTTTCTGAAAACTTGGTATACAAATTTCTCATATAGCGTATGTAACTAGGATAAACACTTGGGATATCCTCGTCTGTCTTTGTTACATGTGTTACATGGAAAATTTGTACACAAAACTTTGTCACACCATTCGTTACCCTTTTGAGATTAAGCTCTTCAAAACAATGCATAGTTCCGACCTGTCAATCAACCGAACCCGCCGACCAATCACAACAGAGCTAGCAGATGTCACCAACATAGGTCAAAGTGCACTACGCTCACAACAACATGATCACGCGATATGTTCTGCCGGCCCCATACAATTTGTACAGTGTTGTATGCGACGATCCGGGTGAATTTTTGGTACGAAAGCACGTATTTCATGATATGACATGCCTGTATTACTGGCCCTTTACTCAGTGTGTTCTAAGATAACTGTTGACCCTGAAACATGAATACCTTTGAGTTTTCTTCAATGAATCTGTGCTTTCCGTTCAAAGTCCCATTGCTTTGTGCATTGCGTGTCGCCATTTTTGACGATAGCGTGTGAGCCATAGCAATAATGTCCAAGGGGGCGGGGTTAACTGGGCAAAATCGGATTCCAAACTTTTTCTTTCATTCTGAGACAAGGGAGGAGCATTTGTATTGAAATATAATCTTGGTTTCCAAAATGTAGCGGACGTCATTACATGCATGATGCATGCTTTACGTCATCCCGTGCTACTCAGGAAGCTCCCGATTGGCTCAAGACAAATATTAAATATTCATACCTTGCATTCCTTGTTATCCAAAGCCCTCCCATTTTTGGCCAAAACTGGCCGAAGAAAATAAAGAAAGACATTAAACCCGGAAGTTACAGACCCGACAAGGCGGTCTTTCAAGCCAAGGCAGGCTGTACGCAGCTAGTACTGTATGTACGCAGCGAGTCGTGACCACACGGTGGCTCGTATTTATGCCGTGTGTGGTTTGCATGTGCAAGACCCGATATTCTCTCGTACAGCAAAAAAATCCAGAGACCGCTTTGGACAAGGCTACAGAATTCCTTGAATCTTACTTGATTCGGATGCCGATGGATCTTCGGAAGGCTTGCGTCAAGGCCTCTGTTTTGCTCATCTCCAGTGAGAAGATTTCACTTCCTGCTATCGCTGTGAACGGAGTGTCCTGCCCAAGACTCTGGGCCATGCCTTTGGGGGAAAAAAGTCTAAAATATCATTGGATGAAAAGAGGATGGTGAACATTTTTGTCGCCATCACCAAAAACATAATTGCATGAATCTTGCAATAAATGCTATAGGGCAGTTCCATTATTACACAGAACAGCACATTTTTTTGGCATCCTTGCATTAGTCTGTTCCATATTAGGCAAAACAAAAAAAGAACTGTTTGGCGTAAGTTGAAGTCTCCCAAAATGATGCGGTGACGTGGATTTTTTTTCGGTAAGTAGATTCCAAGCAATAAAGCCAAGTTGACATGAAGCCAACAGGCTTGTTTTTAATCGAATAAAAAAAGCTTTGACGTGCAGGTTTGAAAGTGACGCGGTGCTAACGCTAAACAGAGGTTTTTTTTGGGAGGTTGGGGAGCCTTAGGGACCTCTATGAATGATCCTTATCGCAATTGAAATTCATGCATTTCACGTGCGAGGAACGTGTGCAGTCGCGTAAACACTTTTGAGCCCTGGTCAGCGCGTATGGAACACGCACACACACACAGAAACTGCACGCTCCCGAAAGCAAAATGTGCACTGTGATAAGTATCCGGTCGTGTGCATGCGCGTACAACACGCTTGCTTTAAGCATTACACGCGCGATCGAACAAAAACAACTAGATGCACAGCTAGCAGTTCACATGGCACAACTACAAGCTAATCTTTGTGAGTTTTATCGATTTACACAAAAAGGTATTTATGAGTTGATTAAAAGTAGGTCTGGCCAGTCTCTGTTTAAAACCGGCTAGGGTCCTAGATCCTGGGCGCTGATAAAAATGATGTTTATTGTGTTTTTGCGTCACTCGTGCTGTAGTTTGCCATATCTCTATGCCCAAAATGTTGAGGACTCGGGTAACCAAAATGGAGATTCACTTTTGGGTTACCTCAACCTGGGGCTGTGATTGGTCAATTCCAAAATGGGCGGAGCTTACTGGATCGGTCTGTTATATTTAAATTTTTTAACCAGTTCTTTTTCGGAAAAAGGTAGATGGCTACAATGTAACTTACCCATAGCAATTGCAGTCTTGCCTGTACCAGGCTGACCAGCGATTAAAACGGCACGACCAGCGATTTTTCCTTCCTGCCAGGAAAATAACATTCAATTGCAGTGGTGAATGATTAGTGAAATCTTCCACTTTTAGTAACCGTAAAGAACTACTCGCGAGTACTCATTTAATTGAGTTAATTCATCATGCCTATTAAATTCAGCATTTAAGATACAGCTCAAGTTTAACCTGGGTTGCGAGGCTGTATTGTGAAAAGGCCCAATAAGTGTAGTACATGTAATTCAAAAGTTAAAAATAATAATAATAATAAAGCCTCGGGTTTGGACTAAGTAAATGAATACTTTAAGAACGGATGGTGTTTGGAGCATTACACTTATTGAAAATGGCATTAAATATACAATTAAGTTTTAAGAAATTACACTTCCATCAGAGCATGATCTAAACATTGGATGAAGATTTCAAAATTTCTTAAATTATTCAAAATAATACCTCGATCTGTAAAGAAATGTCCATATTTTACAATCATATTACAAAAATTAACAGAATAAAATTGACTGGGCACACTGTGCCACCACATTTTCAAGAAATAGTTGAAAATGCATGTAAAAAATGTCCTTTATTGATTATCCGTCCCTCACGCATAAAAACAACCTCCCCATAAAACTGTAAAGTCAATTTCAACATGTGATAAACTGGGTGTGTGTATTAACATCAGTAGAAGGTAAACAAACGGGTTCGCTTTAGTTTTCATTTGTTGTTGACTAAAGAAAGGCATTAGTCTCTTGATTTCCATCCCTCACGCGTGACGGACGGAATTGGATCACACTCATCAAGGTTTTGAAATGGTCTTACTCTTTGCACATAAACAATGGCCACAGTTTGAAAATGCACATTTGGATTTAATAACTCAGTCTTTGGTGAGGATTTTATGTGATAAAGGACTCAAAACATGCACATTTGCTACCATATGTGCCGACAATCTGGTTTCTGTGTCAAAGTCCCCCACCGTGGGGCATGAAAATTGTGACCTAAGAGGTGGGGCAGTGCAGGGTGTGGGGAAACAATTGATAGGCACATTATTTCTACCACAAAATTTTCCCTGTGATACCTAATCAGTGATCTAAATGTTTGAACTTTTTTTGAACACCTGTATTGCAGTGAAACCTGCTATTAAGGCCACCTTGATAAAGAGGCCACCTGTTTATAGTGGCCACCCATCTTTGGTCCCATATGCCATGTGTATAATGGTTGAAAAGCAACCTCTATAAAGAGGCCGCCTGTTTATAGTGGCCACCCATCTTTGGTCCCAAATGCCATGTGTATAATGGTTGAAAAGCAACCTCTATAAAGAGGCCGCCTGTTTATAGTGGCAATTTGTTTACGGTCCTTGTTACTTTTAGAAGGCTAAAAGTGTTTTTCTGACGTTTACATTGGGACGTTATCATTTTGTATGTTACACTTTTAGCCCCTTACCAATTTAACCCCATTCGCTATCTTGAATTTTCCTGCACGACCAAGATGGCCGCCGTACTCCAAACTAAAATTTTACCTTACAGTCAAAATTAAACATTGAAAAACTTACCATGGAAGTCCCTGGAGTCTCCAGAATGTTGCAGTGACGTCATACAAAGAGATGACCACAAGAGGGCGGGCTATCTGGACCGTGATTGTTCATCTCTAAACACGGCTCTTCTCCCGAGTTTGCTCGAAAATGTCAAGAAAAATGACGTTGGACTAGTTTTTTTCATGTTTAGAAGAATCATCGGGGAAAACGGACCACGGTACAACATTCTGGAGACTCCAGGGACTTCCATGGTAAGTTTTTCAATGTTTAATTTTGACTGTTAAGTTTGGAGTACGGCGGCCATCTTGGTCGTGCAGGAAAAGTCAAGATAGCGAATGGGGTTAAATTGGTAAGGGGCTAAAAGTGTAACATAAAAAATGATAACGTCCCAATGTAAACGTCAGAAAAACACTTTTAGCCTTCTAAAAGTAGGTCCTTGTGTGTACCTTAATTATCTCTAAGATGACACCAGCCGCTCTCCTGGCTGCTACCTGGCCCACCATGCCCTGAGACACTTTCCTTGCCTCCAAGGCATCATCCAATCCCAGCCCTCGGATGTGTGAATGGGCTCCGATGCGTTCAATGCGCGTCACCTCACGCACTTCCGCAACCTTCTGAGCTGTTGACTATAAAAGAAAAGGAAATATAAAAACAGGTGAGTTTTCTCTTGGATAATGATAGAGAAAAATATGGTATTAAGCAACATTGCAACTGGTGTTTTCGGCAACTGGAAGCAACTCGTGGCAACTGGGAGCAACTGATCAGTTGCTCAGAAAGGTCGATGTGCGCGCACTTGCAACTACTGGCAACTGGAAAAATACCAGTTGCCGTGAGTTGCTCATGTTCTACTTTCTGGCAACTAGTTGTACCCAGTTGTAGTCAGTTGCGTCGATGTACATTGTACGTGTACTTGCAACTAGTTGCTGCCAGTTGCTCACGTGCATATGATCACGTGCGCGCACAATGACAGCAACTGCAAGCACAGTTGCAAGGGCAATGCACTCTGCGCTTTAAGGAGTGTGTCGGTGTCGATGTGCGCGCTCTGAAAATGTAGATATACCTGGATGCTCCCAGTTGCTGCTAGTTGCGCAATTAATCAGTTTCTGTCGATGACGCACACATCTACAGCAACTGATCAGTTGAGTTGCTTCCCGTTGCAACGTCGATGTACGCTAGGCTTTAGGGGCCAGCCATCACGTACATGTACGCCTGGAGCTGAGGGCAGAGGGGGGATGGGGGAGGGGTTTGGTGGGGGTGGGGGGAGGGGGGAGGGTCAGTGTCAATGCGTACACCCCACGTTAAAGTATATGGGTGGCGTCACAAATTTTTCGTACGGGGGGTGGGGGGAGGGGAGAGGGTCTAAAAAGTCGGCATTTCATGCGTACATACTTTTAATTATGGACGGCCCCTTAATTGAGAAGTTGATCAAAAATATTTTTCTTTAAAATGACTCATCAAGGATCAGTAAGTGCAGATTTGACGGGGAAAAACCCAAATTTAGGTGAGAAAAATTTAAGATTTTGTGGAGAAACCAGTCTCATATGTTTTGCGCACAAGGTTTGAAGCCATGATTAACTTCTTAATTCTTTCCAAAAATATTCTGGAGTTTAGTCCCTGATCATCATCTAAAGGAGCATGTCCAGAATTTTTTCAGTAAATGGATTTTGCTCTAACCTAACAGTCATATAAAATACCTTCCAAAAATACTATGGAAAGAAAACCGCAAATTTGCAATCTCCAATCTAAATGTGGAAGCAAAAAGGTTGGTAGAAGCAAAAAAATCACTTTAAGAAGGCTAAAAGGGACTTTGTTGACATTTACATTTGGACAGGATGAGTCACCTTATGCTCTTTAGCAAAAATCTACGACGCCATATTGGATTACGCCTACATTTGTATTCTTCACTTTACACGTGTCGGAAATCTCACTTTACAATCAAAATTGAAAGGGTCTTTCTATAAATTAGGGGTGCAAACGTGTGACATTTTAGAGTCCCCCATTACACCCGACATGTTATTTTTCATACAAGAAGCGTGATGATCTTGTCCTTCAAGAGCAGATTGTAAACAGGGTGCCATCAACTGACATTAAACAGCGGTGCCAAGCACAGCATGAGGGCGCTATGGGCACGGGCTTTGTTATGCCCATGGTCATGTCCATATTGGTGGCTTGAATCAAGACTAGGTAGTTGACAGTGCCAAGCAACTGCCGATTTTGGCGATATTTTGAGGTGGAAAACGTGAAAAATCTCACCACGGCACAGGTGGATTTGCGTGATATTTGTCACAAATACATGTAAGGAAAACCAGCCCCAATGGACCTGCATCAAAAAGTAATCAGCCTGACAGATTAAATGACAGAAACAGAAGGCGGCATGATTTACAGTGCAATTTCACGTAGCGGTCCATCAAGCTTGCAAACTTCGGTTACGGATTTAACCAATAATAGTGTCACGACTGTGCGGCTGATGACGTCACTAAGTCTCTAACTTAAAGTTACTCATCCTATCCAAATGTTAACGTCAAAAAGTCACTTTCTTGAAGTAGAATGTCTCCAAACAGTTTCCCCAAGTCCGTCTCGTAACATTGACTACCTTAATCTGGACCTTAATTTTCACCATCCAACAAACACCTGCTGCAACCTCGTATATATTTAAAAAAAAAAAAAAGCAGAAACTACACTTCTTTCATTTCTAATAAAATAGTTTGAACTACGTAGTGTTAAGATGTTTTACAGCACATTTTTCATCATGCACAACTTTAAGGACGGCAAGAACCCGTTGTGGATCTGATCAGTACTAGTGAGTAGTGTACCCAGTGCGTCATGTGCGTACGCGATGACTTCACAGATTTCTAAGTCTCTAGTACAGGTTTTATCTGTCCAATGCCATATTTCCGGACGGACGATGGGCTGAATGAATCACGGGCTAACTGTACTGGCACATTAACCGATGTTACTCTGCAAAGACTGTCATATGCGCACTGCGGCTGCACGAGGCTGCCGTGGCCGGCCAGCCGATTGCGAAATCAAACTTTTCACGTCGTGAATTTTCAGAATGGTTAACTAGTTTCAGATTGCACAAAGCAAGGTTCGAAAGGAAATGTTTGACGTCCTATTTTCAGTTTTGCTTAGATGCCTTCGCCTTCACGAACCCCTCGGGCTCGGCGTGTTGAATGCACAACAGTCGGTACAACGGTCGGGTTGGTACTACGGTCATGTTGGTGCAACGGCCGAGTTTGTACAACGGTCGAGTTGGTACAACGGATGAGTTGGTTCGAGTCAAATACTGGACAACTCGAACCCAGGACAACTTGCACCCAGGACAACTCAAGCCCGGGACAACTCGTACAGGTCTCTTTTCTTGTTATTATTTTATTCTAAGAAATTGCGGCTTAAGTCATGTCAAAAGTCTGTAAAACTAAAAGTGTCGACAAAAGTCACATAAAACGTTGCGCCAAAAGTCGCATCAAAACTCCTGGCAAAAAAAAGAAAAAAAAAGTGAACAGATTTTATAAAATTGGCATACGTGTACATAATTGAAAGGGTACGTATGAGCTGTCCCAGGTACGAGCTGTCCCGGGTACGAGTTGTCTCGGGTACGAGTCTTCCCGTGTACGAGTCGTCCCGGGTACAAGTTGACAAGGGTGTCTTTTTTGGTGTTCGAGTTGTCCAGGGTACAAGTTGTCTCGGGTACGAGTCATCCCGGGTACGAGTTGACCAGGGTGTCTCTTTTGGGATTCGAGTTGTCCCGAGGTACGAGCTGTCCCGTTTCCTAAAATAATGCTAAGTTCGAGTCGAGTTGGCAAACATTAACATGGCATGGCAAACGGTCGAGTTGACTTGCACCCGAGTTGAAGTTCCCGGGCCTTGCCCTTGGCAACGGCCTAACATCGTACGACGCTCCATATTTTAGTTCTAAATGCTTATGATAATCTATGACACACGTATTATTATCTCTGGCAATAAACAACCATTAGGCCTAAATTATTTCTTCGACAACAACCGACCGCTTAGTACTTACCGCCGCCATTTTGCACGTGTGATGTGTTTAAACCTAGCGAGAGAGGGCGCTATACACATCGACAAGAGCATTATACTTTGCAGAAAGGCTAGGACGCGACGCGTGACGTGACCGCGCCGCGAAGACATTTTTGGGATGTCAGTCAGTCGACCGAATACCAACTCGACTCGGACCAACTCGACCGGGAAAAAAATCTATCGTCAACCAACTCGACCGCGTATCAACTCGACCGCAAACCAACTCGACCGTACAAATACAAAACAGGAGAAGCCGTGTCGCGTCGCTGGATTCGGCCGGTAAATGTCGGCTCGCTCGCACACTGAACATGACACGCGGCCGGCCGCGGGTTTGTCGGCATGTCTTTGCCGGCGCCCGGGTTGCTGTCGGCGGTGACTGTCGAGTTGGTTTGGTACGCGGTCGAGTTGGTTTGCGGTCGAGTTGGTACACGGTCGAGTTGGTACGAGTCGAGTTGGTATAAACGGTCGAGTTGACCTGACTCCCATTTTTTAGCAAGTATCCTTACGACGAAATGTACCAATATATCTTTAACTTATCCTAATCCTTATAAAGGTGACTGGACTTTCGGACATATGCCTAGGCCCTATATAGTGCTCCTCCTATAATTCCTGTCATCAGACGTACAGCTAGAAGAAGGAGCAATGGGACGACTCAAAAATGAAATGCCGCTTCCAAGAAATGTCTGAAATTCATACGTACGCCGGTTAAAATTCTAGTTTTCTGCATCCGAAATAGTCACCACCGAATGCGTAACTGCGACAGGGAGAGCCTGCTGTTCACGTTATTATTACCTATAGATTACAGGTTTCGGAACTATCAAGAAGGGCCAGCGCCGGCGGAAAGCACACTAGGCCTATATGCACATAATACTGGAAGTATATACGTACATGTAGGCCTACCTATTCCACAGTTCCTCCTGCAGGAGCCACCTATGAGTCGACGGTACAAGTACAAACAATTAGATTATGAAGAAGGAATCCATTTCAACGACCTCAGATTTAACGAGATGGGGCATTTGAGGCCAAAGAAACTGGCCTCATATCTGAAAGGTTTCAAAGGAGTCTCGCAATGCAATGGCTTTTGATAAAGGAGTGGGGACGACATATGAAACTGAAGAGGAGAGCTAAGTGTAAAATAATCCTCGTCTAGCTATATAGGGACAACAGCGTTGCCAGGAGCAGCAATACATTATTTGGTATACATGCGGACAGAATGCGACCATACCAATCAGAAATGGCATATATGACAGGAGACAAAGCTGCTATTCCTAAGCATCGATGCGACTAGAGCCACCAGAAAAAGATGAAGCAGTTGTCAACTTTTATTGTACCTATGCTGCAATATTGTATCGGTGGTAGCTACAAAAACGGTAAGCCTTTGAAGTCCTTGGTAAATAAGTTACGAAATCCTGGGTATACGGGTGAGATAAGAAGAGACTGCTGCCGCTGACTAACTATATAGTAAAGCTCAGATTACGGTGGTCTCCAGCTCAGCACGAGTCGCATTCGACGAACAAACTCCTCGAAGTTCAGGTTGTATGTCATGGATGCATGGAACAGGTCATGGACGGAAATATGGGAAGGTAAAGGAGCTTATATACTCCGGCCCGTAATTTGATCTTAGGGATGGGGATCATCTATAATGGGAGCATCATGCATAATGAGAGAGGAGGATCATGTGGCAGTGAGATAAACCGCGGCCCTGTCATCTTTTGTATGATTAGTAAGAACCGTGATAAATACGGTGACTTATGATAAGACACTATGTTGATTGTTATCGATCGAGCAACGAACATCCTTGTTTTTCCGTGGGGCCGGAGAGAACGCCAAACACTAGACTGTCAACCTGCCGATCGATTGCGGCAAGGTACAGGTCAATATGAGAGTGCTCGTCCCATCCATGTAGTGCCAGCCACGTCACAGCATTGGCTATGACAGTCAGCAATGCATGTCTACACGTCGAGCCAACATTTGTTGGCCAACAAGGACCAACATGAAAGTTGGAACTTGTTGGGCAATACATGAATGTGCTCGTTATCGACCGTGCGAACCAATAGTATATGTTCCATATCTCGACTGTTAATTGCTGCCTTCACGTACGTGGCAGGCGTTCTAATCTGCTATTGGCCCGTTTTTCCACTAGCTCCAACAAAGTCGGGCGATAGGAACATATATGTTCAAACATGTTTTAACTTGTTGGATGTTGTTGGACCTTGTCTGGAGTGCAGTGACGTCTACACCAGCCAACTTTTGATCGGCCGACATCATGTAGAGTTGTATACAACTCTATGGCCGCGCCGACATCGTCAGACACGTGTTGGACCAGAGTGTAAACATGTTCATACACGTTCCAACTACATGTATAGTTATTATTATTTCTTTCTGGTATTCATACCAAGGATTCCTCAATGGTGCAGTGCTCACTGCACTGTCACTCGCAAGTGTGAGGAAACCCAGAATTAGAAATGGCCAGAGACACCGGGGATTCCCCTAATTACTCTTCACGAAAGAATTAATGCTCTTAGTCCATGGGCTACCAGAACCCCCCCCCCCCCCCTCCCCCACCCCCCCCCCCCCCCCCCCCACCCCCCTCGGGATTTTTCAAGACAACTTTTTTTGGGAACCTTGACCATAGAGCTATTCAAATCAGGTTGTTTGCAAATTCCCTACTGGTGGGTGTGGCAGTAGGGGCGTATTTTCAAAACGGCCGCCAAAATCCCTGTTTTTGACCATGCCACGTGGGAGGACGGGTTTTTCTTTTGGTACCACCGCTAAAAATGCATTGTAGAAATGGTGTCCCCCTCTTAAATGCCCAAAACCCCCTTAAAGAAATATTTTAAAAAATGGCTAACTATATCAGAACTCTGGAGGGCACTGTTGACACAATTAAATGACATCTTCCATTGCTATTGTGTGAGGTAAGTTGAAGTACAAATCCTGGTCTGCTTTTTCCAAGTTACAGTACGTCCAATTTAGATTGAAAAGACTTGAACTATATTACTTAAGATAGACAAGCGGTAATAACAACAAGACGATATACTACGGGTCCAGAAGTCCACCTCGATGAGGTCGTAGCGAGCAACAACAAAAGAGACACACTACCCGCCGCCTGGAAAGCTACTAACTAAGAGATTATATCGCGTTCAGTATGTTACAGCAACAGCAAGTCAGCAGTGAGCTGCCCACTCCTGCGCACACTAACAATGTGGCCAAGCATAAAGCGAGGCGACAACATCTGAGCAACACGGGTCATGATGGTAAGACCGTCGGAGCCCACACTACACAGCACTGCGAAACCACCGTCAGAACTCCCAGTCGTAAGACTCTAAGCGGTTCCAAGATGATGCGCAACGTTCACCGGCTTTTGGTCGGCAACATCAACGTAACGACGGCATCATGTGCGAGCAAGCTAGTTCAATGTGCGGTGAGTGTGAGACAACTGTCCCAGTCATTATGCTTCTTCTCGGAGGTGCGGATGGCGGGGGCGGGAGTCATTGAGGAGTGGCCGATAGGGTCGCTCTTGGAGGGCTGGAGGTTTGTATTTTCAGGCTTAGCCAGGAAGATGGCGGCCGGAGTCGGGATATTGCTTTCTCCAGAAGCGAGTCTCGAGATTATTGAGCCGGGCCGAATACTCTTTGCCCGAATAAAATATCGCGGAGTCAAACTAGCTGCTTGGTCGGCCGCCGGCGAGCGCACTCGACGAGCCCGAGTACCAGAAGGCCCTGCCCGAGGTCGATGTGGCGCGATTGACGGTAGTGAGCCCACCCTGGAGGAGACGAGCAAGGCTCTGCAGAAGCTGAAGAATGGGAGGTGCTTGGGGGTTGATGGTATAGCAGGAGAACACCTCAAGTACGTGGACACTCCACCGCTGGCAGAGTACGTGCACGCTCTAATCCGACGGGTGTGGGTGAACGGGGAGTGTCCAAATGCCTGGACTAAGTCGCGATTGAAGCCGCTGTTTAAGAACAACGGCTCCATGACTGATGCTAAACTACCGAGGCCTAATGATCAATAGCACGGTCAACAAGGTCTTGGTGATGGTCATGTTAGCCCGGCTGACACCGCACTATGAACAGGCGATACTCCCAAGTCAATACGGGTTCCGAAGCAACAAGTCGACGACGGATGGCGTTTTTCTCGCTCGTCAAATCTCGACGAAAACCGCCGATGACGTCTGGGGGTGCTTCGTGGACCTCAAAGCTGCATACGACTGGGTGGACAGGGCAACACTCTGGAAAGTACTCCGGAGGCGACTGGGCGATTCGGTGGCAAGTTGGTCGATATATTTGAACAACTATACAAGACCACTACAGCCGAGTTGGTCGGGCACAAGGACCCGGTACAGATCGAAGTTGGCTTACGGCAAGGGGCGGCGGAGAGCTGCATATGCTGTTTAACTACTGGCTAGATACAGTAATCCGCTGTGCGCTCCGTGACATTGAGCAGCGATACCCCAATGCCGGCATAAAACACAATTATGCGGTCAACAACGAATGTACCAACCGTGCACAACGCGCTGATTTCCCAGAGGAGTTGGAAGGGATGATGAAAATCATCGTCGGGAACTTCGGAAACTTTGGACTTCGGGTGGCCGAGTCAAAAACGGTCACGATGACGTGGAACACACCGCTGGATGTCAAACAAGCGACAACACTGATCAACGTGAACGGCGCTGACCTTGACAACGTGCGCCAGTTCCGATACCTGGGTCATGTGCTCACCGACAACCCGAAAGACCCCAAATACCTCCAGCACCAGATTGGTGCGGCCTATGGGAAGTGGAATGAGTGCAAGGGTGTCCTAACAGATAAAGAGATACAGCTCAGGGTACGAGTGAGAATGGCAGAGTCACTCATACGGTCAAGATTGACGTATGCAGTGCAAACCGAGCGATTGAGCGCCGCCCAGCGTAGCAAAATCGACTCGGTGTGGGCGCGGATGTGCAGGCAGATGATTAGAGGTGGCTTAATTCCAGCGAAGAGGGGTTAGAGCCGAACCCCGGATGCTGACCCGTCTCGCCAGTACGCCTACCGATATTCAAATGCCGACATCCTGCGGATATGCAAGACCTCCACAGCGTCCACTTTCTGTCAAACCCAACATCTCAAATACCTCGGCCACATCTCAAGGATGCCCAACTCCTCCGAACTCAAACAATGGCTATTCACACCCACTGCACACAAAGGCATAGTATGCCAGTGGAAAAGACTAGCAGGAGACTTAGGTCTCGACCCGATCCAGCTCCGACGAGCACTTTTCAATAAGTGCAAACTAAACGCGTTGCTAAAGGCAACATACGCTCCTGGCTGCTAAGCGCCGAAGTAGCGTCAACCCTACGAACGAACGAAGCACTATATTATTAAAGTGAGAACAACATATTGGCCAGAAAGTCTTGCTATTTTGTGTTAGATTACAAGTGACTGCTAGACAAATACCAATATTGCACATGTAAAGATCACTCCAGTTTAATCCTACACAGAATAAAATAGTGTTTTGGGTTTATGGCCACCAACAAAATACTATGAGTATTATATATGTGGGGATGGGTGGGGGGGGGGGGGGGGGGGGGGGGGACTTCCCCCTTTTCAACCCTCTTTTTCTGGCATTGTACCAATGGCTGTCGGTTTTTGGTCCTTACCTTATTGCCTGGGATTCAACAGAATATTTGCCTTGAACTGATACGGTTATTTCAAAGAGGCCCTTTTTGGTGGTTTTTTTGGGGGGTGGGGGGGGGGGGGGGCGGTAAGAAAGACCTCAAATACCAATATTTTATCCCCAGACCATTTGCCAGGTACTAAAACCATTATGGGGGTGACACTTAGAACCAAAATACATACATATGATGTAAGTCTGTGCTTGCATAACAGCACAAATAGGTTTTTAGTGATGTTAAGGGGGAAATCCCCCCCCCCCCCCCCCTAACTCCTTATTCCACCAGTATTAATTTTGCAAACAAGCAGATATTGCAATGGTACACTATCGGCTACCCAGAAAAAGTGGTCTCCAAAAATCCCGAGGGGGGGGGGGGGGGGGGGGGGGGGGTGGGGGGTGGGGGGGGGTTTCGGTTGGTAGCCCATGGACTATCTGGGTTGTTGGACGCCGCTCAGTGTCTGGAGTGACGTCCACCATCCAACTTTTTGGTCGGCCGACATCGTCACGCGTCAGACGTGGACCTTGTTGGCCAACAAATGTTGGTTCGTGTAGACGCGTCGGGATTAATTGAATAAAGTAGTAGGCCTACATCATCATTGTGTCTTTAAAATGTTTCCGAAACACGCCAACGCGGGTAACTCAGACAATATGGGGGTTATTTTATAGTTTCTAGTAAAATCTACACCTCCATGGCAGACCCATCAAAACCACACTTAATCATCCTGCCTCCTAATTGTTCTTTGAGAAGTCGGAAGATCCTCCAGTCTATCAATTGATCAAGCAAGACAGTAGTTCGATCGCAAGGATAGGCTATAGGCTGTTATTATTTTCACTGTCGGTTTTGCGGAGTGTGGGGCGGATCCATCCACGCATGGCCGGCCGCGCCATCGCGCCAGCGCCAGGGCGACCTCTAGCTAGCTGCGCTGCGCGCACGTGCGTTCTACACGCAGCACGCCAGCTGACACAAGTAGCATGGAGGTACATGTAGATGTATGTAGCTAGGAAAATATCGAAGGTCGTGCTCGCTCGCGCAATGTGAATATGCGACCATATGCATTGGGCATGCACAGCAGGCAAAGCGATCTTCACAGCAGTCAAAACCCGGGTTCAAAACAAACGGAACGACGAATTTACAACCAAAAACATTCCCGTCTTTCTTTGTCAACTGATGTCGATGTGAATTAGAGAAAGGTCGTCCAAAATGTCCATGAAGTTAGTTCTTTATTCGGCCATTACTCTGTGTTTCAACGGGCTGGTTTTGCGGCGGTATTTGCGAGACGAACTTCTGCTGACATTTCCGTACATTTTGGTGCTCATTGTTCCCACGGTGGCCCAGCCGTTCTGCCAGTATTTTCTCGGTGGATTTTGCGGCGTGTTCGTCTTTGCAGCGGCCGTGTACAAATTGTACGAGAATCTTCCACAGCAGTTTCTTGATGTGAAGGATAAAGTCGTCTTAATTACAGGTGCGGAAATGGAAACACTTCCTTCTCTTAATTTGTTTAAGTCTAAATTTGTTTGAATGTTTTGCATGCTATACCCGGTAGCATGGAGGAAGGAAAGACTTTCCTTCCTCCATGCCGGTAGCATCATGGTAAAATTGTACATCATGTAGGCTATGTATACTTCCAAATACTGAAAGGCACCCAGGCCAGGCCTGTTTTTTGCTGATATATGCTATGCTGCTTCTGCTTGGCCTGGGTGACTTTCAAGATCAGCACTTTTTTTTCCCCATCAAAATCGTTGCTCAAAATGGAATCTTCAAACAAGTCTTTTTACGGGTCTTTCTATAAATTAGGGGTCCAGTGTTGGTGTCACCCGTTACATTTTACATCTTGTTTTTGTAAATTCAGGACACATTCTTTAAATACTTTCTATCTCAAAGAGTGAGTACATAAAGTACAATTCATACAAAATGGTTTAAAAGCCAAATTAATGATTTTTGTACGAAAAATCAGGTGTAACGGGGGACACCAAATGTCACACTTTTGGACCCCTAATTTATAGAAACACCCATACACATGATACATGCCATACAGCAAAATGCAATTTTTGTTAAAATACAAATCTCTACACGTTCTACATACCTCCCTGGCCGTAATATCCTCAACAGTGGCGTACATTCGTCCTTAAAACCCAAATATTCCAAGAAAAATCTCGGACCTCGTGTTGCTTTCTTCTTCCATCTTTTAAGATTTGGTCGCCTCTGTGCGTCACGGAGAAAGAGGGCGCTATTCAATTGAGTCGGTATGGCAAGCCAAAAGTCATACAACGTATTGCGGCAACGCGTTGCGATAATATCACAACGGGTTGTGCTATCATCCAATCATACATTACCCCCCGTCAGACTGGACGCGTGACGGCGACCATCAGAAAATGTACAAGGTCGCCGGAAAACGTGAACACAATGCGAAAAAAACTTCCAAAAAATTACAAACTTGAAAAAAGCTGAACTCTTACCGCGACCTGTGCAATCATACCGCATTCTCACGACCCGGTCGACACGACGTCTCCGCGCTTATGGCATTTCTATTGAGATCTATGGACTTGGCAAAGGCGATCACCGGCGATCCCGCTGCGCTCTCACCACGCTCATAGGTTCTACGCGTCTTCTACGTGTAACGCTACTGCATGCACGGCGACCTCAGGGCGTTTCTACCACATTCTGGATAACTTCTGCCATGATTATTACAGCGATGAAGACGACAGACACACTGATGTATAAACTTTGAAACGCCAGTTTTTATAGCAGCTAGCTTAAAGGAACACACCGGCTTTGTTGAGCTATTTTGGGCTCGAAATACATGTAGACCCATACATTATTCTGAAGCGCCTTCGAGAGTAAATTAGATATATCCTGAAAAGACGCCGTCAAATTTTGCCGTTTTTGAGCACTTTTGAAAAATTCAAGGTCACATGACTTTTCGGAACCAAATTCTGGTTCCGAAAAGTCACGTGGTCTTGTGTGTTAGTTGTATTTCCAGCCGTATAAAAGTTTGTTACTGCAGAACTGCACCAAATTTAACTCTGATTTTCCCCCAAACTTTATAAGTAATTGACAAAAGAGAGACTATTTATACAGGTATGAAACAAAGTTAAACATAAGTACATGTATGAAAATTCGAACATAATTGTTTGTTTCGAGAGTCCGGAGAACGGGAGCGAGCGCGTGCTACGGCAGGCTACCGTGGAGTGTGGGATATTTGCCCTGCGCAGCACGGCAAATAGCCTGAGTGCACACACACTGTAGGCGTGTTGCTTCGGTGTACGTTCGTGAAGAAAAAACATGATGCCAACTCCTCAAAAGAAAACGGAAATTCCTATTCGGTCGTCCGGGCTGTCCAGTGAAATCGTGAGCAGAAAATTGGAGATATCCTGAGCAGGAGAAGAACGAATCGTTTGTGACAAAGTCGTGGGCTCGCGCATAGTTGCAACGGCTGGTAAAGCGTATAGCCCGTCTTTTGACCGTTTTTGTTAATTTTGCACTTAAATTTAGTAAATTACGAGATATTTTGATGATCTTTTTTCACAACGACCATCAAAAAAGTATTGTCAATGCTGCTACATGTACATCACTAAATAATGTAAACAGTAGGCCGGTGTGTACCTTTAAGGTTGCACCTGAAAAGCATGGTCGCCATAGGAGCGTAGTGCAAGCTTGGTAAACCACGCCGTGGTCGTATTAAGAACTCAATTAACGCATATTGGAAACCCCATAAGAACGCCATAGACGAGGACGTGGTGCAATCGCGCAACGTGAAATCATCGTACATGTAATATCGCCCTGACAACGTCAGTACGGGACTCCGAACACCTTGTGGGGTCGTTGCAGACACGCGAGGGTCGTGGTGAGGACGCCACGAAGTCGCCATTGCAAATGTTACCATTTTCGAAGCGTCTTTGCGCTTGCCACGCGTGTACTGCGTGTGTACTACGTTCATGTGGATGTTACGACGCTTGTCTCACGACCTTCGCAACCCGTACCCACCCCACCGCGTTCTCAGGTCAGATCGCAGAACCTTGGCGTTTGTTTTGAACATGCTCAAAACAAACGCCGTGACTCGGCGACATTGGCGACCACAGCACGATGTATGGCATTTCCAACACGCTTATAAAATGTACCACGCTTATGGCGACCTTGACGCGCTCTGTGCCAATTTTTTGTCACCGTACCAGCGCAGTAAGGACGCCACCCTGGTCTGACGGTGTGACACCGAGACAAGCGTCGTAACATCCACATGAACGTAGTACACGCGCAGTACACGCATGGCAAGCGCAAAGACGCTTCGAAAATGGTAACATTTGCAATAACAACTTCGTGGCGTCCTCACCACGACCCTCGCGTGTCTGCCATGACCCCACTAGGCATTCGGAGTCCCGTATGACGTTGTCAGGGCGATATTACATGTACGATGATTTCACGTTGCGCGATTGCACCACGTCCTCATGGGGCTCCGGCTGCGCCTACATCTACATGTATATATGGCGTTCTTATGGGGTTCCCAATATGCGTTAATTGAGTTCTTAATACGACCATGGCGTGGTTTACCAAGCTTGCACTACGCTCCTATGGCGACCATGCTTTTCAGGTGCAACCTTAAGCTAGCTGCTATAAAAACTGTTTCAAAGTTTATACATCAGTGTGTCTGTCGTCTTCATCGCTGTAATAATCATGGCAGAAATTATCCAGAACGTGGTAAAAACGCCCTGAGGTCGCCGTGCAGTAGCGACACACGTACTAAAGTAGAAGACGCGTGGTAATAAACCTACATGTATGAGCGTGGTGAGAGCGCCGCGGGATCGCTGGTGATCGCCGTTGCCAAGTCCATAGATCTCAATAGAAACGCCATAAGCGTGGAGAGGTCGTGGCGACCGCGTCGTGAGAATGCGGTATGATCGCACAGTCGCGGTAAGAGCGCAGCTTTTTTCAGTCAAGTTTGTAATTTTTTGGAAGTTTTTCTCGCATTGTGTTAACGTTTGCCGGCAACCTTGTACATTTTCTGATCGCCGTAAGGTCGCAGATGGTCGCCGTCCAGTCTGACGGGGGTATGATTGGATGATAGCACAACCCGTTTTTTTGCAAAGCGATGCTGCAATACGTTATGAGTACATATGTACTTATGGCCTTTTGGCTTGCCATACGTTATGACCCTTTTGGCTTGCCATACGTTATGAACTTTTGGCTTGCCATACTATTTCGCCGTGACGTCATGACGAGCAGAGGCGACCAAATCTTAAAAGATGGAAGACGAAAGCAACACGAGGACCGAGATTTTTCTTGGCGTACATTTAAGGACAAATGTACGCCACTGTTGAGGATATTACGGCCAGGGAGGTACTGTACGGTATGTAGAACGTGTAGAGATTTGTATTTTAACAAAAATTGCAATTTCCTGTAAAAAGACTTGTTTAAAGATTCCATTTTGAGCAACGATTTTGATGGGGAAAAAAAGTGCTGATCTTGAAAGTCACCCATGCCGCCAAGCAGAAGCGTATAAAACAGGCCTGGGTGCCTTTCAGTATTAATTTGGAAGTAGGTTGGGTGGAAGGACTGGGTAGAAGATGGATTGGGATGATGGGGTGAAAGGGATGATGGGGTGATGGGGTGACTTTTCGGAACCAAATTCTGGTTCTGAAAAGTCACGTGGTCTTGTGAGTTAGTTGTATTTCAAGCCGTATAAAAGTTTGTTACTGCAGAACTGCACCAAATTCAACTCTGATTTCCCCCTCCCCACCAATATTTATAAGTACCGGTACATGTAATTGACAAAAGAGAGACTATTTATACAGGTATGAAACAAAGTTAAACATAAGTATGAAAATTCGAACATAATTGTTTGTTTCGAGAGTCCGGAGAACGGGAGCGAGCGCGTGCTACGGCAGGCTACCGTGGAGTGTGGGATATTTGCCCTGCGCAGCACGGCAAATAGCCTGAGTGCACACACACTGTAGGCGTGTTGCTCCGGTGTACGTTCGTGAAAAAAAATAATGATGCCAACTCCTCAAAAGAAAACGGAAATTCCTATTAATTTTGCACTTCTTTAGTAAATTACAAGATATTTTGATGATCTTTTTTCACAACGACCATCAAAAAAGTATTGTCATTGCTGCTACATCAGTCACGTAATCATGTAAACAGTAGGCCGGTGTGTACCTTTAAGAAAAACTCTTTTATTTTTATGAGGATGGTCAAATTTCTTTTTGTATTGAGCACATTGACAATACAAGAAGTATGTGTTTTAACAAAACAAATTAAAGTGGATATATTTTCCTTTGTTGTTTTTGGCATAAACCTTATTACCATCTCCATATTATATAATTGTTCCATATATATATATAACACTGTGCTATTTTATCCACACAAGCAAAAATAAACAATTATTACAAACCAATTTACAAGAAGGAATAACAGTAGGGCAGTTGTTTGACCACTAACTATAAACAAAATCGTTTCGTTTATAATGCCTCATTTTTAGCAGACGACGGGAAATATTTCGTCTGCTACGAGTACAGTAGTTGTGTTTCCCGAAGATTGTTACATAATGTTCACGGATTCCTGACCTGATAGGTAACAGACGAATTAGCGCCCTCAATGTAATGATTACAAAACTTACAAAATTTACCGTGAATTGGCGTGAAAAAAAAATCACATTTCCACTCATTAGAAAATATTAGATTTTCAGAACATGTATGTTAATTGGTGATTTTTTTTATTTATCAGCCAGTGTTGGAATGCATTCTATTGCAATTAGTTCTACATAATAATAATAATGATTAGATTTGTATAGCACACATATCCAACCTGCAGGGTGCTCAAGGCGCTGTTACGATTATTACCGCTGCCATCACGGGATCACCAGAACCATTTCGCTTCAACTAGGTGGCTGCTGGTCAGGCGCACAACCCTATCAGCAGTTAGATTGTGGCATTCCCCTTAACAGCTTCCCATATATCGCTTGGGTTGACGAGGCAACTGGGATTAAGTGCCTTGCCCAGGGACACAGACACGTTGATCGAAGTGGGGCTCGAACCCCCAACCTCTGATTGGGAGTCCCGCTTCATACCCACTAGACCACACGCGCTCCCTACATGTACATGTAGGTTAGGCACAATTTTCCCGTAAATTGACCGGTCTACTGGGTAGGAGTCGGATTGGGATGATGGGGTGGAAGGACTGAGTACATGTAGGAGACAGATTGGGATGATGGGGTGATGGGGTTGAGGGATGATGGGGTGGAGGGATTGGGATAAGGGAAGGAGTTCGGAGGACACATGTGTGTAATTAGATGGGGTAGGGTTGACGGGAATATACAGTAGGGTGGGAGTGAACCTGGGGTGCGGCCATGGGGAAAATCACCTTCCTCCATTGCTGTATGTCACCATGTATGTGTATTTGAATCCAACCATTCAACACAGCTGCATGGTCCCTGTGCGGCTAACTGGCTAAGACATCTGCCTACGTGTACTGGTATACAGGAGGTCATGGGTTTAAAACCCATCCAAGCACACATGAAGTTTTTCTTATACCATGTACCGGTATGCATGTGTGTACACTAGTACTACTCATACATACATGTACGTACAATTTAGGCCTATATTCAATAAATATTGTATACGGTGCAGTACTGGTACAGTATGTACATACCGGTATACTATATGTACGGTACATAAAATTTAGTTACAATGTACTACCGGTAACACAATTTTGAACATGCTTTTTGAACATGCTTTTTGTTGACTTTAAGTCTACATGTAGATGGAAATGAGGGTAAAAAAAAGGCATGATGTGCCCTGTTTTATAATACAATGTACTGGTACATGTACACGGGCATTTTGTAGCATGTACATGTACATGTACAGTATACTACCGGTATACATGTGCATACCACACACATAAACTGTCAACATGGGGCCTCACATGTAGGCCCCAATGTAAGATGTAACAGTCAACGGTCCCCTACAGGGTACAGACACAAATCGCATTATGTTCATGTTCGATTTCATCACTCGGCTTCGCAGGTAGAGCAACAGAGCCCGACAACCGCTGTGTGACATTTTCAGCACATGCATTACATGACATGCTGACAATTCTGACACCTTTAGCACAACTGGTACAAGCTCACCTCGCACATTTCAAAATAGAAAAGATTGAGGTTGAAAAACAGGAGGGCGACGCAACCATGGATCGCTGCTTTTTTCTACAAACGCAAATTTTCTAAGCTGTATAAAATGTATGCATACATGGGAGAATTAATGTGATTTAACTTTTGTTAGGAAGAATGAATGTTACCGGTATGTTGGGAAATGTTTTGCCCTTTTTCCAACAACTTTATCAGCACTGTGTACTTGGTGCTTTCCCCAAGACACTACACGTGGGATTTACATACCGTACATGTATGAACCTTAAAGGCAGCTACATGTACACATGTACATGTAGTATACATCATTGGTAATCTCGAAAATCAGAAATGTTCACAGATTTACGCCTAACTTACACAATATACATGTAAACATGATGATCGTAGAAAACTCTACATCCAAACACTACATGTACATCGCCCAAATGCCACTTCGCCCCAAAACCACTTCGTGCACAGGCCGTGGTTCAGGGTGAAGTGGTTTTGGGGCGAAATGACTGCAAACCATTTGTTGACTGTTTTCTCAAAAGTATATTTTTTATAGACTATAAACTATCGACTGGTTCAAATAAATCGTGACTTTTGGCGAGGCCCAGTCTTCGGACAGTACAAACTCTGATTCCCTCTATGTATGTATCTTTAACCTGTCATTACCTGTGTGTCTATACTAGGTCAAAATCAAATGTGAAAGAGGAAATACAGAACATAATTTGGCCCAAGCATACCATACTGATACGGTACATGTAGTTAGTGTTCTGACTTCCTTGTAACTAAAAACTGATTTACATCAGTCCCGGTACTGCTGTTGCATTCAAATTGGAACTGGGAAGTGAGAAAAACTTTGAGTGATTTCGACTTCGACTTGGACTCAAGGACTGGAAAAGTGCAGCCCAAAATTTAAGAAATCTGACCCTGAGGAAAATAATCTACAAACATGTGTACATGTGCATACATGTACCATTCCAACGTCCAGTAAATCCCAGTAATCCCCCACCCCCACCCCCCAAAACAAAATATATACATGTATACATGTATAAATAAATAAATTAATAAAAATGTAAAAAATGTTCTCATCAGGATTCAAACTCGAGACATCTGACATGCCAGGCAGATGCTCTATCAGTCGAGGTCTACTCCCTCAGATTTTCCTCAGCGTACACAATGTACATGTAGGCTTATTGAGTGGAAGTTGGTCTTTTTGCTCTCTAGCGCAACGATACATGTACCGGTACACGTATAAGCAGCGGCATTGCTCAAAAGGTGGGGGGTCAAAAAGTGTCGTGCCCCTTGTGCATCCCCCCAATTGTGAAATTTGAGGTTTAAAAAACTATTGTCCCTTTCCTTGGTGCCCCTCCCCCCCCCCCCCCCTCCCCCTCCCCCCGAAAAAAAAATCTCAAGGATACATCGTAATACCGGTAGGTTTGGCATCTTGGGCTGCTTTTAAATACCATACAACATGTACAAGATCAGAGTATGTTGCTCATACGCAGTCTTACATATGTACCCGTACCGGTACATGTACAGTTGTATGTCCCAGCAGGAATGAATACATGTACGTACATGTATGTAGGATTAAAGAACCGTATAATGCTGATTGCTCATCTACATGAAGACAAGAATATGTACAATGTGTATACATACATGTGCTCCAAATTGGAATGGAAATACATGCATGTTTCGGTAGTACTGCATTCATACATTTTAGACAAGTCATACAGTACATGTACATGTACCGGTAATCTTACAAACAAATGGTCAAACGGACAGCTAAATGTATAATTTCTGTTGCAGTTTGCTTCTGAAATTTCTTAATACATTTGTAAATTACAAACTAATTTTTTAATACATGTACAGTATGTACTGTATGTGGTTGAAACAAAATGGATAATGTACGGTACATGAATATCATGTGTTAGTACACGTGTACGGTACGTGAATAATGGTTTGCATCAATACATACACAGTATGGCTGATGATGTGACCACAAGGAGTGCAATGCCAGTGCTTGTAACATTTTTCTTTGCCATGAGTAATTAGAATGATATGCTCAAATGCTGCCTCAGTCAGCATAGCTTCTTTTGCAGCTACATGTACGGTATCCCACAACCCTGTCTACAAATGGGATGTATAATTTAGTCAACTACATGTTTACCCCTTGAGTTTGTAAAGTTGCAACCTTGTTACAAATTGTTGATTTTTGATTCAAACAAGCTGTAAGTGGTTTTTAATGGTGAAAAAGATACTGTTGTTAATACCTGTAACAGCTTGACTCTCTGCTGATAGTGCAAGAAATTAGCCTTGTGCTTATGCGCCTATCAATTGTCCCCCCCCCCCCCACCCCCTACACATGTATGTGTGTACATGTATCGTGTGTACATGTATCGTGTGCTCTCGGTCACATTACATAGCAACAAAAATGTACATGTAGTCTGGTCATCTGGGGCGGTATTCAATTCAATTCTTAAATTACGTAAAAACTTTACTAAGGTCATTTTCTTAACCAAGCTATTATCTCGTATTCAAACGCCTTCTAAGAATTTTACTTTAGTACGGACCGGGTACATGTATGTACCGGGTAAGTAAAATACTAAGATAAATTTGGTGCGCGCATTGCTGACAAGCCTGTGCCTTTAATAAACCACCGATCTTTTGTAAACTGCATGTAATTTATCCGGTTACATAAAGCAGTCAACCTTTTTGCTTCCACATCCAAATTGGAGATTGCAAATGTTCTGTTTTCTAACCAAGGATAGTATTTTTGGGAGGTTTTACACAATGTATATGGTGTTACATTTATAAGAACGAAATCCATTTTTTGGAGAAATCTGGACAAGCTCCTTTCAATTTTCATATCAGATTTGTTTTATTCTTATCGAAATTTTCGTAGGCTGCGACACAGGATTGGGTCATGCGACAGCTTTGTATCTAGACAGTCTCGGTGCTCACGTCTTTGCTTGTTGCTACGACAAGAATGGTCCGGGAGAGCGAGATCTCGTTGCTAACAGCTCCAGTCGGCTGACGACGCTGGAAATTGATGTGACGGATCAAGAGCCAATTCAAGAAGCTTTGGAAATTGTCAAAGATTTATTGAATGGACGTGGTATGTACAGTGTAGGTTGTTAAATAAAATTGCTGTTTATAATTGGAATTTAACTGGAAAGCACAAATGCAACTATAAAGCAGAAATGATAAAAACAAAAAGTTTGATACATATTTTTGTGGCAGCCTTATACCAAATTGTATATGTCAGTATGTCAGAAAAAGCCAACATGTAAGTTACATGTACATGTAGCTTTTTTTATGAACTACCGGGTATGTACATGTACCGGTACATGTATAGAGAGCTCTTTATGACATGGCCTGGGTCTTGGAACTGCCAATGTCAGACTCAAGGAGCATAAGAAGTGACAAGTGACGTACCGGTAAGAACAGCATTCTTGAGTTGACAGTTAAGCCGCCTTTCCATATGTTGGTTTTTCATCTGTCTTGCATTTTTCGTCCGTTTGCGTCTGAATCGCTTCATAGACCGATACAAACGGACGAGTGCAGCGCAACGGGCGCAATACGTATGAAAAACAGACCTGGAAAGGCGGCTTTGCAAATGGAGAAGTATAATATACAGTTACCGAGTGTGTGAGTTGCATCATTTTCTTAAAATGCATTACATGTACATGTATAACGCTCTACATGTACCCGGTAGCTGGCCGAAGTAAGCTCAATTGATCACGTTCACAGATGCCATCTTCTTAGGAAAAAATTGCTACTTCGTATTAAACGCCATAAAGTACGTGCACGCGTGTGCTAAAAAACATGTTCCAAACACGCGCACGTGTTGCTTGAAATTTGTTCGAAATACGGCGCAACTGATGCGCGTCACAAAAAAAATACGCTCAAAATCATGATGCACGTGGCAATTTGCAGTAAGTTACGTCACTTGAACATGATCAATTATGGATGACCTGAGGTCTTTTGTACATGTACATGTATGTATGCTGTTGTTTTTCTACTATCCGGTTAGTAAGTGCTACATGTATTGTACTGTACATGTACGTCACACGCGCACGGGCTGCCGTTAGTTTGTACATGTAGTTCTGGTTCCAACTGGAACCGGAAGTAATACAAACTACATGTAATATAAACTAAATAAACTAATGGCAGCGCGTGCGTGTTTGATGCATACTGTCAAAACTCGTAGTTAACTTAATAAAATAAAGCTCCATAGCCATTCATTCTTTGTCAGCCATTCATTCTTTGTTCCTGAGTGCTCTCATTCCACTTCCCACTGAGCAGGGAGTGAGAATCTATTTTGTACATGTAGTTCACGAACGATGTTCGCGTCTTTGTTCTCGGCATTTAAAACTCCATTCTCGTGTTCTGGCAACACACGAAACGGGTTTTGAATACTTCTTGATACTTCACTGCCTAATCATTACACAAATCAACCATTTCTTCCTGCCTCTGCTCTTTATACATGTATGATCAGAGTTATGGGGTATCGTCAACAATGCCGGGGTGTGCCTATATGCTGAGACAGAAATTACTACCGTTAATGCCTTCAAGAAGATGTGGGAAGTCAACTGCCTGGGGCATTTTCGAATGGTGAAGACGTTTCTACCGCTGCTGAGGAAATCTAGAGGCAGGATAGTCAACGTTACCAGCATGTGTGGTATGTTCGGCTCTTTAAACAAAATGATAAATACATGTCCTTTAATAATAATAATAGCTATTCTATATTATGTAACTGGAAAATCAAAGCACTGTTGCCATTGTTATCGCTGCCTCAGAATCATATCGCTTCGTCTACATGTGTAGGCGTGCTGCCCGGCTATGGTGCACATCGTATCACCACTTAGATTGTAACATTCCCCCTATTGAAAAATGTGCACGCACACACAAACAAAAACGCCTGTGCCAAAATTAGTGTACAATAATGCCTGTACATTGTTTGTAACAAGCACAATGAAAGAAAAACAACCTGATGTACATGTACAGCACTTTGAATTCAACGCGACGCATATCACAAGATCTGTAGGAAAGTACATGTACATACGTGTACACAAAATGATAAAAGTGGTTGGCTGGTCTTAAAGGCCCAGTGGATCATTTGCAATGACCCCAAAAAGTAATCGACGAGTTTACAGGGGAAAAGTTCTGAAAGTAAAGATTTAATTAATAGCAACTATCCAATGAAAGGTTTCCGCTCAAAATTATGTAATTTTACCAGAAAATAAGCCGTAAAGATGAAATTATTTAGATCATTTGCAAACGATTTACTTATTTTTGGTTCGCATCTACGCGGTCCAAAATGCATGGGCGCTGTGTACTCCGTGTGCGTATTCCAACGCGATGCATTTTTATGGATCGCGCGCACACGCAGTATGTGCGCCACAGAGTGCATGACGCAAGCCACAAAGTACCCGATCAACTGAGAACGAATATTTGAAACACCCCGACAAGACCAGGAAAATGCATATGGATTTTCATGGTTTTTTTAAACGTGGTATATTTGACAAAGCTGAAATTTCTTCGGATGAGTTTGTTGATGTCTTTCTTTTGATTTATAATGGTTTTATTCGCATAATCGCTCAAAAACAGATCATCTACAGGGCCTTTAAACAGACTAATTGCTAGAGAAAAAGGACCCTGGATGCTGAAAATGATCCTCGCCTTGCAGCTTGGGCAGTGTCATTGTCCAGGGACCAATTTCATTGAGCTGTTTAGCAGCTGATTTTTAGATAACGGAAGCACCGCAACATCTTCGCTAGCTTCAGAGGCAAAATTTGCTAAACACTAGTGACGCACCAATCCCCATTTCCAAGCACTCGCATGCTTGAGCACGCTGCGGCCGTGAATTAGCGGTAACGTTAGCACAACTTTTTTGCTACATTAAGCACCCGCCTGTTGCTAACGCTTAAGCAGTGCCATGAAATTGGCCCCAGGGGCGATATTCAATTCAATACTTAATGCAAATATATAAGAATTTTACTTAGTTTTTAGCAGGCAGGGAAGCACACTTAAGTAAATTATTGCATACATCACACGCACACTTGACCGGTTTTGTTTGGGTGCGCGTACAGAGTTAGTAAAACGCACATAAGAAGGCGCGGTTTATGGTGCATCTCACGCTGTATTCGATTGGCTGTACATGTAGAGGGAGTTCTGTGCTCTGCATTAATTTCTAACGTCACAATATATCTAAGTATTTTACTTACTGAAGTAAAATTCTTAGAAGGCATTGGAATACGAGATAGGACATTTTCTTAGCCAAGCCAAATACTAAGTAAAGTTTTTACTTAATTTAAGTATTGAATTGAATACCGCCCCAGGTCCCTAGCCAGTTTTAAACGTACTGTTCAAGCATTTATTTTCAGTACTTTATTTGGTTTGTTCCTGTCCTAGATAAAGTTGCAGTACCAAGTTTTCCAGCTTATTGCAGCTCCAAAGCAGCAGCTCTAGGGTTCTCCAATGTACTACGAATGGAACTCAAGAAATGGGGCATTGCTGTGTCCATCATACAACCAGGGGGCTTCAAAACACGTAAGCTACATGTACATGTACAAGTAGTTGTTGTTTTGCCGTACCTATAGACCTTTATCACGATACGGCTACATGTATATCTTCGTCTTGTTCCCCATATGCATCTGCGTGACAGCTTGTCATCATCATCATGCTGTCACTCGATATCGAGTTTGACATCGGTAACGTAAACTCAGGTAGATACACTGAAGTTGCAACGGCGCTGGTGTGCAAACAGGACTATGCGGCTGAAAATTCTTCTTCCGCAGTTATTATTATTATTATTATTATTATTTCTTTCTGGTATTCATACCAAGGATTTCTCAATAGTGCTCATTGCACTGTCACTCGCAAGCGTAAGGAAACCCATGAAGAATTAGAATTATAAATGGCCAGAGACACCATACCAGGGAATCCCCTTGCTCTTCACGAAAGAATGCTCTGGGATCTTTAGAGTGCATTACCATTACCTAACACACTGGACCAATGGCTTTACATCCCTTCCAAAGGATGGAGCAAGTGTGGTTGAGTGCCTTGCCCAAGGGCACAGGTACCGCAGCTGGATTCGAACCCGCAATCCCAAGTTTTTACCCATGATTGGGAGTCAATGACCAAACCACACGGCCACTGTACCCCAGTTGCATTGGTAGGAGGGTTGTGGCTGGTCCGGTGGGTATGGCTGGTGCCTTCTCTGTCGTCTGATTTCAGCTTGCTGGTTACATTTAGATTCTGCATCCAGAATGCCCCGCTTAATAGCGTGCCGCCATTCCAGCTTACACTTGGCAGTGTTGAGGGGATGTTGGCGGACTTTAGGTGTCTTTTGAGGCAGTCTTTGGCCGGCCCTGATGATGACGTCCTTCAGAGAGCTCTCCATAGAATACTGCCTTTGTGCGACTATCATCCATTATGACGACGTGCCCGGCCCATTTAAGGTGTCTTGCCATCAGGATGAATTCCATACTCGACATGAAGGCACGCTCAAGGACCTCTGTATTTGTAATATGGTCATGCCATTTAATCCCACGGATAGACCGTACATGTAGATGGCGCATCTGGATGCTGGATAGTTTCCTTATGTGTTTTCTGTAGAGAGTGTAAGTTTCTGCAGAATAGAGGAGGCAGGGCAGGACCACAGCTCTATAAACACTGCATTTGGTGAGAGGTTTGATGCCACGCCGAGACCAGAGCCTTTTTGTGAGACAGCCAAAGGCACTTGATGCTGATGAGATTCTTGCAGCTAGCTCTGCATCAAGGCTGTGGTCATTAGCAACTGTACTGCCGAGTTATATATATTTATCGACGGCATTCAGGAGAGTGTTGTTAATGTAGACCTCTGGTTTTTTCTATATGCCTCCCTGGGTGGAGGTTGGTACATGGCCTCCGTTTTTTGTGTGTTAATTTCGAGGCCGAAGCCTGTACTGATTTTGGTAAATTTTGTAATGAGGTGCTGAATGGCAGACATGGAGTGTGCAACAAGTGCAGTGTCAACCCCTCCTCCTCCCTCCGTGCGTACGTACTTTATGGATGGCTCCTAATCTCTGGGATTGCCAAGTTTAGAAATACTCTTCATATAATTGCTTAATCCGGAGAAAAATAGCAAAAAGTCACTAAATTGTGCAAAAATATCGTAACAAATACAGACAACCGCGTACATACTGTACGTTCAGGCCGATTTCGTTCTCACCGCACGCAGGCACGCCGACCACGCGCACGCCGAGCGAAATCCATATTTTTTTTGTAGAAAATGATAGCACGCCATACTTAGTGATCTGGCATGATGGTTCAGACCGCATGTGTCCATTCATGTAAGAAACAGCCAAACACGGGATGAGAGAGGATTATGACCCGCTCTGGAAAAAGGTAGTGTAAGTCGTGCAGGCTAGGTCAAGTTTAAGATTAAAATACCAAAACACAAAGGAAATTCTTGGCAGTGCCCAGATACCACCTGGAATGTCCGTGCTCTGCCTGGAATTTCCATTGTGTTTTGGTATTTTAATGAGCGGGGATCTGCCACAGAGATTTCTACTTATGGTCGCGAAAACTCGACCTAGCCTGCGAGACGTACATGTATGCTACCTTTTTCCAGAGCCGGGTCACAATATAGTCCTCATCAGGATTAGAACCCAAGACCTCGGGTAAACAGGACAGATGCTCTACCAGCTGAGCTATGAGGCACAATGGTATAAGTATAATCCCTGAGGTTCTCTCTGACTTTTCTCTCAGTGTTGCTTGGTGTAGGGGAAACCCAAGAGAGTACACTGTGCCCCATATGTACGTGTAGCTCGGCTGGTACAGTGTACCGGTAGAACATCTATCCAGTTTCCCAGTAGCCTTTTGGCAAGGCTTTATGGCTTTGGGGTTATATTATTTTGTAAAATGTGGGATAATTGAGCGTCTTGAGCGGAGTATATAAACGCTGGGCGAACGTTATGCCTTCTGTCTTGCCATAAAGCTTTTTTCGAACTGGCTACTGCTACATTATTCATTACATGCAAGTAGTTGACCCGAACGTGCACGTCACAACATCATTACACTCTACACATAAACATTTTACAAACTGTCAACTGAGCCAATGAGCGCTAGGTACCTATTTTGCACGCGCGCGTGTGATGCAAGTTCCCACGGGACAATCCGACCAATCACATCGCCTGGGGCTCGGGTTCAAATCCTGTTGAGAACCATATGATTCTTCTCTCATCCTTAGTTTTTATTTTTTTTAAATGGTATTTCTATTTTCATAATAATTTGGCAGTTTGCTGATCCTGTATAGTGTTTGTCACTGAGTTATTTATTATTTTTTTATTTTAGAAGCAGTTGTTGGTACGCAGTTCCTAACGAGGTACCAACAGTTACTTGCTGCCCTTAATCCAAGGATAGCGGACGACTACGGCAAACGCTACTTCTCAACTGCGCTGGACTCCATGTACAAATCGGACGATTTTCGATTGATAGAAGATTTTTCACCCGTCAGCACGGCAGTCGCGCATGCCCTCTTTTCAAAGAGGCCGCGCTCACATTACTTATGCGGGACACCAACGATCTTCTTGGACTGGATAGCCAATCACATGCCGGCTTTTGTCAATGATGCCATGGGGATGCTGGTGACGGGAACGTATGTACCAGAGAGCGCCCTCCCGACAGAGGATGAAAAGCAGGCGACGTCGGAGCGACGTCGGTCGCAGCGCACTGCCAAGAACCAGCGTGCAAACATGCCCCCTAAACAGGTTCACTTTCAGCTGGGAGCCGGTGACACTTCTAGTAGGGAAAGCAGTACTAATGGAATCCAAAATGTGGGAACCACTGAAAGTGCAAAACAGGAAGACACAAGCATTGAAAATGTTCGGGATTCTACGCAATCTAGCTCATAAGTAGTTAAAAACTAACCAAGTAATTTATTGATATTTTACTTGTACTAATGACAGAATTGTACTGAATTGTACACTGTCATAAAAAATATTTCTATGCAGTTTGTGTACATGTACTCATATTTTACCAAATGAAATGCTTTTGAAATGTAAATTATTTTAATACTGGGTTAGAATTTTTAATTTTTGCAATGAAATATATTAACTACATGTAGGTAATTTTGACTTGGTTGTTGCCTTTTAGACATTGTCTAATGGTCAACTTACATGTACATTGATCTGAGGGTCTCTTCATGGTAAAAGGGATCATTTTTGGTGAACAACATATTTTCGTGCAAATGCCTTTTTTAAGCCTAGCGTACATCGACGTTGCAACTGGAAGCAACTCAACTGATCAGTTGCTGTCAATGTGTGCGTAGCGCGCTCATCGACAGCAGCTGATCAGCTGCGCAACTAGCGGCAACTAGGAGCATCCAGCTATGTCTACATTTCCAGAGCGCGCACATTGACACGGCAACTCCGTAAAGCCTAGAGTACATGACCTCGGAACTGGAAGCAACTGTTGCTTGCAGTTGCTGTCGATGTGCGCACACGGGATCAGATGCACGCGAGCAACTGACGGCAACTAGTTGCAAGTACATGTACGCGTACATCGACGCAACTGGGTACAACTAGTTGCCAGAAAATAGAACATGAGCAACTCACGGCAACTGGGATTTTTACTTTTTAAGCAACTGATCAGTTGCTCCCAATTGCCGCGAGCTGCTTCCAGTTGCTAAAAACACCAGTTGCCACTAGTTGCTTCTTGTTGCAATGTTGATGTACGCTAGGCTTTAGGCTTCTAAAAGGTAACAAGTAACTAGTGTGGAAACATACAACAACAACAAAGTATAAATTGTCCATTTGAGGTACATGTACATGTACATGCAACCATAAACCCTCATTGCCCTCTGTCTTTGTCACGTATGCATTTATACACATGTGAGCCTTTAGAAAGGAAAACTGTACATGCATGTTATCATTTTCAGTACAGTAACTTGAAGCTCTTTTATTCTGCAAGAAGGTAAACAAAAAGAATTTGTACTAAAATGTTACCATGGAAAGATGGGACTTATAACAGGGTTTACAGTTGCAGGTTTTTCTCACAGCAGTAGTTTTGCAAAAATAATTTTATGAATACTGTCCTGTGAAAGTAGGTCTGTGCTGGTACACGAAAGTAGTAAAACCAGTGGAAGAATTCTTGAGCAGAACATCATAAAATGGAATTCTGTGTCAAAGAAGCACTACTTCTGCAGCATGAGAAATTTAATGTTCTTTTGACTTTCAAAAGAAGAAACTGAAATTATAAATTCAAAAAAGCTTGTAACAAGCTGTAATATGGCAACTGATGAAAGTGGAAAGTTTAACTTAATCAAAGCACATTACAATGTACTAGTAAAATCAAAACATGCAATGGATTAAAAAAAGCAATTTTTGTAGATGCTCAAAGCCTCAAACATCTAGTACAATAACATGTACAAATAGAAATATTCATCTATACAAACCAATCTGGTAATGACCTGACTGGAAGGTGACATGTTTACTGCGTCAGGTGACAGAATCTGGCCAATCATTAGCCTATGTCACACACTCAAGCGTGACCGCTTAAAGCGGACAATTGTCAACATGGCGGCCGAACACAAAAGCTCAACTCTTTGTTCCATTCTCCATATTGACAATTGTTCGCTCTCGGTCCTCAATGTGCATGCGCACACGTCACGCTTGAGTGATTTGAAAGAGGCTATAAAAATGGCAAGTGTTATCCAGCCTTGGTCTTGGGTGACATCACGCAGCGCTTCGCAGGAATTGTTGCCAAGGTGAGCGGATGCCCCAAGCTAATAGACTACTCAAGTGTGATGTCAGTTACCAGGGTACCGGTAACTTGGTTATAAACATTCACTGGTAATCCGAACCATCCATTGCAAAAGTGCAGGGAAACAGTTTGTTGGTTTTAGTGTAGACCCAGTAACCTTGGCAACACACAAAGGGTGGCTTTTTTGCTTTAGTACTCAATGGTGGATATACAGGAAAGTAGGCCCAATACCAAATTGTGTCTATATAAGACAAAGTCACTGTGAACTGCTTGTCAAAAAGATATAGTCGCACAATGGTCTCGTGATATGCAAGATATTTGTACTACATGTATTTTATGTTGGTTTTTTTATACGTATGATTTTGACAGTACTAGTGCATTTATTTGGAATAAATTTGTTTTTAAAAATAATTCAAAAGCCTAATATATTACAGAATATTTCTTCAACATTTGCAAAAATATGTGCAAAAACTAGCTCACTTGTGAGCCTTGCAACTGAAAGCAACTAGTAGTGCCAACTAGAAGCAACTCGCTGCAACTGGGAGCAACTGATCAGTTGCTTAAAAAGGTTGATGTACGAGCACTTGCAACTACTGGCAATTCCAGTTGCCGCGAGCTGCTCATGTTCTACTTAAATTAACTTTCTGACAACTAGTTGTACATGTATCCAGTTGCAGTCAGTTTCGTCGATGTACACGTACTTAAAATTGGTGTTGGTTGAACGAGTGCGTCTGATCTCGTGGGCGCACGCGCACATCCACAGCAACTGATCAGTCAAGTTGCTTCTACTTGCAAGGTTGATGTATACGCTAGGCTTTACCCGAGTTGCCGTGTCGATGTGCGCGCTCTGGAAATGTAGACCTGGCTGGATGCTCCCGTTTGCCGCTAGATGCACAACTGATCAGTTGCTGTCGATCATGAGTGTGCTACACGCACATCGACAGCAACTGATCAGTTGAGTTGCTTCCAGTTAAGAGGTCGATGTCATGCTAGGCTTTAAGGCACAGGCTCGTGTGACGAAATACGCAGCTCCATAGCAAAGGCATGGAGCTGCGTATTTCGTGGCACGGATTTGGCGCGCCCACATTGCTGACGAGCCTGTGCCTTTAAATGCATGTGGAACATCCTTTCTATTATCACTGCAGCAATTAAAACTGTTCTGAATAGGGCACAAAAGTTAGTTTTTGGGAAAATGCTTGTTTTGGAATGGGCCACATGCGTGAATGGATGGAGGTTTTTTTTTTTAGGGTGCGGGGTGGGGTTGTGCAGTGTACACAATTTTTATAAAAAGACAAAATTACATGTACCACCATAGATAAAGGTATGGTAATTCAGCAATTGTTCACTGAAATTACAGCACTAGGTTTTCAGTAGTTTTAGAAAAAAAAGGAAGGAATGTGCCTTCCTCCGTACTTTAACATGTTGGCAACATTGGGTCTTTGTAAATGTAGCTTAGAGTTAAGTTTTTGTTTAAACTTCTTAGAAAATAGATACATTTTTGGGGGTAAATTTGGGACAAAGAAGTGCTTCCTATTTTTACTGTAAATTTTACTTAAATCGATCCAAAACATAACGACGTCACTCTTTGTTTCCATGTGTGCTATTGTACTGCAGCCTTAAGGAACTAGAATACAGAAGGTTCGTATTTCCTTGGGAAATCACACATAAACAGAGTAATGTCATTTATTTAATTAGCGTTGGCTGCCTGGCTGGGCTTTTACCCATTATACTACTTGTGAAAAAAAAACATGTCTTACTTTTGATTTTAAAAAACGGATTTAAACCAAATTTTCACATCATGTAAACAAGGCTTGACAAATTTTACTGAGTGAGTTTTTTCATTTTTGGACAAGAGGGTGAGATTTAAAAGCCACAAGAAAAACCTCTCAATTTCAGAATTTGCCACTTTCGACTTTGCATCCTCTATTGTCAAGGCAATTGTCTATGTCTGAGGTCCCTTTGCACCTCTTGTTGAGTTGCGCGAAACGATCAAGATGGTTTGTAATAACATTACGGATGATCCTGCATTTCCTCAGAAGCTTTTGGCTGCAGCATGCACATTCCATTAGTAGTGGTGTATCGATATTGGAGGAGGCCAAGTCGAAAGTGGCAAATTCTGAAATTGACCTTTTTTCGTATGGCTGTAAAATCTCGCCATCTTGGTCAAAACTGATGAAACTCACTCAATAAAATTTATCAAACCTTGTTTGCATGATGTGACATTTTGGTTAAAATCCGTTAGAACATAAAGTTATTTAAGATCAAAAGTACGACAAGTTTTTTTTTTACACATAGTAAAGTCACTGCCAAGGTATACTATACATGTACTATCAAGACACTTATTATTTGGACACATCAATTTTATTTGGACACCGGGCGAGATTCAGAACAAGTGTTAATCAATGCGGGGTTGAACGGCCCTAGGGCGAGTTCGCCCCAGGGATATCATTGTTCTAGTGGGAAAAGGCCTAATTACATGTAGTTTTCTGCCCAAAATACGAATTTCCATTCCAAATCCCATTTTGGAACCAGTAGAAATAATAAAATTGAAGGCATTATTGTTCATATACACTAGTTCATTATACGTGTAGCAATTTTACTGAAAAGTGCCACCTTCTTTGGGAAGCAACTAGGTACATGTATGAACAGATAAGCAATTTTACTGTAAATTTGCCTTACTGAATTTTATCAAAATAAAGTCTTTTAGTTGCCTTGAATATATTTCTAAATTTCTTTGTATGATATTGTTTTCGTGCCTTTGTACAGTTAGTTTAAATATTTCAAAAAAATAAATAGCAAATTTTGTAACAATGTTTGTTACAAATGTTGCTACAAATTCATTTATGCAAATATTTTGTTTAGTATCAGTTGTGGGACACTGTCACCGTGTTTACACTGGTCCCGAGCTCGGGATCAAACACCGAGCTCGGGATCAGCCCCGGATCACAACTGAGTGTCAATTAAAGGGCCTCCTTACTTCCACAAGTACCCTTAAATTTTTGATTTGAGATTTTTCAAAGAGTGTATTTTAAAATAAAGGGTGTAAAAGTTCAAAAAACAAATTTGAAAAAAGTTGCGCACAAACATTATTTTTACTATTATTTTTTAACCAGTAAAATCGTATCCTAATAAGAAATGGAATGTGCCTATGTATCTCAATGTTTAGGCATGCAGTTTGTAATAATTTTATTGTAAATTGCACAAATCATCAGAATATATTGATGGTACTTATAGTGCCATAAGGGAATTACAGTACATGTACATGTTATATTACCGGACAGTTGACTTCCTTAAAAATTTTCTTTCAAAGATTGCTGTAATTTTAACAATGTTTCTAAATTTTCTAATGTCAATTGTCATTCTGTGCATGATAATATTGTACCCAAAAGGGTCAGGGGGTCTATATTTCATAATCAAAACTTTGTTTATGTCTGTCGTGATAAAAGGTGCACACCACTAAATCAGGCCCCCATAAGAACCATGCAATGCTAAATGCCCAATTTTCAAAAATCATTTTAAAATACTCAACTCTCTCAGCGTCTTAGGACAACCGCCAAAATACATGTACTCGCTGAAGTCTCATCTTTTCGATTCTGTTCAATGTTATGGGGGTAATCTGTCACTTTTATTCCCTAATTTCCACTTGAAGCAAAACTACCCCTGCAAGAGTGAAAATAGCAAGCGTCCATTTTGGAAAAAGTCACATACACTACTCAAAATGTTGAGTATACACTGGGTGTATACCCAAATGAAGTTGGGCTCTTTACTTATGTTTTATGTCCGCACACTTTAAAATTTTGTATGTGATCTGTCAATGTTTTTTTTATTCCCTCGGCACTTAAAATTATACTCAGTTTCTCGTCAATGCGTTGCACAAAATATTGTGTCGTGTGGCAAGAATTAAAATAAAAAAAAAAAGATCTTTTGAGTTCATTTAATTGCATGACTTGTCAATCTTTCTATTTTATTTTTCCTTTAAAAATAAGTAAATAAATATATAAATACAAAAATACACCATAAACAATTAGGTGAACATCAAAGGCATTATTGCTGGTGATTATTATAATCTTATGCAATATATAGTACCAAAGCCAAAATAATTTATTATTTTTGAGTTCCTAGACCAATAAAAAAAATATACTGAACATTAGAAAAATTTTAATAAACTAACCTGCAGAAATTTCCTCCATGGTTAATGCAAGAATGTTTTGAGAAAAAAAAGATATGTAAAAAGCTTCGGCAAACAAGCACAGTACCCCTTTTGAGGTGTCCAGACGTTGGCACAAAATTATCCATTTTAAATTAAAAAATGTTCAGGTGAACACAGACGGTCTCATTTAAAACAGTCTGCAAATTTGCTCCGCTTTTTATGAATGTTATCAATTTTTTTGTTAGCTGAACAGGAAAAATGAACTTTAACCACAGGCATTATATTATAAGCACGTGCAAGCTGCCCAAAGTTTTCGAGAAGATCCCTTTACAAAGGAACAAAATAAATGGAAGTAGGCTACACGCAAGCCATGCGCAAACAAATCTAGGTGTGTCAAAGCTAAACAATAAGTTTGCTACATGAATAATCGTATATAATGTGTAATCTAGAAAATGGTCTAGACAGTTTCGACAAAACTCCAGGAAGAATGAAACAAAAAAGTTTCCAAAAAATTTTGCCACTCCCGCGAGCCGGATTCGAACCAGCGACCTATGGATATCAGTGTATAACCTCTACAGTCCACCGCTCTACCAACTGAGCTATCGAGGGATGCTGATAAGTCAGGGAAATGCTGAATGAATTAAATGCAAGTACGGTATTTTGTATGTACAGTACACCGTTGAATAGAAATAGCGCCCTCTAGAAATAAAAGTTTAACTCTATATATTCGGCCGGCTGAAGGTTTGATCGAAACACGCAGCTAGCTCCATGCCTTTGCTATGGAGCTATATACGCGTATTGCGTGGCACACATTTGGCGGGCGCGCATTTGCTGACGAGCCTGTGCCTTTAATATTCAGTCACCTATAAAAAGCCAATTTCATGATATGACGCTGCATGCATGATGCATGCTAAGCACACAACATTGCACTTTTTGTAAGAACATGAAGAATGTCAGTACGATTGTCATGCATGATACATCGATATGTTTTGTACCTCAGATTGTGTGTCAAGACAAGAATGTTTGTGGCCATTTTGAGGACGGTAAACCGGGTGAACACTGTTGCGTTTGTTGGTTATGTTGGCCATTTGTAGGCCGCGCCGGGCCGCCGGTGCAAATGCGGGGCAAGGCCAGGGAATCGCACGTCGACGTCGCAATGTTAAAAGAGAGATACACGGTCCATTTATATAATATTACTCGCCCGGTAACTCGGCCCACCTGGAACAGCGCGAGCTGGTGTTGGTCCATGCCCCTGACGAAATGCTTTGTGCAATGTTATGTCGTATATCATCCTGCCGAAGTCCTTTCGATCACAGGCCCGCGCGCACATTTTTTTTTTACACCACTGCGAGGGGAATTTGGCAGAAAACGCACCATTTCACTGCTGGTGAAAAGACTATACCCGACTAAAGTTCCCCGTACGTATTATACATGTGCTATACAATGCGCTGTATATGTGCATGTAGATTGTGTACGTACGTACGTACGTGTACTGTACATGCAAGATAAATTTCATGATTGATTAGAAAGGGGAAAAAAAAGAACTGCATACATATTAAAATATCAGCCAAAGGATCAGTCCATATTTTTTTATGTTGAATGAATGGTGAAATATTTTTGTAAAAAAAAAACACCATCGATCGACAACATGTCCCAAAAGTATGTATAAGCCCATAGGCCTAAGGCATATGTCTGTTCTAAACCATCATACGCGCTATTATCAACTCCTGTCATAACTTCTAACCAATCAAACGTTTTGATCGTTCTTTCGAAATGACGTTGCGATCGTTCTTTCGAGACGACGTTTCGATCGTCCTTTCGAGACGACGTTGCGATCGTTCTTTCGAAATGACGTTGCGATCGTTCTTTCGAGACGACGTTTCGATCGTCCTTTTGAGACGACGTTGCGATCGTTCTTTCGAAACGACGTTGCGATCGTTCTTTCGAAATGACGTTGCGATCGTTCTTTCGAGACGACGTTTCGATCGTCCTTTCGAGGCGACGTTTCGGTCGTTCTTTCGAAACAACGTTTCGGTCGTTCTTTCGAAATGTGCGTTTCGATCATTCTTTAAAAACGTTTCGATCGTTCTTTCGAAACGACGTTTAGGTCGTTCTTTTAAAACACTTTTAGATTTTTTTTTTTTAAACACTATAATTTGCCCCTTGAAGCACTTTTTGTTACCTATAAAGTCACTTTTCAAACATTCCCTCCAAACACTTTTTCAATCACTTCTTCTATAAAATACTCCGAAAATTCTGATTTTGAGAATTGTAAAATTCTTTAGAATTACCCAGTAAAAGCATCAGTCATGTCAGTAGGTGCATATTTGATATGGAAAAACCCCGTTGAGGGTGGGAAAATATAGAAGACTTTCACAGGGAACACATATTTTTCAGCCTATGTGTAGTATCATTAAACTATGTTTTGCATACAAGATCTCGAAGCCAAGATCGGCTACCCCTCATTTTTTTCTGTGTTGAAAAGTCACCGGTATCAAATCGACAGACACGCGGTTTGCAGTCATTGGCTTATGGGGCTTATTACGCATGCGCGACTTTTTCGTAGTCTTTGTACGTGCGCTGTAACATAGGATTACCCCTCGCAGTGGTGTAAAAAAAAAATGCGCGGCCCGCGCGCACCCGTACCCGAATCCAGCGATCGCGAGATGTTGTGAAGCGATCTCTTTGTCCGCCATACTGTCAAGGTCATCGTTTGTAGTACATGTAGGCCTACATAATCTATATGCAGTGGATTGATCGTTTCTTGGTAAAACGTCCACGTGTTATCGCAGTTGTATCAATTGTTTCCCCCACTCCTCCCCGGCCCCCTCCCCCGCCCCCCGGGCTACCCCACCTAAGAGGTGGGGATTGTCACTTTTTTGTGACAAAATCGATTCCCATCCCTGGGGCAACATTTAGGTGACAAAAATCCCCACCCTCGGGTGCAAAACATGCGCGTCTTGTATACAAATACACCGGTCAAATGCCCCCACCCTGAGGCATGAAAAACGTGACCAAACCCCCACCTAGGGGGTGGGGCAGCGCGGGGGGTGGGGGGTGGGGGATGGGGGGGGGTGGGGGGGGGTGGGAGGGGGGGGGGGGGGGGGGACAATTGATAGGTGCATAATTAGAGTTAAACTGAGTCAAAGTGTTCGCCATTATTCTGCGTGGCCGAGGTTGGAAAAAATGTTTGCCGAGTTTAAAATACTGTGAGGAACAGGCGGGTTTACAGGGGGAATTCTTTCTCTCACTCATATAGTACATGAGACGGAGTTTCAGAATGATACAGGTGCAGCCTACAAGCACAGTTCATACAGTTGGAAAGATCTCACGGCACATCAGACGCTAAAGGCTGCCGTGGCAGATTGGTTAGAGAAAACTTCCACCATGGGTTGTAGAACATGCTATAGAGAGGCGCGAGAAAAGCGGGCGTGTGGGTTATCAGACGGATTCAGATTCAGGTTGTCAGCAATGAGTATCTGGCTATGTCTCTCAGAGATGAGCTTTAATTGGGTCACCGGAGTTACGTCTGAAGGATGGAAAGAGTGTGGAATTAGTAAAGGTACTCCCTATAAAGAATATACACTCGACCAAAAAAGTTCTGTCACCAGTAAGACATTTGTATATATTTATTATGAAATTTGATTTAATGTAGGAAAATAATATATCAAATTTTAGCCGAACATATCCCTCAAAGGAATAGAGCTCAGAGAGATCATGATGGCAAACTTCACTGAACGATATACAACAAAGGAGTGTGGGGTCAGAATGAAAAACACCAAAGAACAATGCAACTTGTGATTTGGGAAATTTGTGTGTATAGACAATTAGGAAATTTTTAAGTTAGTTTAGATTTATCAATGTCTTGTCAAAAACATCCAAATCAAAATGGTTAAATTGTCCAATCTGAATCGTGCCATTGCATTAGGTATGGTGGAAGAAAAATACTGAACTGTAACTCCCCTTGCTTGAGTGCAATAAAGTTGACATCGTTGTTTTTTTGTGTTTTTCATTCTGACCCCACACTCCTTTGTTGCATTCCTGTTCAGTGAAGCTTGCCATCATGATCTCTCTTGAGCTCTATTCCTTTGAGGGATATGTTCAGCTAAAATTTGATATATTATTTTCTTACATTAAATCCAATATCTATAAATGTCTTACTGGTGACAGAACTTTTTTTGGTGGAGTGTATTTGGACTGGAAAGAATCAGTACAGCGAATACGCCAAGTGCAAGCCTTTGCGAATTGCGCGAGCGGCCGTGACAGGGGGCAGTCACATTATCACCGTGCGTCATACACGAGTAGACACTCTGTGGATCTATTGCCACATTATTATGCAGTATATGAAAACCTACCCCCTGTCAAAAGATCTATAGAGGAGACTGAGTCCTTCCTTTCGGGGTCAGATGGGATGGAACAGGGTACAATTAAAGAGGAGTAACCCGTTTCCGGTGAGATGGGGATGAGACACATCCCAAATCTCCACACCGTGATGTCTTGAGCTATGTAACCCGCTCAGTGGAGGCACTGAAGTGGCCACCTACAGCTGCAAAGCGTGATACCCTCATCAGTGGGCCAATGGCCGCTGAGGAGGGAGAGGAGAGCAGTTATAGAGAAGGAAAAGGGAAAAGGGAGCCAAGGCAACGCCCAAATATACATGTAACTCCGGACATATCGGGAAGGTACTCTGAAAAGAGTGTCACAAGAAGAAAGAAGAGCGAAGGCTGGAATGTTTGAGTGTCGGAGGACGTGTCACCTGAGAAGAAGCGCACATAATAGTGCATGGGCTCTTGAAAGTGTTAAAAAGAGATTTGGGTCAGGAAAACAGAGCGAAAATTAGTGCCTCTTTGAATTGAGACATCATTGGCAAGGACCGAAAGAGAGCCTACAAGATATGCCAAGCCAGGCATCCAAGAGTTGGTAACCAGAGTGTACACCCCGACATTAAAGGGGATTTGCGTAACATTTGCTATAGGAATCACCTATTCAATGCGGCGGGCAGTCGTTCTGTCCGAGAAAAGGATTAATCGGGCCTGAACTCAAACCTAACTTGGATGACAGATCAGCATAGGCTATTGGAAAGTTAGCCCACGAAGATGGCAAGTGTTTGATTCAGGAGTACAAAAGAGAGGTTCGGTAAAATAGAACAAGAGATCGCTTGATTGTTGGCATAATGGTCAAAGCAAGTCCAGAGTCGAGATGCCAAACGAGGTGTGGAGAGTGGTAATTATGGAGATGTATCTCGCCCCGTGAGTGTGAGAAGCCTAAAAGAAAGACATTAAACCAGGGAAACGGAAGCCAGCTAGCTGACAACTAGACTCGATGGCATGCTGGATACCAGAGAGAGTGTAAGAGACGATTCATACAATGGTAGAGTTGGGGATACAAGAACGACAGGGAGCAGGCAAACAGCACTCAATCTGCCAAGTTCAAGCTCAAATCCCAAGCATGGGTTTATTTGTTGACAGGATATTAGGGCTAGGGGTGCAGAGTGTTGGATTGGCAGACACACTGATCAACATAACAGTTTACTACACGATGCCCAAATAAGAGGAGGCCCGTGCTACAGTCAGACGGAGTGCCCGTTTAACACCTATTGATGGTAACCCCGGCCCTTGCCAGCACTGGGCTACGCTGGAGAAGCATGCGCCTGTTATAGTGGAGCCAGTGCAACACCCTACACTGTCAATGAATACTTAACCAAGGCTAGCATGAGAGAAGCCTGTCTGGGTTCAAAAGGAACTCGGGGGAGGGGGGAGGGGGGAGGGGGGGGGGGGGGAGGGGGGAGGGGGGAGGGGGCGGGGGGGGGGGGGGGGGGGGTGGGGGGGGGGGGGGTTGGAAAGGCTTGCCTTTTGGGGGCCTACCGGTGAAACCAGTAAAACCATCTTTGAACCATGTTTGAACCCACTGCGCATTGCCGAGATGGCCAAGCGATAGTTCGTGACGGAACGGACAAAGGTCTCAGCATGGAGCTATATGTCTGAGTGAAGGAAGACAATGTCAGTCAAAGTTGATTAGTGACTGGGTACACAAAATGATTCGAGAATCTAAAGGGGATGGCGACTAATGCCGGATACGGGCTGTGACTGCTGCTGCATTCTTTGAAAGGCCTGTCTGTTGAAAGGCATGCTGGATAATGAGCGATATGTCAAGTCAGGCTGTCGGAGTCTGGGTCTCGATTAGACAGATTCGACTCTGTATATTTGGTGAAGCATGGCAAGGGATGAATAGGCCTAGGAGACTCTCTTGGGCGGAACCAACAAAAGTGCATCACTAACAGAAGGTATTAAGGCTGAACAATCAGAGGATCAGCACTTGCATGGTGACCAGGTGAGTAGAGGAAACAAAAAAGTAAGCAGGTGAATTGGTTGTATTGCGTAGGAATGACACAGCGGAGCATCATAATTGGTTATCCTTCAGGATACTGGGAGCCTGAGGTCATGAGGGTTCGCTGCAAGAACTACTGTGAGAAAATATTAGCAATTTGTTTGCGCCCTCTTGGTAAAGTGCATGCATACATCGATAGTGTGCATGCTCTGACTACAGGTAAGCAAGCGTAGTAAGTTGAACACGTACAACCATACACAGTGGTAGATCATGGTTGGGTCATGCATGGAGGAAGAAACAACTTCCTCCATGGGTCATGTAATGAACATCAATTCGCTTGAACTCATCAAGGGAAAATATACGCAGCACAGCACAGTGACACCACGAGTTCACGAGACATGTAGATGATACTGTCAGAGTAAAAAAATTGTAATCCATAATAATTTGATAGTTTTGCTTTTTGATGCAGCAGTCACATTGTCATTGTGCGTCATGTACGAGTACGAGTAGGCACTTTGTGAATGTATTGTCACATCAATCATCATTTAAATATGAAAACCTGCCCCCTGTGATGGCCACCGCGGTGCAAAGGGTCTGTACTAATTTGAGAACTGCAACAATTTACAAAGACCAGAAATCTTATGAAATGTCGGGGAAACTATTCTACGTTAAAAATAAACATCGGTAAATTGTTTTCAAATAATTATGACTTTTATTGTTTTATTACCACTGCTTGGCTTGCTACTTACTACATGAATATATTTACCTACTTCCTTTTACATGTTCAGTCATTTAAACCCATAAAATCATCAAAGCACAGAGACAAAATTAGACAAAATCTTTCTTTCAAATTGTCAATATTTTACAAGTATACAATAAGAAAATTATCCTTTTTAAATCTTTTTTTTTTAGAGAAAATTCTTTGCAACAATAAAGGTATAAGGAAACTTAATCTAATTACATGCTTTCATTCTAAAACTACATAACAAAAAATCCGACCCTGAGTTTTTGTCTGTTAACTTTTCATTTTGCAAATTACAATTCACAAAGCTGTACAAATATCAATGTTTTACCAAGCTGGAAGAAACATGGGCAGTGCAATATAAACCCTGGTTCAGTATGATCTTCAACTTGGCTGAATCCAGTTTAAACAAGCTCAGTCCATATGCAGTTTGAACAGGATGCAAACTGGTTTTCAAATAAAGCAATAGCAACCTCATCCCCACGGTGTGCGCTACGTATCCCCTAGTAGGTAAACTTACTTGTTGACAAATGCTATTAATGCTCCACAGCTCAATGCATTGCCTAATATCCAAAATGTCTGGATATGAAAATGATCTCATATACATTTACCACTATGAGAGAGCTTTTGGAACATTAAGCTTGAGCATCCTGGAGGCAAGGTTAAAGTAACACTGCACTAGCTTCTTCAAACTGGTTAACATGGTTAAATTTAAACTGGTTAACACAATTAACCAGTTCACCCAAGTAAATTCTTAACCTGGGCTATACTTGTGTTGGCATAATTGAGGTAGTATCTTGACAAACAACACATTTACTTCGACTACAGACAGGTTTCAACAAAGACACCACAACTTGCATAACATGAATATATCCATTACCTGAATGAAATCGATCTCGAAATATTCCCAAATTAGCAACTACAGTGGCAATACCGAGTTGGCGACATCAGCATTTATGAATATTCATACATGACTGGCTTTTTACATATAAGTTGACCACTGACCAGTTACCATCTTTAACCTCTATATATACATTTACTGTAACGATTTGCATAATTGAACATACCCAACACAACTTCTCACAAAACATCTAAACACCAAGTATTTGTCAACAGCAATTTGCATATTTTGTCATCTGGCACACAAACACAACCAGACCGAGTTTACTCTCAGATGAAAACATGGCAGTAACTACTGCTTCAATACCCATAAACTAAAAGACAAAATCTTCTCGGTTTATTCCGATGCCCGACACACCATGCAAGAGGTCGTAGGTTCAAATGCCACCTGATACTGACAATAAGGTAGCATCAGTGGGATCTACTCAAAAGTTAAATACATGTATAGTAAACCAGAGTGGAAACTTGCTATTACTGTGCCGCCCTTTTGGCATAACGCTTTGGGTGCAAAGATGTTTACTAATGTTCACCACAGTTCCTGTTTGCCTCTATTGCACCCATAGCCTTAGTTTTAGATCCAACTCTATGTATTTGCTTTTAAATAGCAAGCAAGAATTCTCTTTGAAAGACAATAACCAACAGGTATACTATGCCAGTTATTTGCACATGTTTGCACGAAGTTTGGGACTGAAGGGGTAGGCGTGTGTCAATTTGCAACCCATTATTGTTCAGTATAAATTCATGTCAGTATTAGTCTCAAAAGTATACATAGCTTTTAATGATAGCCCATTTTGAATGGAGGTGCAAAAATAAAAATTGGGGCAACAAATTCACTAAAAAACTGAATTCTTTTACACCCCGAAAATTTTCCCCCTGAATTCGCCTATAAACAATTATTTTTTTCTTCAACTAACATACCAACAACTACTAATTTAAACAGTACATGTACATTACTTGTACAATACACACCAAATACCAACAACGCATCGTTCAATTGTACATTCTCAACTGTGCCATAATAATGGCTTCGATAATGGTCATAAAATTTGACCTTTTAGATCACATGACCTTTGACCTAGAGTATCATGGGAAGTTGTCTTCCAAACCCCTGAGACTTACAGCAGACATTCTCAAAAAAGTTTGCTGTAAAATATAACATGGAAGCCAATTTCCTATTAATACTCTATTTTACAAAGGTATGTTTTGATAGTTTAGTCGTACTTTTAATTTAATATTAAAACATTTTGATGCTTTTATACGAAAAGAAAATGCAATACATATGTTAAATTATGTACAACAATTCATTTCTATTAACAATCTACTTGATTCATTTTTTTAAAGCATATATCATTGCAGTTTTAAATTGAAACATCAATTTCTTTCACAAATATTTATTTGATAACTAAACATTTTTAAAGTCCAGTTTGACAGAATGTTTCTTACAAATGAAACAACTGATAGATCAACTGACGTTCTTTTAAAATTGTGGGAATAACTTTCAACAACCTTACATTTTCACTAGGTCATACGACAATTTTTCGTGGGTTAGTTAAATTTCACACCAGTACAGAAATTGTCACATGATATGAAATGCCAGTCTCTCTTCAACTTAGGTTGGAGGTTCGTCACAGTAAGCAAATGTGGATACTCATTGAATCCAAACACGCTTACAAATCTATTGTTAAATCAACAATTAAAACGTGCGGTGAGTGACTACTCTTTAAAGTATTGAAATTTAACAGTTATCGCATTAAATCCAAATAAGTGTTGCATTTAACATGATAAGTGTTGGGTTTTAACATTTTTAAGAGTAGTTACTTACCACACGTTTTAATGGTTGATTTAACAATATATTTTTAAGCGCAAAGTTTTGAACTAAACAAGAGAAAAAAATTTGATTTATGTGAAGTAATATACATGTATTTTACCAAACAAAATAGTTATTTGAAAGAAAAACAATTCCTTAATTCTAACAAACCTACATGTATTAAAATTGGTTGACAAAAGAAGTTTGGTTATTTACCTTAACATGATCAGAATGCTACTAAAAATACAAGAGAAAAACAAAGAAGTTATGCAATGTTTTTACAACAATGTCTGTTAAACAGAGCAGTTACTTTATACACAAATGGCTTTGTTTCTACTTTATTGGCACATTTCACCTTTTCAAACCAGCTATTCCAGTCTGAAGTACAATTTTGTTTTTAAAATTTGAGATGATTAAATAAAAAAAACAATAACAGTTGACTTGTCTTTCCAGTTGTATAGTCCAATAAACAGATAACTTGTGTGTAATAATGAGGTACAAAAGTAAACAACTTGTTTATTTTTCAAACAGACAAGATAAATGGTGGGCTGGTAGAAATTTATCAAAATATTGACTAAGGAAATTTTTGGCAAGATTTCAGAAATATCTATTTTTTTCAAACAACCGACAAAAGATAAAGCAGAAAAATTTGATTGGTTGAACATTTTTAGATACAAGCCAATCAGAAGATACTGCTGCGTAACTGCCATCTCTGGTGGGTTTTCATTGGATGAGATTGTCGGACTGTTTCATTTAAAGAAAAGGGGAATGTCTTCTGTAAAAGGAAATATGACAAGGTACAAATACCAAATCTCTACATGTTGATTTAATTCAATTAATTGCATTTGAACAAACTCAAGTAATATAAGGCACATACAGAGTACTGATTAAACCACTGAAAAGAAGATAAAAATGGAAATGCGGAAGTTACTCCACAAAACAACATAGTCAAGCCCCAGTTTTTAAAAGTTGGCCAATATAAGCTTTGCAAGCACACTTTTTTTTTCAAACGGAGGGGTGGTTAGAGAGGTTCAGGTGACTACCACAAAACAGCCACGGTCTGCCTCGATAGAAAAAACGACCTGGCTAGTGTCAAGTCCCTAACTAACACCGTATTTACACTCGAACCGCCAAAGGTGGATACAGACCCAGCATTTGTATTGCCCCCGCAAAACTGAACATTTGCCGCTTTTACACTACACCTCAATTCGGCTTCAACAGGCCTTTCGAATCCACAAAAGTCACCATTAATTGTAACTGCAGCACATGCGTGAGATGTTAGGTGTTGCGGCACTAGTGCCAGATTGGTCAATTAAATCTACTACACGGCGGGCACCAGCCCCAAGGACACTAAAATTGCTGAATCTGTATTCGGGTAAGCGTTTACACTACAAGCGCCTTGACAATTGCGGGGTTCAACCCTACTCAAAAGGCGACTTGAAAAAGGCGAATCAGATCCGGGTCCGATCCGCCTTTTTGAATTCATCTTTTGGGTTTACACTTAAAGTCTACCCGGCTTCAACTCTTTTTGGAAATTGCAGAGTTCGATTCGGCAAAGGCGAATCAAATGTAAACGGGCCTAAAATTGTTGTGCAGACAGGGCTTATAAATTAAACTTTGCCAGGTAAATCCACTGATTTGTATTCAAAATCACTTTAGCATCTTATTTACATCACTAACAGGTGAAATATGGCAAACACAACACCTGAAATAAATGAAACATTCCGATATTTTAAAATGTTTCAGAGTATCAAAATGAGGTACTTATGCAGAAAAAAAGACCCGGTATGCACATTTTCATTGTTTCTACAAAAAATCCTTTGTAAAGAAAAATTACATGGCCAAAATAATACAAATTGTTTACAAATGATCTTTCTATCGATATGTTAGGCAACTCAAAATAAGTTGCCTCTAATTTTAAGTAAAAGTCCTGCTAATTGGTGTGTAAGTGCCTCAAGTGACAACTTCTGCCAATTAAAACATATGACACACAACATAATTTGACTTTGCCATTTTGAGGACACCCTGAGGAACTTGATGTACATGTATACCAATTTTACAACAATAAATGACAGGGCCGATCTTACTAGTTCACAAAAAACACAGTTGGCGTGCATTTCCCTGATTAGTGATAAGTCACTAAAAATTTATATAAAAAGAAATACAAACCCCAAAACCTGTGATTGCATGATTCCAGGTAGAAAAACAGGGCAAAATCATACAAGCCTGAACTATTCATCATAACAAAAATAAAATCAGAATTCTGTGAAATATCAATCTGAAGAATGCTGGGGGATTAATTTGTGAGGTAGCCGATATAACTTATGAGCGTATAGAAAACAATTTCAGCACAGTCTTGGCACTTGAAAGAGAAAAAAAAGAGAAAGGAAAGAAACTCAACAGCCATACGCTCTTAAATTTGGCAAGTTCTCCCATTACCAACATTTACACAATAACTTGCAAGACACAAAGTTTCAAAATTATGGGAACTGACCAAACCAAATGACACTTTTTTTTGGCTACTATCCAGCACATGTATGTACTACGCAAACACGCATGTTTGTGCAAGTTGCAAGCGTAATACAATTAGCTCATGTGCGTCTTCATTACTAACTTACTGCAATTGAATACACCCATCCAAAGAAGAAGAACAGATAGAGCTTTTAGCATACGGTGCTTCTAAAGGAACAATCACACTTGAGATACGACTTGTCGGCAACCGCCAACAACCCCAACAAAAAAGCTGCACTGCAAAAACTGTGGTGTTAAATTAACACCAGTGGTGTTGTCTTATATACATGTAGATACCAAGCCTGGTGTTAAAAATAATGCATTTATTCCAAGTGTGGAATTAAAACTAACACCTATACACCAGTCTTGGTATAGATATAAGACTGATGTTAATCACTGGTGTTAATTTAACACCACAGTTTTTGCAGTGTGCGACCAACGACAGCCACTGGCGACCAAAATCCCAAAATCATCAAGAAATTATAGTTGCCAACTAGTTGGCGATCGGTCGGGCGATCGGTCGAACGACCGGTTGTCGAGTGTCGTAGAAGAGTTGTCCAATTGCTAAAGACTGGTGGTCTACAGGTTGCAACTAGTTGGCCAGTGATTGGCGACTGGTTGGCAATAATCAACAACTGGTTGGTGATTAGTGGAAGAATGATTGCCGACTGCTGCGTACACGTATTTATACTGTTGGACAGTGTTGTAGGACTCGGACTCGAGTCACAATTTTTGTGACTCGGACTTTACTCGAGTCACATTGGAAAATGACTCGGACTCGACCATGATGACTGGGACTCAAACATGGTGACTCATGACTCATGAGTCACGATTTTCAATAAAAGAAAAAAATATATATAATTGCGCACCAAATGCAAAATTCTTTGAAAAAAGCCAGAATGAAAAGTTGGCGATCAGTTTCTGAATGTCAGTGACCAAAAACTGCACACCGATTGTCAGCAACCACTGACGACCGGTCCGAGGCCAGTTGCAGACCACCCTTGGACAACCGTTTGAAGACCAGAAAAACATTCTACCCACCACTTTGGGTGCCGGGACCAATGACAACATTTTAAAGACTCACAAAAGCGTTTCTACGATGCCTGACAACCAACTCCCGATCAGTGGTTGTCGTATCTCTAGTGTAGCCTAATGGATGTTTCCTTTTCTTTTTTTAGCATACATGTAAAGCAATGCACTGGTGCCTAAAAGTATTGCGATAACATTTTCCCTCGAGAAACAAGTCAAAATAAGATTAACATGTTTAAAAAGGAAAAAACAAAACAACCAAAGCAAATTACACCCACACAGACTAACCCCTTAGAAAACACTTCTACTTATCGTATGCTACAATATATGACACAGTTACAAACTATTTAAACCATATTTTAAGTGCTCTTTTTTTGCTTTTTTAGTACAGAGAGAGCCCATATGGTTTATACATAATGCAAGTCACTGTAAACTACAATCCCAAATATTTCAGCTTATACTGGTTTTTGCCATGTCGGACGCAAAAGCGAGGCAAATCGCGCAATTGGCCCAGACAATGTGTACACACACATACACACTACACAAAAAGCTAACTTTGTAAGCCAATTAAAAAACCACTTGGTTTCTCATTCGTATTTTGTCTCCTGCAAAAGATCCTTTTAAAAACATTGGATAATATTCATGTGCAATTATACACTCGTACGCAGTGGTTTTGCGCGGTTTTTCCGCACCTAACCACTGCTCAACTTTGCATGAGATCCTGCAAAGAGCTGTGTGAAGTCACCCAATACCAGCCCTGAATAACACTTGCCGTGATTGGCCAGATTCTGTCACCTGACACAGTAAACATGTCACCTGACAGAATCTGGCCAATCACGGCAAGTGTTATTCAGGCCTGGTATTGGGTGACATCACGCAGCTCTTCGGAGGATCTCATGCAAGTTGAGCAGTGGTTAGGTGCGGAAAAACCCGCGCAAAACCACTGCGTAGGAGTGTAGTGCAATTAATGACAACCCAAACAGTTTTAATTTGGCTTATTGCTTTATTTTCAAACAGGAAATTAGCTTCATCTAAAAAGACTATAAGCAGTTTATGCGGCAGTGATTCCAGTCTGCAAGTATGAACAAATTAACTTGTGTAGCGCAGATGTATATGGTGATAAGATGATTATGTGTTTCTACTTAAGCAAGAAATCCCAAAGAGTGCTGGATGAAATGTTTATGACGTTAATCATGAATTTATTATTTAACATGAAGAAAATAGTTGAGAGCAAATGTTGAGCAAACTTGAGCAGTGACTATCACCCTGTTTACACTTGATCCCGAGCTCGGGGTCGAACACCGAGCTCGGGATCAGCCCCGGATCACAAACTGAGTGTAAACGCTCTCGGAACCAAATTGGCCCGGATCAGACCCCGAGATTTTGGTCTGACGTTGACGAAGGGTTCAATCCCGAGCTCGGGATCAGTTTGCGGTTAGATAAGCATTAATCTTTACTGCAACCTGCCACATCCGCTCCACAGCCGTAGCGGGGGAAAAGCCCGCGAAATTCAAGTGGCCTTGTACATTGTACATGCACAACCCATGCACACAACCCATGCACACAACTTCTGGCACCGCGCTCGAGATCATGCAACTACAGAATGTAAACGCGGCACTCAGGATCATTGCGGTTAACACCGACGCATTCTTATCAGGGGACCAATCTTGATCCCGAGCTCAGGACCAGTGTAAACACGGTGTATAGTTAACTATATACAGGAATCCAGTAACTCGGACCGTGTTTACACTGGTCTCGAGCTCGGGATCAAGATTGATCCCCTGATAAGAATGCAATGATCCCGAGTGCCGCGTTTACATTCTGTAGTTGGATTAGAGTGCGGTCAAAGGTCATGCTCTATGTGTGTATGTACTGATCAACGTGTGCATGGGTTGTGCATGTACAGTGTACAAGGCCAGTTGAATTTCGCGGGCTTTTACCCAGCTACGGCTGTGGAGCGGTTGCGACAGGATGTGGTAAAGATTAATTGCTTATCTAACCGCAGACTGATCCCTCCGCCAACACGATACCAAAATCTCGAGGTCTGATCCAGGGCCAATTTGGTCCCGAGAGCGTTTACACTCAGTTTGTGATCCGGGGCTGATCCCGAGCTCGGGATCAAGTGTAAACAGGGTGTAAGGATGCATAGCTAGCTGTGCTGTGAGTGGTCGGGTAAGAGCACTGGTACATGCTTCTGTTTGAATCCTGCTTTAGTAAAATTTCCTTGCCAATTTTAACAGGAATATTCAATAAGGTTTATTTTTGCCTGATGAAACTTATCAGGCACATGTACATGGTAGAATTGCAAAACTGTATAATTTGTTATGCCAACTTTTGGGTGTTTTGGGAACTTTTTTGACAGATGGGAAAATGGCCTTTTGTTTTGCAAATGTGGCCTCCATAAAAATTTATATGATCACTTTTGGCCTTTTACGTCAAGTAATTTACGTTGCTCTGATTATGACAATGACACAAGTTTATAACCGTTTTGTACATTGTGGGGAATCACAGTGAATAAAAAAAGAAAGATATTTGGCAAGTTATTGGACTGCCTCGAGTCGGCCCAATTGGCCCGGTTTCCGACGGCCCTGTACATGTACGTACGTACGTACCTTCACAACTGCCATGTAAACCTACATGTACATGTAACAGTAATGTAAAAGGGAATCAGGTTGGTACATGTACAGTTGGTCAGTATGTGGATTGGATTTTCAGTTAAGGCATGATTTTGTGGGCTTTCCCCGAAACATTGTACAACTGGGTTTTTCTCCCACCTCTGAAACTGACCATTGTTTTCCTCACATTTTGTGGCCATGCTAAAGAACCTCCTAGGTGGCTACAAGGCAAATACCTAAGTTGGTGGACTCTCATTAGGAACCTCTCTTAGGTTGTTGCTCAGTGTTTGAACTTGCATGTAATTTTGTCATTCTTCCAAAATGTCATGGTACATGTAGTATTAAGCCTAGCGTACATCGACATTGCAACTGGATGCAACAAGTGGCAACTGGGAGCAACTGATCATTTGCTCAAAAAGGTTGATGTGCGTGTATACTTGCAACTACTGGCAACTGGAGTTGCCCATGTTATACTTTCTGGCAACTAGTTGTACCCAGTTGCGGTCAGTTGCATCGATGTACGTACGGGTAGTTGCAACTAGTTGCCGTCAGTTGCACGCGTGTGTCTGAATACGTGCGCGCACATCGACAGCAACTGCAAGCAACAGTTGCTTCCAGTTTAAAGGTCAATGTACTGTAGGCTTTACCGAGTTGCCGTGTCGATGTGCGCGCTCTTAAAACTGGATGTTCCCAGTTGCCGCTAGTTGCGCAACTGATCATTGACAGCAACTGATCAGTTGAGTTGCTTCCAGTTGCATCGACCATGCAACTGGAAGCAACTCATGGCAACTGGCATTTTCGGCAACTAGAAGCAACTAGCGGCAACTGGGAGCTACTGATCAGCAATTAACTACAAGCAACAGTTGCTTCCAGTTGCAAGGTCAATGTGTCGATGTGCGCGCTCTGGAAATGTAGACATGGCTGGATGCTCCCAGTTGCCGCTAGTTGCGCAACTAATCCGTTGAGCTGCAAGGTCGATGTACACTAGGCTTTACTTAAAGGCTATCATGGGAACATGCTTTAGAAAAGGTTAAAAGCAAGGACAAAATATATAGGCAGCATTTGAAACTGCTTTCAGACCTAGAGTAGAGACAATCTTTTGTCATAAATATTAATTACCTGCTAAATGGGAAGTATGCATCATTCATACCGTGCTTACATGTAGCTTGGAGTCGGAATTGTTCCCATTTTCTCCAACACACACACAGACAAAAAATGGCATGTAAAACTAAAAAAAGAATTGCAACAAATTATTGCAACTGTTTATCGTTAATAATCATACTTTCCACATAATTAGATTAGAAAAATAAACAAGAGTAGTTTTTTTTTTCAGTAGAATGTATATGCTATTAATGAAAGGTAAAAATGTTCACTACTGGTAATTTATGCACACTGCCTTATAATTCAGCAACTAATACTGTGTAATAATTTGTAAACTACCGGTACCTCTACCAATGTCATACATTTGCATATTTTGTTGTACTGTACAAGATTTTGATTTGATCAGTAATGCCCTTATCTGGTTTATGGTATCGTGCCCTCTTGAATTGAATGCATGGGGTTGCTTTAAAGTCGAGTTAAAAATGCAGGAAAAATCAGTACATGTACTTGTATCAACGGGAAACATAACCTAAAATTAAAAAAAGAAGAAAGATGCCGAACAAGTTCTACCTTCATCAACAACAAAAAAAAGGTTATTAAGCAAATGCAATAAATTGAATTAAAGACCGTATTCTAGCTCATCTGCCATAATTTTACACGTACACATGTACATGTAGAAGAAACTTACTGTTATAACGGATGGGAAATTAAATACATGTATTAGTTGCAAAAATCATTATCATTTATTAGCGCATCATAATAAACTCCTCAAAAAAAAGTTCGGAAACTCGAGTTTGACTGAAAAATTCTCTCTTGTTGCCAAATTATTTTCCTTGAATTTGGTATCATTGGAAAGCCCTGTTTTTCTTCTTTACAATGATGTGTCATTTGTTATGATTAAGCAATTGGGCGATGTGCAGCACAGCTGAATAGGGGGGTGGGTGTAAAGTGAAATGAATCAAAAATGCATTGCTATTGTCAAAAAATGTATTGACACATTCCCATCCCCCAAGCAAAAGGGGAATGCACTGTATGACAATAGCAGTGAATTTTGTGACATTTCACTTTACACCCACCCCGATTTTCAGCTATGCTGCACATCCCCCCCAATTGCTTAATCATACTAAATGACACATCATTGTAAAGAGGAATAACAGGGCTTTCCGATGATACCAAATTCAAGGAAAATGACTTGAGTTTCCGAACTTAGTTTAGTTTTAGTTTCCGAGTTTAGTTTTACTCATTCTGAAAAAAAAGTTGGTTTCCAAATGTAAGAGAATATTGGTGTGAATTTACCTGTTACATTCAGTATACATGACCCAAAATGATTCATAGAGTAGCAAATTGTGATGTTATTTATCATCATGCTGGTTCTAAACATCGACGAGCCGGTTAAAATGTTCATTGCAAAATATGATTAAGTTCTGTGTTCAGCGATTACCTTAGCAACTGAGGTATTTACTTTGGTACTTTAAACGTACTACCCTCGTGCGTTCATACACAAGTCATATACTATTTTCTACAAAGTCATCACATATATTTATGTACACTTACAATTTACTGCTAAACTAATTTTAATTTTTACAACAGTGAAAAGTAACTTTCACATTAAAGAAATCCCTGCCGTAATTATTTATGTATACTTATAATCCGTGCGCCTCAGCGGACGGACATTAATTTTTGAGACAAAAAAGACATTTTTTTTTCAACCATAAAAAAACAACCACACCTATTTGGGTTTTGGCTTTGCAAACACACTGTGTTCACTATTCCAGCAGTATCATGAAAAATGATAGTGACTGGAGAGGTATTTATCGTTAGATCTCATTGGTCAGCCAGTGATTAACTTGCTAACTAGAACCAATGACAGTTTCTGTTTCACAGAGGCTACTGGGCATTACAGACAACACATTTTTAATTGTACATTAATTTCAATGTACAATGAATGAAAATGCTCAATGCACATTTGCGGATCCACATTGCCAAAATTTCATTGAAATTTTCTCTCAATGCCCACCTTTCAAAAGAAACACTTTTGACAAGTTTCACCCAATCGCAGCGCTTTTTTCATACAGACACCACTGACTTAATTTTCCACCAATGACAGACCTTTTGGCACACACAATGAACAGGGTTCTCCACTGGTCGCCATTTTGTCCTGGCGTGCTAAGTAGCGCCCTCACGTGGCGAACAGTGACCAACCCAATATTCACCACGTGAGGGCGCTGCTCAAAACAGATGCATGTACATGTACATGGATGCATGCAACTGGGGTCGCCAGTATGACAGATACATGTACATGTACATGTAAGTGAACGATAACGATGCCAGAGGCCAGTAGATGTTTGGCAACTTTACACCTAATTTTCGATTGACTTGGCCTTACTTCTGAAGTGTTTCTGGAGGGGAAAATGGATTATTTTTGTCCGGGCAGCAAATTTTTGTCTGGGCGCTGATGGCATCTCTAAAGATATTTGAACAGCACCTTGGACAAAACAGCTAGTTAAGAACCCTGAATGAATGCGTTTCACGTTTTTCATCTCTGATTCAAGCATACGTACTTAAAGTTAACTTTGCTAGAATACCAGTTTGGGGAGGATTTTGTTACCAATTTGTTGGCTGTCGTCACTGCATGCTGATATCCATCATTTCGGCATAGAGCGCAGGTAGACTTGCGCACAAGTCTGGCCAGCGTTGAGCACATCCTATAACATAGTCACGGTGCATGGCACCTATGCGTCGTAGCATATGGACCTTGTTGACTAGAGTGCTAATAAACGGTGGACTGGTAGGAGGGTGATTTCCTTCAACCTGGATTCTGAGTGCCTCAAATAGCTGGTCCTGTAGTTCAGCAACTAGTGTGGGGTTGGCAAGGCCTGGTATGTCTGAAAGCAAATGAGAAATGAGAAAGATGAAGTCTAGGTCTTACAAACTTTGGGTGGAGATACATTGTACCCTAAAGCCTGTATCCCACTGGGCTGCGATAGTTCGAGACCGATTGCAGACTTGAAATTGGCGACTGTTTCAAGACAAAGTTTGCGATTTGTCTTGGCATGTACTCTCGTGTCTGATGTTGTCAAGATGGCAGTACTGACTGCGCATGCACAGAATGGGTGGGAATTATGCAAAAAGTCTTCAAAATGTCTTATAAATGTCTGATGACATTCTGAAGACATTTTTTAGACATTCTGAAGACATTCTGCTGACTATTTCGCGATTGTTTCATGAATTTTTGCCCACTTATTCTCAAGACAATCTGAAGACATTCTGAAGACATTCTGCAGACAATTGTGCACATTTCAAAACCTTGGCGACCACAGCTGTCGCAAACAAATTTTTTTACACGTTCAAAATTCCCGCGACATCATGACGACCTCCACAAACAGACAAAAATTCTGCAGACATTCTGCAGAATGACAGTCGCAAATGTTGCCAAACAGTCGCAACCCTAGTGGGATACAGGCTGTTAAACTTGGTACGTCAGAAATAGATACATTGTGTACACGTCCTAGGGCATTCCACGTTAACTTTGCATACATGTACGTGTATGTCATACTTGACGCTTCACGTGTATGTGTGACAGGCCTTAAGCCGGCCGCGCCAGCAAGGGTACTTCACACTCTTGAACAAAGCACTTAGGGTGGATTCACACTGAGCCTTTTCGCACCTAATTTCGACGTGCGTCGCTTTTAGAAAAAGCGGCGTAGAGGGAATTTTGAGTAAAATGATGCACTGAAAATCAAAGAATCACAAATAAACCCTCCGCCCAAGTCGATTTTGTGGTTTTCAGTGCATCGTTTAACTCCAATTTTCACATACACCACTTTTTCTCAAGGCGACGCACGTCAAATTTACGCACTCAGTCCTTCTATGTACATGTAAAGGCATAAACCTGTGTGTTGTGTAGGTAAGTCGCTTACGAGCCAATATTGGCTCATACAGATGGTACTCATCCCCGGTTTCCGTGGCATGGGGTGACTTATTTAGGACCCCGATGGAAATAAGCAGTTTTATTAACAGCTTTTTGGGTTATCCTTGGCTTGTTTATATGTACATGTAGTAATGTATTTTAGTCTGTATACTTGTGCTTGTGAGCTATGTTTGTCTATTTTAGCCAAAATAAATGAATATAAAATAAAATAAATAGGAGCAATGCTACATGTACATGTACTCCTCCTGGATGGGATTGCCAGTCCATCGCAGGTCTACCCCCAGCAACTACATGTACATGGGTTTCCCCAACCGTATTTGCTGGTACCCATTTATACACCTGGGTGGAGAGAGACAACGTGGAGTGAAGTGTCTTGTCCAAAGACATGACCTCTCGACTGAAAGTCTGACAGTGACACGCTATCCACTAGACCCCCACGTCTCCGCAGTGTGTTGTGTAATGATCCCAGAGAACCTATTCACAAGAGAAGGAAACTTCCACAGTGTTTCTGGAAGTTTGGTACCTACATGTATGAAAGATCAATACTTGGCAATACCCAGGGTAAAGAAGAAAGACATAGAAAGTGCTGAAATATGCCACATAACACGCTGAATGGAGTTACCAAATGATCGTCATTTTCATAGAGCTGTTTAAGCACGAGCTGAAAATGTGTGCTTACTGTAGCAGAAAAGTTGTGCTAACGTTAAGGCTATTTCACGGCGCGCTTGGAAACCGCCATTGTTGCATCACTATCTTAAGCAAAATTTGGCTCTGCTGTTAAGGCAGGTTTTCAGTTGCTTACCGTTAACGATGTCTATGAAATAGCCTGACGCTCGGTTAACGGAAAATGGGCTGTTAAACAGCTCTATGAAATTGGGCCCAGGTTGTAAACTAGATCTTTATCCAAACGAGTGGGTACCGTATCATGACTTTGTAGTTAATCCTAGTCAAACAGTACTCAAACCTAGTGACCCGTAGTCAATCCTTACCGTTCCTCAATCGGCAATGTGTCCCGGTGGAGTTTTGCATGCAATACTTTGCCGGGATTAATCGGGAAGAAATTGAAATTATAGTAAAACCTAGCAGGCCCCTACTAGAGCCGCAGTGGACCCAAGGGTTGCCCGCATAGCCGTAGTGGCGTAAGGGGCCCCCGTCTACCTGTCTTTTGGACGGGCAGTGTGTGATTTTAGACAGGCACTTTGTAAAATGGACAATAAAACATGACGGGTAGAATTTTGTAAAATGGACATTAAAAATTACGGATTTTTGGTTTAAAATGTGGGGTGTTATGGCCGAGCGGTCTACATGTAGTGCGTCAAACTTAAGTTCCTGTGCTACAGTAGTACTAGAATGTAGGTTCGATTCCTGGCCGTGACGGGTTGTGGCACCTGTGCCCTTGAGCAAGTCACTCAACCACACTTGCTCCCATTCCTGTAATTGGCGGTCCCTCCGCTGTTGGATGTGGTATATAAATAAATAAATAAATACATACTTGAGCGATTAAGTTGCAGTTTTGTTTAGAATGAAAAACAAAAGCACCTCGTATGATCTGTGCGGCAGGCCGCCGCGACCAGCCAGCCGGCCGGTCATGGTACATGTATGCTCGCGAGTTGCGACTCTTGTACATATGCTGTATGCACACACCGACACAATACGTACATGTACGTGTGCCCTACATGTACGTGACCACATCACGATTTTGGTAACCGCTTTATGCATTTGTATGCCTTTCAACTTTTGACAGTCATAGGACGGAAATCCTAAATGAAACCCTGGGCCCCTAGTGTTGCACTGCACAATCCTATTGAAGCCGGGACACTGCTGTTGCTTCTTGAGGGCATTAGACTTGCCCTTAGACTTTCCGGCATTCCTTCCCTGGGGCCAATATCATAAAGCTGTTTAGCAAACAAAAAATTGCTTAATCAAAAATTTGTTTGCTTAAAAAAATAGGTTAGCAGTAAAAAATAGTCTGTGATGTGTATTACAATTGACTGGTGTACTGCTATTGTTGCTAAAAACACAAGTTCACATACAATTTTGACTATTAACCCATTTTTATAAAGCAAACAAATTTTGGATTAAGCAAATTTTTCTGATAAACAGCTTTATGAAATTGGCCCCTGGAATACATCTCTGATAAGAAGAACACATCCGACACAGAATTTTGCCCTCTTTGTCTTCAAATGCCTTCACCAAATTGCTCCTGAGTACCTCCTTCGCTGTATACAAGCCGTCCTGGGCTTCGGTCGTGTAGGGATAACATGCTACTATCTGAACCACGATCCAGAAACAACATCACTGATAAATCCTTCACCATCGCCGCACCCAAAATCTGGAACACTCTACCATTTGACATTAGGACACAGGTCACTGCCTCTTCGTTTAAGAAAAATCTCAACTATTTCTCACTGCTTGAGTTTGTTGCCCGAGCGCCATGATCTATATGGAATGGCGCTATATAAGAACCTGTTATTATTATTATTATTATTATTATTATGTACACGTACATGTACTGCAAAAAGTGTTGCAAGTTTGCTACATATTTGTGGTAATTTTTTGCCATTTTTCCTGACCCCGAAAGTTAGGGTGCACCTTATACGCGAGTGTGCCTTACCGGTATATCCAGGTTTTTACTGTGTTTTTTTTCCGGTAAGTTGAGTAAAAGTGCAACAAACAAACCTCTAGCAGTTAATAGCGATGCAGCAAATAGTGACAGCTCCGTCTCCAGTAGGTACAGTTGGTTCAGCTCATGAGCAAACGTTGACATCATCCCGAACAGATCCTGTGACAGTAACTGGCCTAACTGTTGCCACAGCAAGGAACCGCCCTGCGGACTACCGGCCATGCCTGGTTGCAGTCCCTGAGTAGCCATGCCCTGCTGCATAAAACCATTAGTGGGGCTCATCGACATGACAAGTGGTGAAACTCTTATCACCCATAGCTCAAAGAAACTGGCCTTTAGTAACAGCAATTGGTCGTCCTGAGAAAGATTACGGAAGCCGGGAATGGCTTTGGCAAACTCCACCTGACCGCTGACGGCCTGGTCTAGAAGCTCAGCAAGCTGGAGCCACGTCCGCCGGCCCATTACATCCATGTTATCACCATTGGTAGATGAAAGTTGGCAGTGGTCCTGTATGAAACATAAAACAACACTAGCTTGAAGCAGAGTTGAATGCATGATAAGTCTGTTTTCAATACTGGAGAGACTTTTTCACCAGGATCATATCTCTGTGCAATGCCAGTTATCTTCTCTCGAAACAAAAGAAATATCTTAAGACAGATCTAAGGAGATACATGTAACTTTAGCAACAAATAGTGCAACAACATACCTTTCTAAAAACCCTATGTACAAATTTCCTATTTAACGTATGTAACATAGGACACATACTTTGTGACATTTTTTGGTGTCCTTTCAGAAAGGTATGTTGTGGCACTATTCGTTGCAGTTCTTTAGCTAAAGTTATTTCCTTAGATCTATCTTAAGATGTTTCTTTTGTTTTGAGAGAAGATGAATGACATTGTACAGAGATATAATCCTGGAGGAAAAGGTCTCTCCAGTATTGAAAACAGATGCTGATCCTAATTGGTAGATCCATGGATTCAGACAAGTAAACTAGAATCCATGATTCTGATTGATGGATCTACGGCAACAGACTGTACATGTACATGTAGCTCTACATGTACACGCCCCTTCCTCTGTCCAATGATATAATTAGCAAATCCGGCTTGAAGTTGGTTTCGGGTCAGTTTTGGCTCACATTTGCACAACATTAACATGCGTTATTTAATGTGTTTTTTTACGGAACGCACAACGCACATTCATTTTGGTCTTACATATTTTTTAATATGAATCTAAGTGATTACATTTTTTTAGGGATTATAACATAAATGTGGACAAATGTCCTTGATCGAGTTTGGGAAATCTGGATGCAGTGAAAAGCGACTTAGCTCCACCGGGATTTGAACCGCGGACCTGCTTAACGTGCAGACGCCCTACCAATTGAGCTATGAAGCCAACTAGTGGTCTCAAATCATGTTAGTGCAGTTGTTCTTCACTGATTGGGATTGGCTATCACGTGGGCTTAGCAAGCCCAACAATGAGATAACCACCCCTGATAGAGATAATTTAAGATATGCCCGGCTTGCCCCAATTATTAAGTATGAATAAGTGATCTTTTAATAGAGAACTGAATAAAATAAACGTTTCTATTCACAACTTAGCACCTACATGTACTAGGAAAGTCCAGTGCAGTATAAAAACAAATAATGCTCAAAATATGGAAAGTCGAGTGAACAACAGAATGTGTGCACTCATGGAATACAGACTACATCATGTAATAGCAGAGGTGTGAAAGGGCCATTGGAGATTGTGATTAATATACGTGTCTCTGTGAACTCTGAATCTTACCTGAGTGAATGAAGAATCTCTGAGGTATGGTGTATTGTTGGGTGTGTACAGGCAAGTCATGCCAAAAGCATACGACACAGTACGCACCAAGTCGTACATTTCGGCTTGCTTAGGACGTAACCCGTCCGTCCCCGGTGGGATGGTAGCCAGGTCAAAGGTCGCCTGACCATTCGTCTGTGGTGGTGGCAAGTGTGGAATGTCATCGTTGTCGCTGACGCCGTACTCTGAGTCTGTACTCTTCTTTCGTGCCGACGTGGCGCTGGAATTGCCTTTGACTTTTGTGCGTTGGGGGACGCGCCCATACCTGACAGCTGCATTATGGCACAAATGAGGGGGCGGAATGCAAAAAAGGTTTTCACAGAAGAAAGTATAAAAAATGTTGTAGAAACTGTAAAGATTTTTTTCGCCAAAACAAGTAAGACAACACCTATCTCAGGCCTTGAAATAACCACGGCAAATTGCCATCGGTAAGTTAGGGATATTGGTGTTGTTAAATTTTGGATTTTGTTTCTTCAAATTACTGTTTTGACCGATTCCTGTGACAAGGTTTGTCTGTCATGCAGATACAATCATCTAATCATATTAAACAATTATTCAAGTGGAATTCATACCCTCAATAAAATATCTGCGTACAACCCCACAATACCCTAACTTTCTTTGTAAGTACCGGGTAGTGTAAAACAGCCAATGAAAAAGGCTCTGACACGGACAGTGGACAAAAACAAAACGAGGATAAAATAAGAAAGGGCTTACTCTTACAGTTACCTTCTCGGGACATCCCAACGGCGAGGCATTTCTTGAAGCGACAGTGTTGGCAGCGGTTTCTGTTCATCCGACCTATTGTACAGTGGCCGTTGCCATGACGACATGTGTACTCTTTGTCACGCTTGCTACTTCTTCTGAAAAAGCCCTGAGAAAACGAAGAAAAGGACTTTCGAAAGTAGCATATTGGGGCTGAAAGAGTTGCAAATACGGTGGGAATTCAATTACATGTACATGTATGTAAACGTGTACAGTAATTCAAGCACGATGATGTATAGCTATTACCGTACATACATATCGTGTACATACTGTGTATAATGCACAGATTGTTTTGGAACTCTATTGTTTTGGCTGGTCGCTAGCGACCGCCCTGTGCACTAAAGGGTTAACTGCACATTGGACTAGTCTTGTGCCAAGATCTGATAGGGTTGCAGTAAACGATTTCCCCTGTATCGCATCGCAAAATGCGACGCGTTTTTGACAATCTGCGATGCCACTTTTCAAAGTGCATCGCAGTTTTGGACTTGATTTAGCGATGCAATTTGCGACACATTTTTTTCAACATCTTGTCCTTATTCTTGCACTTCCAGATTAGTTTTGTAAATGACCAGACTAACGTACCGCGACGGCTTACGGCAGGGTTCTTTTCACGGACAAACGTGCGTATTGGCCCGATACGCTAAAATTCCGGTCCGAAAGCGACACGCATGAAAAATTGCGGATCCAAAAATCGCACATACACTGTACAAAAAAATTGCTATACAAAAATACTGGATTGCTAAACAAAATTCAAAAATTGCTACGCAAAAAATAAATTGCATAGCAAATCTGCTATCCAATATTTCAGAACGAAATCGTTCATTGGGTTGACTCCCACACCAAGGCCCTTTTTCCAAATCTCGACATGTGGCCATACACCTTTTTACAAATACTCTTGTGCAAAAGACAGAACTGCATTGTGGGAAGGATAGCGATCCAACAACCTTCCCACAATCCAGCTCCGTCTTTTGTCTAAGTTCACTCAATCAGTATTTGCGAAAAGGTCTAAGTTGAGCCTGAGCCTAAGCCGAGATTTGGAAAAAGGCCCAAATTTAAGTAAGAATCCCTGCAAAAGATTTTGCTTGTTTACCATACACATGCACAATGTATGTCATCAAGAATTCAAAATGAGTGAGGACCATCTTCCAAATTCTCTCTCCCAATTGTGTTTCGAACCCAAGACCTCCGACACACCGGCCAGATGAGGACTACCGGTATATGAGTGGTTCTCTCATTTCCGTGATTAGACACCACATCAAAAACTGTATGCAGAACACGTACATCGAAAAGGTCTACCGTACCTAGTCTTGTACCCAGACCTGACGGGGATGCTCGCCCAACAGGTCTCGTCACTTTGCTGTGGCTCATCACTGATTTGTTTACACTGGTCTTAATGCCAGACCCATTCACAAAATGCGTCTATAAATCTGCCATCGATAATACGCACACTGGCATTGGCTATTCGATCAAATCAGCGTGCTGCCATAACAAGAGCCTGCCTTTCAGTAGTCAGTTGCCGCAAAAAACGTGTGACAGCGACGCGGCACGGCACTATACGATACAGCCCTAGACTCTGTCAGTGTTTAAAATTGTTGTGCATGATCTGAGAACTGTTGTGATTGCATTTGAACGAGTTTGGGAGAGGAAATTCTTAATGTTTGTCCAAGGACGTTGTCACAAAGATACATGTACGTGCCAGTTACTAAATACGAACCTAGAAAGGAATACAGGAATACATGTATATGTGGTTCGCTTCCTGATGTACATGTACCGTAGCTTCCTCGTTTTTCCATGCAGGAAAAACATCGACACTAAACAGTTTTGAAGCGACACTTTGTCATCGGCAAAATCGTATGTACACAATTTTAAATCTTTCTCTTGTCTATATCGCTTAGCATAGAATCTATCAAGAGTGGCAATCATTTTTTTGGGGAGCCAAAGTTCATTTCGTCTTCCAAAAACGGCAAAACCCACGACCATCGTTGGTCAAATTGTACGCTACGAAGACCCATTGCCTTATCGTAGCTTACAGTGCGTTGCCATGGCAGATATGCATCGGTACACTCATCGCAAGTTTTTTGAAATCATTATTAGGAGTTACGAAGGATCGTAAACATTAGTGAAATCGACCCCAGACCGTTGGGCAAGTGTCTCCATCTGGTTTGGGTAACAGATTAAATACTGTACCTTGCAGCCTTCACATGCTAGCACACCATAATGGAAGCCTGAAGACTTGTCCCCACAGACCAAGCAGCAGGAATTCTGTGGTAAGGGAGGCTGCATGGGAGGCGGTGTGGGTTGACTGGATACTGGCTTCTGTAGAACCTCACTGCTCATGGCTAGCGAACTTATAGTGCCGTTCTGATGCTCATTATCTGTGAAGGACAGAAAGCAAAGATAGCAAATTGAGTGACTGAATTTCTTGGTTTCAAGTCTGTCAGCCAAAATCAAGCCATAGAGCATGTTTCTATAGACCTTTATCATGGTGCGGCCATCTTCCCATTTTTCTTATTAAAATGGACAGTGATTCTCAATGGGAGATTACACGCGCAGACAAACTGATCAATGTACTATGGGGAACCGGATGGGGAACAAGACAAATTAAAGATGGACGCACCGTGATAAAGGTCTATTGGGAGCATCGGCATTAAATGTTTTTCGCCGTTATCTCACCTATTTCACGCGCGCGCAAAAGCGTTATTGGCTGTTTCTACAGGCAAAATATCGTTGCGTGCACCAGCAAATTCCATCTCCAAGAAGATTTTAATTTTCCGGTGAATGCACCAGAAAAACAACCGTTTAAGGCTGTTTGTACTGGAAAGATCCCGTTTCCGAATGGTTATCGTCCTCAGTGGAAACACGCTCATAGTAGCTGGCAACATGCCGAGTACTATGTCCAGACGTTAGTGTTGCCGTCGAGTCACTAGCCTCGAGTCCGAGTCTCGAGTCACTAGCCTCGAGTCCAAGTCCGAGTCTCGAGTCACATTTCCCCGAGTCCGAGTCACGAGTCACATTTCCCCAAGTCCGAGTGAGTCACTCGTTCGCCAAATTAATGTACGGTAACTGAATCAGCTATAGTTTCATTTACGCAAAATGTAAAATGATGACGTGCACGTGCGCTCCTTGCCGGCCTGGTGGGGCAGTGTACATAATCACGTACATGTGTCGTAGCTGTTTTTTTTCCCAAGAATCCTGCATTAAGCGTGCAAATATATATATTTTTTTCTTTTTTGAAATATGTGACTCTTGAGTCACAAGTCACTATGTTCGAGTCCAATCATCATGGTCTAGTCCAAGTCCGAATCAGAGTCATTTTCAAATGTGACTCGAGTCCGACTCGAGTACTACAACAATGGTCAGCTGGCTACAAAGACCAACAGGTCACCATGACCATGCAGCCGGCCACACAATTGTATACATGTACCGGTACAACCAGAGTGGACTTTTTTCAATGGATATTCTGTGTGCATGGACCCAGGAAACACTGACGGTAATTAGGGTTTGAGCTGCATAGTATAAAATGTGATAGCAGTATAAAAAAATGTTTGCCAGTACAACTATCGATACAAATTTTTCTTTAAAACATTTATATGATGTAAAATAATGCACATTTGGGCCATTCTCCCGTTACGCGAGTGCCATTTTGAAGCATTTTTGAACTGTATTATATTGAATATTTGTTCTGTTGCCGAATACTTTTGCATTAATATAGCATGGTAGTCATCTACAGGGGCACCTGTATACATGTAATAGTACAGCATTTGTTTCAAATTTTTCCTGAAAGTTCCTTTTTACAGGGGAAAATATGTCTGTTACGTGTGTTACATGTGTATATGTACGTCAGAAATGTCCCACACGTACATATGTAACAGACTTTTTTTCCCTGCAACAAAACAAAATGCTATATTTAGGGATGTCAGTTGGTGGTCAATTTTGCCTGAAATCTCAGGAACTTTTGCCTGAAATTTGTATAAACATATGTACATGTAGTTATGTACAGACGAACAACATGAAAAAGCCTGAAATCAGGCAATTGCCTGAACTCTGACATCCCTGTATATTAATGCAAAAGTATTCAGCAACATAAAAAATATTTAACATACCGGTAGTGGGTAATTCCCAAAATTAGGGGTCCAAAAGTGTGACATGCTTTTTGAGATTTCCAAGTTTTTTAAATGATTGAAAGTGGTTTCCCCGTAGAAAATAATTTTTATTTGAACAAATGCCACTCAAATTTAGTGTTTGTGTGTAGATACCATGGCACCAAGGTTAATGCAAACTCATTCTACAGCTAATTTTCATTGGCGTACATGTAGGTAACCCGGGACACCAAACTCCTATCCAATACCATGGAACAAATTATAAGCCTTTATGGTCATTTCTTTTGAATATTTTCCAGGAATCAGAAACAAAATATTGAAGCAAATTATGCTGCCCCCTATAATCACAGACCACAGTCCATTACTGAGAATTTGTGGTCATAAGTGGTGATTTTTTTAAGCAGAGAGTGTTGTACGTAACTGGGACACCAAACATTTTGGACCCCAAATTTTGGGAATTACCCTAATACATGTAGTACAGTTAAAAAAGCCACACATGTAACGAGAGAACGGCCCATTTCCATAACTCCGGTAAATCTTACATGTACCACTTTAAGTTCTAGTACCATTTCAAAAACATGCTACAACTCTGTACTTACCACGAAGACTCCACATTTCAAAATACCATGTTCATTTCAAAGCACCCACCTGAAATATCCTCACTTCACAAAAATCTCGTTTGATTGCTGCCCGAGCATAACTTTAAATATTTAACGAGTCAATGGAGAACCCATAATGTGTGGCCTTCATTGCACCAATTAGATGCATACAGAAGGTAAGATAAAGCAATAGCCTTGACGTAAATTTACAATGAATTGAATTGGATGGAGCTCATCCATCACTTTTAACTGCCATGAAACATTTAATTCTGCATAATTTTTTATTACAAGGATGAAAATTACAAAACAGTATTTCCATGGGCTGCCATATATCATAAACAAATTATTTTCATAATGTTTTCTGCTATCATGTATTCAGTGTTTACCCAAAAAACATAAACAATTCCTTAGACAGTTGACGCATCCCTAATGGTCGAGAGCATGTCATGTGGCCAGTTTTAAAAGGACGATAAAGACTGGCCAGCCAGTTTTGAACAATTTCTTGCCTGGCGCGTTTGTGCAACTGCTTCCTAGTGTACAAGTTTAATATAACATTGAAGCTACATGTACATGTATGGTTTGAGCCGGGATTACTTTACGGGCGCAGGAGCCATTAAATGCAAATTAAAATGTGAAGTCTATGGTTGGGGGCGGTACGCGGTACACTTTTTGTATCAATTAATGTTGGCTCCGCCCTGCACAAACCATAAGTCCCATGTTGTTGGACACAAAATGTGATATCAAAGAAAGCGGCCATTTCGGCACATGCTGCATTATTCAATAAAAACATCCTGGTACATGTAGTTCACCCACAGGATGTTCATTCCAAAACACTTCCGAACTGGATGATACCGGTATGTTTTGGTTTGGTCTGGGCCAGTTTGCACATTAAAAAAAAGTCATAGTTACCTGTAGCTAATATTTGATTTGGTAAAATGCTACATGTACATGTACAGTATGTATTCTAACATTCAATGGAAGATCGACTATTCAAATATTTGAATCGTTTCGTACACTGCTACCGGTAGTATATGTACATGTATGTGAGCAGGAGTTTGTACAGTACAAATGTATGTGACCCACTGCACACACAGTATGCCACGTACATGTACATGTACATGTACATACAGGGGAAGTTGACTCAGGGTGGGGGTGGGGGTGGGGGTGGGGGTGGGGGTGGGGGTGGGGGTGGGGGTGGGGGTGGGGGTGGGGGTGGGGGTGGGGGTGGGGGTGCGGTGGGGGTCTGGGGTGGGAGTGGGGGTCGGGGGGAGAGATACGGCCCTGTGGTGGGAAATGGGTAGGATTTGGAAGAGGAGAGTTGTACATGTAGGATGGAGGGAATACCAGTAGACAACTCTTATAACTTAAGCTGTGCTGCAGTTACAAAGAAGTGCACAAGATTCATATCATATCATAACACTTCCCTTCAAGAATGGCTGTTGCTCAAGTTCAGCAATAGACACAGGAAATTACACACAGCAGAAACGGCTAATCCTGTTTCCCACTGGTCAGCTGCATGATTACACATTACATACCTGTACAGTACATCATGTAAAGGCTTGACCAAACGAATGACTATAAAACAAGTGCCACTATACTGCTGAGGATCTGGGATCTACATGTACGTGTAGTACACGTACGTGCACACTAACTTTTCATGCACACTGTACATAGTATGTTATATTGTCATTACCTCATTGCATTAGTCATACCGTACATGTACCGGTATGTACCGTATTTGACCAATTTTAGATTTTTGCTAAAAACTGCTCTTCATATCATGAGGCACTTGCTGACCCATATGCCAGTTCACACACTCACTGTACAGTATAACGCGGTTTTGCCTCTATTAAAAAACAATTGTGACTATAGACCTTTATAAAAAAAATCAATGTAACCAAAACGAGGCTTGTAGGAAAAATATTTCGTTTCTGTGATGAAATTGTTCATTGTGTGCATCACAATAACACGCGCGTAGCGCGATTAATAACACGCGCGTAGCGCGATTAATAACACGCGCGTAGCGCGATTAATAACACGCGCGTAGCGCGATTAATAACACGCGCGTAGCGCGATTAATAACACGCGCGTAGCGCGATTAATAACACGCGCGTAGCGCGATTAATAACACGCGCGTAGCGCGATTAATAACACGCGCGTAGCGCGATTAATAACACGCGCGTAGCGCGATTAATAACACGCGCATAGCGCGATTAATAACACGCGCATAGCGCGATTAATAACACGCGCGTAGCTTGATTAAGAAAACGCGCAGTGCGGACAGTGATTCTCTCAAAACAACAATGGAAGATTACACGCGCTATCGTGTGGGCGCAGAGACGCACCGATCGTGCCCGACGCGTACTACATGTACATGTATAGGGAATAAGACAAAGATGGATTCACCGTGATAAAGTTCAATAGGCAGATAGTTTTCTTCACTTTTTCTCAAAACTTTATACGATAATTTGTACGTCCCAAGCATATGTCTCGATATTAAGGTCTTTTCACACGAGAAAAATCTTGGGGTTGACAAGAGCGACGTTTCACACTTGCAAATTTTCAATCCACGCCAATCCCGAGATTGGTTTTAACCCTTGCAAAGTAAAAATTCACATGCATTGTCTACACAGGTACAACTGTACTGTACTACAACTGCATGTAGCGAAACTATGGGATCGACTTATGCAAGTTTTGAGGTGCTACAAATGTATGCATACCTTCATACATGTACACTGTACATAAATTAGTGCAATTACACTTGGTCAAGGGTCAAGTCCACAAGGATCAAAGATCGACACCCAGTATCATTTGTTTGCAGTTTTATGGCGTTCACTATTGTCCTATGCCTATCACACATCTATTCATTTTGGTTAATGTAACCAATGCTTCATCTATTATCAAACCAACAATACGGTATAATGCATGATAACAACCTGCATCTTCTGAGATCGCTGGCCATTTTTATTCCACTCCCTGATACCCCCTCTGTCCCCCATTGCCCCTGAAAACCTGAAAAGCAATCTTTTAACAGGCATGCAACTTTGTCATTGCAACAACAAAAAATGTAGGTAAATGCAAAATTTCACCAACTTTGTAGTGTTTTTAATTTTCAATGGGACAGATAAGGAAACAAAAAGAGGAAATCAGCTGATCGGCTGAAAAGTTGCCTGTTTTAAGTTCACTGGATGTTTGAGAGGCGTATTGCCACGCGGTACCAGTACTTCATTTGAAAATAGGTGTTTTACACAGAAGCCATGTCCAGTTGTTCTACATGTTACGGTACCTAAATTTAGATTACCTGTAAAAAATACCCAAGTTACAGCTGAGTTGTGTGCATGCAGTCACACCCACCAAAAAATGCTGTACCGGTATTCATCATTTTATTTTTGCTGTTTACCAGAAAACAGAGGGCAATTATGCTAAAATCCGTGCACATTACTATCGGTGTGTTTCTACATGTACTTTCTACATGTACTTTGGGATTAAAAGTAGGTTTATGGCCAATCTTAAACATAAGTTTAAAACCAGCTACATGTAGGGGTCATGGGCACTGATAATGCCTGAGCCGCCAGGCAAGGGGATTTTCAGTGCCCAGGACCCCTGCCGGGTAGCTGGTTTTAAACTGGTTGTTTAAGATTGGCCAAACCTACTTTTAATCCCATTCATCGGTGTTCATAAATACCTTTTGGTGTAAATCGGTAAAATTCAACAAACTCGTCGTTTTACCATGTTTTGCATTCACTTTCCTACACCCACAGTATCAACACCGCGCGCGTTCGTACAACTGCTACATGTTGCTGTTTGCTCGATCGTGTGCATTACGCGTAATGTAGGCATGTTGCACGCGCACGCACACGACTGGATATAAGTGCACAATTTGCTTTCGGGCGCGTGCAGTTTCTTTGTGCATGTGCGTGTTCCGTATACGCGCTGACAAGGGCACAAACGCGGGCCAGCCGGCCGGGCATTATCACTGGTCATTATCGCTAGTTAAAGACTGCCCACATGACATGCTCTCAGCCAATAGGGATGCGTAAACTGTCAAAGGTATAACGAATGAAGCATAAAATGCCGGGTGCCCGAAGCATATGGAAAGCTATTCTGCGCTGCTCCGGCAAATGCTACACCGCTGTGTTTCTACTGCGAAAGACAATCGCTATGGTGCGACAGACATTCGCTTTTGCATCGCATTGTCCACATCGAGAGGTGGACCACGGTTGGATACACAGCATTACGAGGCCCTGCCACTCCGTTAGGGCCCGTGAATTGGTTCTACTCCGAACTACACGGCATTAAACGGCAACCGCTCTTCCGTAGAATGTATGCCCTTTACAAAGCAATTGCAGCTAGAAGTACATGTATTCAATTCTGGAATGTACAATGTATGTGGTGGGTATTATAACGGTCAGGACATAAATGTTTAAACAGCAAAGCACCATACGAGTACAACATGCACACAAGATGGTAGCTCACATTCAAATGTTACTCAACAATTTTCTGCGATCATTGTTTTTGGACTGGAGAAGAATATGTATGAGGAATGGTAAACATATTGTCCATGGTTTTATCTGGGTGACAAGTCAATATTAGCTCCCCTCAGTATTGGAACTTGACCAACCATACCGGTAGTTTATTATGCTTCGCCTGGGGAAATAGTTTTTCAATTTCCAATACTAAAAGCATATCACTATCCGCCCTCAAACCATGTTATATTTGTGTAATATTGAAACAGTATATTAAATTATGCGGTGATTTCATGCCAAAGGCTTGTAAAGGCGTGTAAGGTCTTCTTTGCCCAAACAAAATTTACGGTGAAGGTTGAAGTATTAATGATGTGTCCTGGAAAAGATTGGGAGGTACAAGTTTTACCCAGATGATGGTAAAATGAAAAATTGCTAAATTTTACTGCTGCCTGCATTTGGACTTTTTGACACAGTAAAATTTTACCGAGACCGTGGGAGAGCATGTGCAGTGTCCCTTTGCAGTTTGACTTTCACGGCCCGGATGTATGCTTTCAGAGCACTTTTATCGATTTGCTGTGTTCGCATTGGACTTTTCGTTTTAGGAAAAGTTCCCTGGTGAAATTTCTTTGGCAGAAGTTGGCCAGGAAAAGTAACCACTAGACTCAGGAAAAGTTACCAAAAAGAAAACGTCCTAGAATGGCCACATTAGACTTAAAATGGGAAAAGTACCCATCGTCTCGGTACGTTTTCCCAAAAAAGTCCAATGCGGACAGGCCTTAAGAATCCGACTTAATGTCTTCACATGCCATTTCTTGATTATCATCTCCTTATTGTTCCAAAGATTTTCTTAAAATGGTCTGGAAAAGGTGCGACTACAACAGTTCTTGAACAGCTTATATTCTTCCTTGGGGAAAACCTGGATGCAGCACAAACACGTTATGCATGAAAGATACACAATCAATATTTTTTGTACAGAGTGCAAGCTTTTTGTCAAAAGCCAATAAAATACACATCTTATTTATAAGCATTTTCTGCAGTCAAACTTTTATCATACATGTTCACACCTTTACCATTTTAATCAAATACATACAGTACATGTACATCTAAGCACATACATGTACATATGTACAACCGTTCAAAAGTGACAATACTTAAGACAAATATTCTTTTTTTCAAGTAGCACTATTATTTTTAGCAATTAGTGGTACACACACGAAAATGCTGGTACTGTACATGTATGTGTACAAATGCTGGTACAATGAAATGAGTAATTAATTGTATAGGTTTCTGCTGCAACAAAAAAGAAAATGAAGATTTTATGGAGACACCGTAAACCTTAGCCTATAGATGTAAGCCACCATTAACCTTAGTGTTTACCAGACTGCTCACCTTTAATCTTCACAGGAAAAGTCAGCACCATTTTTTGAGAACAAAATCCCAGCACAAGATTTTCAACAATACAGCTATTCCAACACTACTTGTCTATAAATGTGAGCATTTGATTTGCCTGGAAATTTTTGAATCACTCAATACACCATACCGGTAGACCTTCCTATACTGCACTAGCAAAATATGCAACCAATATGAGGCAACACCCACCAGACAACGCGAAGCAACCTCGTACCAATTGCATGAAAGTATGCAACTCTGAACAAGTGCGAACAGAGCTATATGTATGCAAATTAGCATGACCCGACCGACTTCCATGATTCTTTAGTCCTTTCACAACTCCTTTTCACCCAACCTCTTTCAGTCTTGTTCAGCCGTGGAATTTCTGGCGATGCTATTGGTCAATGAACCAGCTTGGCAAATACATACATGTAAATGTATGTAGGGAGTTACAAAAGCGGAACCTGGAGTGGAGCGAAGGGCAGATAGGGTTCAAGGTTTGCCGACAACTCTGAGTGTGAAAAGGGATTACCTTGGAACACACAGTAGGTTTCCTGGCCAGCTGACTGGCTGCAGTAATCAAGCCCTCAAGCCAAGGCGATAGTTTTATGTTGTGAAGTGTTAATTTAGCTGGAACATGATCATGAACTCTATTTCACCTTGTCAGTCATTCTTTAGAAAAATTCTTACAATAGTTAAAGGTACAAGTACATACATGAGTGGCTTTTTAATCTTTATTTTCAGAAATACTTGGACATGAACTTGAAGATGGATTTCCCGATGGGTATTTTTCAGATTTAACGATCAAGATAATGTTCTTCTTAAAGATTTTATTTTCTCTCAAAATAAAAGGAGGGGAAAAAAGCAAAAAAAAACCAAACAAAATGTTCTCCTTAGATAACTTAAGCCCCAAAAGGGTAATAGCCCTACAACCTGCCTTTCTAGTAAAACCTCCCTGTCCAAATGTCCCATTAACTTTAATACATACAAGGATGTAGCCTAGACAGTTGTGGGCATCTTGGTCTGTCTTGATGTGGACATTTGTTTAGAAAAACCTGTTGTCAGACTATTCACTACCCTTTAAATTTGGGGCTTAATTGATCTTCTCAGAGCAAGTTTGTAGGAAAATACATTGATCGCCATTTATATTGGGCTCTAGAAATGGGAAATATACCATACAATCAAAACACTGATAAATGTACATGCATACTGTGTAATTGTGTCCCCATTCAAGTAATTTTTACATCCTGGGTACTCTACCGGTAGCTGTAAAAGGTACGTGTATCCTTTTCAGGTTTAACAAAAGGTACAAATCAAGTCCTACGGTAAGTGTAATTTCTATCTATACACCAATCCGAGAACTCCTTTTCTTTATATCCGCCATAGCTGGGGGGCTTCTACTGAATGAACTGTATGTTTTTGCTGTTGCTGAAGTTGCATTTGTTTACTTCGAACACGTTGCGCGTCTTTGTAAAATTGTGTGCATGCAAGGGGGCACGTCGCGTGCATGTAATGGATGAGCGCTTTTCGTTCCAACAGCAACACAAAATGCACAGTCCATGCACTGGAAGCGCCCCAGCTACATGTACATGTACATGTACACATGTATGTATGGCGGATATAGGGAAGGGGACCTTAGTTACCGGTTTTGGTGTATACACATAGGCCCTAATTTTTGATCACTCATACCGTGCGCAAATCGTATATTTTAATTTCCAGCAAAAGAAATCAATATTTTTCACATGGTCCCTTATGCCACCATGCAAGCAACTGGTAAACATAAGCAAACATGATGTGTTTGGTCAAGGCAAACATCAAGTTGAAAATTAATGGGCAACAACATGATAACCAGCCCAGATATGTCAATGATAAGGCCAATTATGAGGCCCGGATGCACGAACCTTCCTTTGCGGCTGCTATAGAACTACACGTAGTCCGTGTTGCCACCATGAACACACCATACATGTATATACATGTGTACATTACAGGGCACAATACCAATTGTCATGTGTGAAGTGCTTAATGGTTGCCTAGTGATTCACACAATGGGTCACGCCTTGGAAAACATCCAATGTGGGGCTTGACAAGCCTGCTAGAATGTCCAGTGTTTTGGCATTTTTTTCCTTAATTTTCAATTTAAACAGTTAAAGGTTTTTTTTTGTGGTCCAGTAAAAGTATCTTTAAAAGCTTGTGTAAAATGTTTCAGTAGACCCGTGGTCCAAATTTTGCCCAAAACAAAATTTGACCCCTGGTATGAAAAGATGGAATTTCTATTCAAACTTACTGGTACTGCACCATAGCAGTGTACACGGCACCTTTTCTGTAGGGAGAGCTGCACCAATAACAAAAGGGGGCATACACAAAGTTGAAAAAAAAAGGGCGAGAGCTGTTGATTTTACTTTAAAAATTCCTTGAATTGGTTTGTTAAATTACACCCCGTTTACACTCGATTCGGCAAAGGCGAATCGAACTCCGCAATTTCCAAAAAGGGGAGTTGAAGCCGGGTAAGCACTAAGTGTAAACGCAAAAGGCGAATTGAAAAAGGCGGATAAGACCCGGGTCTGATTCGCCTTTTTCAAATCACCTTCGGGGTAGGGTTGAACCCCGCAATTGCGGGGTTCAACCCCGCAATCGTCAAGGTCGCTTGTAGTGTAAACGCTACCCGAATACAGATTCGGCAATTTCCTTTGGCGACATCCGGGAGGCCATCGTTTGGCGCGGTTTATTTTGTGGGCGTGCGTGATAGAATGTACGCCACTTACTGTGCTGGTTTGCTACTGCTAGTACATCGCTCACGGCACGTTTTGTTGGGCAAAAACTATAGTCCTACTGGAAATTCGTCCTACCACATGTACTGACAAGCACTTCTTCTCTGCATAAATCTACTACGCCGTAAAATAGCCAAAAGTGGCAACATCATGGCTACAAAAACAAAGGAATTCTCCATGATATTGAACTGTTGAAATTCACAGGAACAGTTCTGCATGCAGCAGCGCAGTAATAATGCGTCGTTTTTCACGACACCCACCACGTGCGACGGTGCACACGATCATTACACAACAACATCGGGCGCGCGCTTTCATGACCTCTAATTTGGACCTTTCACACCCCATGGTCCCTCGCATTGGTATTTCCGGCACAAAAAGGTGTAGGCCAACTGAGTGCTTCCCCGAGACATTGTGATAAAAACTTAATAGCATGCTCGGTTGGGACTCGAATCCACGACCTCCTGCATACTACATGTTGGCAGACGTCTTAACTACTCGACCACCGAGCTTGCTGGTGTTGAATTGCCGGTTCAAATCATTTAGCAGCGTGAACCGCAACTGTTATATTAATGTTTTATGTTGGTAAATTCACCACATTGCAGGTGAAATTTTTTTAAATAAAGCCATTTGTTTAAAAATATGGTCTTGGCTGTCAAATTAATGTACCCTCTTTACCATGGAATGACCTACATACACATGTGTACAAAAAAGTCAAGCCGAAGAGTGACCACTTGCTTTATTCATACTACATACCGGTATACACAATTATGTGGTACACATGTACTTTTCATTGTCATTATTCTTTTGGTACAAACCCATTTCAGAATAAAAATGTTTGTTTACGCTTACATACATTTTACATGTACATGTACCGTATAGCAAGTCAGAAAATTAATTGTGCAGCGAGGAAAATGGGCAGGGTTTAGATTTTTGAAGGAAACTGCAGGGTACAACAATGCAAATTAAGCTACTGAACACTAAAGATGTACTGTAGTGCTTTACAACTAGCCCGAATGCCTCTGGCCGTCACACATGACGGCCAGAGCAGTGAACCTGCCCCCAGCGGTGAACCGCCTCCAGCGGTGAACTGCCCCCAGCGGCCGGACTTTTTTGGGCGTGTATTATTGCGAGCGCTACGTGCCCAATGCATTACAACATGCCCAGAAGGCCGCCGCCTTTTTTTAACGGCAATGGAGGAACAATATTTCTGGAACTTGCAGAATGATCGTCGCCTCTTCACCAGATGGATAAAGATTTCTGGTTATGTGAACGTGTTTTAAAGGAACACACCTTCTTTGTTGGGCTATTTTGGGCTCGAAATAGACCCATACATTATTCTGAAGCGCATTCGAGAGTAAATTAGATATATCCTGAAAAGACGCCGTCAAATTTAGCCGTTTTTGAGCACTTTTGAAAAATCCAAGGTCACGTGACTTTTCGGAACCAAATTCTGGTTCTGAAAAGTCATGTGGTCTTGTGAGTTAGTTGTATTTCCAGCCGTATAAAAGTTTGTTACTGCAGAACTAACTGCACCAAATTCAACCCTGATTTCCCCCCAAAAGTAATTGACAAAAGAGAGACTATTTATACAGGTATGAAACAAAGTTAAACATACATGTAAGTATGAAAATTCGAACATAATTGTTTGTTTCGAGAGTCCGGAGAACGGGAACGAGCGCGTGCTATATACGGCAGGCTACCGTGGAGTGTAGAAATTTGCCCCGCGCAGCATGCACGGCAAATAGCCTGAGTGCACACACACGTAGGCGTGTTGCTTCGGTCATCCTCCATGCTTCGGTGCATGTACGTTCGTGAAGAAAAAACATGATGCCAACTCCTCAAAAGAAAACGGAAATTCCTATTCGGTCGTCCGGGCTGTCCAGTGAAATCGTGAGCAGAAAATTGGAGATACCCTGAGCAGGAGAAGAGCGAATCGTTTGTGACAAAGTCGTGAGGCTCTCGCGTACTGGCAACGGCTGGTAAAGCGTATAACCCGTCTTTTGACCGTTTGTTATTTTTGCACTTCTTTAGTAAATTACGGGATATTTTGATGATATTTTTTTCGCAACGACCATCAAAAAGGTATTGTCAATGCTGCTACATCACTAAATCATGTAAACAGTAGGCAGGTGTGTACCAAAAACGGTACGAGTTCCTCTACATGTATGAGTACCTAACTTCAGAAATCTCTGTCCTGGGTGAAAGGAAAATCTCACTCAAAGTACATGTACATGTACATACCGGTATATGTAGCAAATTCGCTACAAAAAAGGTCTGGCCGCTACTCAGGCATTCGGGCTAGTTGTAAAGCACTGCAGTCTTCATTGTTCAGTACCAGTACATTCAGTACCTTTGAATTGTTGTACCCGATTTCCTTCAAAAGGAAACAAACTAGGGCATTCGGGCTACTTTACAATGTCCTCTTTAGGTAGAAAATTTCCGGCATCGTACAGCACAAAATTGTTTGATGCATTTGGTGCTATAAACAAGATACCGGTACCACAAAATTAACAACCCTTAGAGTGTGTTTCTACTGAGCACAATAACCATTTCCGGAATACTTCAGGAAACAGTATCTTCCAGTAGAAACAGTATATTTGTGCACCAGCAAATTAAAACCTGCTCAAAAAGAAAAGTAAAAGTGTCACCGCATCATTTTGGGAGACTTCAACTCACGCTAAATGTGGCGATCCCACTAAAATGCCGGCGACGGAGCCCGAGAGGGCACCCTGTAGATTGAGTCCTTTTCCGTACACCCACAGGAAGCGGTGTATTTGTTGCCGAATTTTCCTGGGTAATTATCTGATTTTTCTCCTTATTAGAATCATAATTATGGTGTATTAAGTTACATAACTATGATTGCTGCAGAGGGTCCGAGGAACGAATGTTATTGATAACTTAATGTCAAATGGAACAGTATTGGAGTCATTTGTGGATAACTTTCACTCATCAAAAACTTTCTTTCATTGAGATTTTGCGTAGTATACTGTATATTGTACGTACATGTACACGTGTGTGCGTGCATTGCATGATAAAATACCAAGTTTCAAAGGCATGAAGCTGCGTATTTTGTGGCACGAAATTGGCGCGCGCGTGCATTGCTGACGAGCCTGTGCCTTTAAATGTGATTGACCTGGAAGTATAAGACTGTCGTCCGCAAGTGAGTTTCTTCCATTTCTGCCACTGGAGTCCTCTTACCAGAATGGCACACGCCCTTTACCCGGAAGGAACTACATGTACACAGATCTTTCCACCCCGAGAGGTGCCGCCACCGAGCGCTTCACATAAACATACCGGTAGTTCTTTTTTGGGGGCCCTAAAGTGCATACATGTACCTCGCTGTGTGAGGAAATTTGATCAATAATATTGGAAGGCTTTTTCCCCCCAGGTGATGTGAAAATATACATTGTGCCACACATTTTTCTGACTAAACATTTTTATGCGTAACAGGTACAAATTCTCATATCAGAGTCATCTAAAATTACATACCGGTACCATATATTAAACTGAGATACTTTACATGTAAGTAAACACACTTACCTCAGTTTTCTCTTGATCATTTTGACATCTGAAAATACCGGTAATTAATAGAGACAGTCCAAAATATAGATACCATTGCGTTGTTGCTAGGCAATCCTAAAGTCCTTAGCAACCACATCATCCACAGTGATGAAAACTCTTAATTGGGTTGTTCAACCTGTCAAACATTGACAGGTAACCATGGCAACAATTTGCATAATACAATCTTCACGTTTTTCCTTCATTTTTTATTGATGGCCAAGTATACGTGTACGCATGAGTGATGGTACCGTAGTTCTTCCGTTACACAACGCCTCCTTTATTTTGACCGATGCTTGTACAGTACATGTATGTGTGTCATTCCATGAAGTTGGGATACGGTGTCCCCTGTTACATCGGAGACCTTTTTACCCTATATTTTTGGACTTACAAACTTCATTTATTTAGTAAATAGTAATGAGAAATGACAAAATATACATGTAGCAATATCAGCCCACTACATTTTGCTTTTGTACATACATTGTACATGTACATGTACATGTAGGTGTGACATTTGCTGTTTTTCAACATATTTCTTTGAAAAACATGAAAATTCAGGATACAAATCCAAATGATTGATCATATCAAAAACTGTGTGCTAATGTCAAAATCAACAAGATTACTTTTAGAGTCGGAGTGAATTGAGATAAATTGGTGTGGCATCCCCGTTACATCAACCATCATTTTGTCAAATAATTCAAAATTGCTAAACTCCATCAAGACTGAAGACACAAACATTATCATAGAACAGGAAAAGCAACCATACCGTGCAACATCATTATACCAGTAGATAACAAATTGCTGATCGCTTATTTGCCAGTTTTTGTGGAACGAAAAGCTACCGTACAGGTCTTGTATTAAAAATCTATTTTATCATTCCCAGTGACACAAAATTTTACTGAAGGAACTGACAAGAGAATCTATTAATTCTCTAAGTGCTGATATGCAACGCTGTACCGGTAGGACTCGAGTCCTGATTTTCAAGGACTCGGGCAGTAAGAACTCAGAGATTTGGGCCGAGTGTCGGTAATTATTTCAAGTGTCTATTACAAATTTATTTTGGGGCCTAAAATATTTTGAACATGAAATTTTGAGAATGTGAAATAAATCACTTCAACCGCTTAATATGATTTTGAGCACTCAAAATGTATTTCACCTCCCAAAGAAGTATTTTTCTCGTCCAAAAGCAAACTTACGAGCTGCCAGAGATCATACGCATGATCATTGACACTTAATACATATAATGCACTTAAGGTTGAAACAAGGACTCGAGACTCGGATTCGGCCTGCTGAAGAATCGGATATAAGCTGGACTCGGACTTGGACTTAAACTCGGACACCAAGGACTGGGACTCGACTACAGCCCTGCTGATACAAATTGTTTTAACAAACACCATGCTTTTTTCTGTCGAAATATGGTACCTTAATGTGGGACATTAACAACTGAAGGTGGTTTTCTTTAAAAAGTAGTATGTATTTTTAGCATAATTCACAAATTGCAAAAACAATATTCTTTTTTTTTTCAAAAAAATGCTGAATATGCACTGTATGCAGCTGGAATTTCCGCATCTAACCAAACCAACACGATCGTCTTTAGATGTTACCATTGATCTAGCAATTTATAAAATGTTTTGTCTGCAAATGTACATGTACAATGGGCACGTAAATATTGTACATGTACAGGTACCTTTGTGTACCGGTATTTCCCAATGTAAATGCTACAGTGAATTCCTGCAAGTCTTTGTCAAAGCCTGTCCAAAGGGGACTTCATTTTCATTACTTTTTTAATCTGTCAACTCTAGTGAGCCATTCCATTAGATTTCACACATCTGTGGATCAGGAGAAATTATGTCGTTCGTTGACACTGCTTGATTGCTGTGGCACCTTGTGACAGCCAAACCAATCCATGGCAGTGCTGTGCACCACTTAGAAAGCCGAAGTGTGACATGGGTTGCCATGGTAATTGGCTCTAAACATCATGGCTGTCAGAAAAAGTACCATTGCAACAGCACAGGGACACGGTTCAGTGATTTTTAGTGTACATTTTTAATGTACGCGTACTTGCAACTAGTTGCTGACAGTTGCACGAGTGCGTATGATCACGTGCGCAACTTATCAGTAGAGTTGCTTCCAGTTGCATGGTCGATGTACATGTACACGTATGCTAGGCTTTACCCGAGTTGGCACATGTATGTCTACCCCGGTACATGTACGTGCGGGCTCTGGAAAAGTAAACCTGATAAAAACAAAGAGGATGAGTGCTACCCATACAGTGTGTGAACTGATAAAATCCCACCATTACAAGAGTTCCGGCTCACAGAGCCATTAGACTTTTAAATTAATTTACCTTTTGCAATACGGTAAAGTTACATGTATTACGCTGCATACATGTACGGGGCACCTATGTACTGTACATGTACCAGCAAAATTTGTTCCTACCGTATTTATAATTCAGGCTTTCTCAACACTGAAAGGGAACACCGGCTTACTGTTTACATAATGTAGCGATCCAGAATCCTTGACAATAATTTTTCGATGGTCGTTGTGAAAACAAAATAATTAAAATGTCGCGTAATTAACTAGAAATGTGGTGGTTTCTTTTCAGGTTCTCTTCAGTCTATTTCGGAAAGACTTTCAGAATCATGTATGGGTCTATTTCGAGCCCAAAATAGCCCAACAAAGCCGGTAGTCCCTTTAACCAGGAAATGTACTTGTAAGCTGTTAACTAGTTTCTTCTCTTTATCTCAAAGCTTTTTTTTTTTTTTTAAAGAGGGCAGTGTTTTGATATTTGAGGGAAATGTTAGGGTAGTACGACAGCAAAAGCCACTGCAGTAAAAATTATGTCATCACGCTAAACATCGTTAAAAAAAGACAGTCATTATTAATCAATTGGCGTGCTTTTAACTAACAAATTATCCGACAGGAAATGATGGCGACCTGAAAAACCGGTCAGTCAAAATTTGCATTTTTCTTGAAAGTTATTTTCAGAAATGATCAATAGTTTGCAATTGATGCAGAAGTAAAGAAGTTCTAAGCATATTTAAAGGCCCTTGAAATATCGTAAAATTGTATATATTTTGATTTTTATAATCACAAAAATTACTCAGAAAATGGATAAAAATTGATAAATTTCATGCACCATTATTTCACACAATATTTTGGACCTGATACATTGTTGCATTCCTGTTCAGTGAAGCTTAATTGCCATCATGATCTCTCTTGAGCTCTATTCCTTTGAGGGATATGTTCAGCTAAAATTTGATATATTATTTTGCTACATTAAATCCAATTTAATAATAAATATCTATAAATGTGTTACTGCTGGTGACAGAACTTTTTTGGTCGAGTGTACATCACTCGCATCAATTCCATATGTACAGCTGATGCACACGTACAGTACACATGTACATACATATACAAAACAATGTTTTTGTCCAGCGCTTGGCTTATGTGTGGAAACGTGAATTGCAAATCAGCCTGAATTTTTTGCGGTTTTGAGGGGGGAAAAAACAAAACAGCTGACCACAGGGCTAAGATGAATTGATGGTGACGTGGTCAAATCCTGTGGTGTGTGGTCGCTCATGGACTGACCACTCACTAATTAGAATGCAAGCTGACCACACAGCCTCATTCTAATGTGGCACATGCACAAGTATGGTGCTAGCATATTGATACCTTCACATCTGTTAGGCCAACAAAAAAAAGAAGATGTTGTCTCTGGTCGGCGCGTGCATCAATTTCAAGCATGCGCGTCAATCTTTTTTTTTTCTGCGGCAGCTAAAACTGCCTTGCATTTTCTAGACTGATCGCCAATCCTGTAGACTACGTAAGGAATAGGAACAAGTCAATTATATAACATTGGATGGCTTTAAGGGTGATATGAGAATATACCGCACGAGTCATGAAAATACTGAACGAGCCGAAGGCGAGTTCGGTATTTTCATGACGAGTGCGGTATATTCTCATATCACCCGATAAGACATCAAATATTATTATTGTTATATAAAATGAAGCTTTGTTTTGAAAGATTTCCGCAAGATTTTTGTCTGTTTGGTCTTGAAAACGTCAGTTAATGCATGCGCTTTTGTTACTGTTGTACAGTATTTTTTGTTACTGTACTCTGGCGCTCGTTGCACACACATGCAATCTATTCCCTCGATCCATGACGCGTGTGTTCGTGGTGCGCTCAATGTGCACGCACATCGAATCTGGTCTCTGTGCTGCACAGTAACAGATACGCACGGTGTCCGCAAAAGCTTCATTTTATATAATAATGTATTTCCCGGGCAGCTTAACCTCGTACTTAGGGCAATAGATTTGGACGATGCCGATATCGAATGATAGTGAGTATGAGGTTGTTTAATCAGCTGCAACAATGGCGGTTAGTTCTCACGTGACACAACAAGGAATTGTGATTGTGAATTAGAGTGTGTCTGAGCTGAGCTGAGCTGAGCTGAATGCCACTTATTTCCGTGTCCATTGTTTGTGGAGTGAAAACTCAGAACATTCAGTGTTGTGACGGCTCTGCAAGTTTACTATACATTGTAGGCCTTACTGTGTACGAATCTGTGTGCGATGGAGGGAAGAAAAAAAACCGGGGGGGGAAAAACCGGGAAGAAAAAAAAAACGTGTCGCTGCATCAATTCCGGAACTACGGTCTGACCAGAGAAAGAATACTATTTTTTTGGCCTTATTAACGAAAGTGCCTATTTGTGAAATTAAAGAGCAATTTTACAAAAGGAAAATCTACAAAAAGAATACATGCTAAACGTAAAATTAGCACCCTTTCATTAAAGGCACAGGCGTGTCAGCAATACGCACGCACAAAATTCTGAGCACAATTGTCCAGTCCTAAGAAGTTACTGCTAAACAGCACCATGGACACAGGTTGGTTTAACACTTTTTCTGTATCCCATACAAATTGATAATGGGCTACCGGTAGTCGTGTACCGTAATTTTCGGAATATAAGCCGCCCGGGGTATAAGCCGCGACGCCCGAAAATTCCAGAAACAAGATTCACCGTCGGCGTATAAGCCGCCCGGCTTATTAGCCGCACCATTTTGTCGGCCACAGATCGATCACAATATATAAAGAATTGCCGCCGTAAGTGCCTCACCGCGGGCCACGTGCGCGCGACCGCGCACTGCATGCACAGTAGTCACACTCTCTGTCGGCACGGCATGTCGCCTCAAAGAGAGCTTTGTGGTCCAGGTTGTTTTGATGACAGCACACTCAAGAGAAAACCTTATTGAAATCAAGAAGTGGCTTTATCGGAAAAGGCGTTACATGTTTATAATAAGTTATATAGCAAGGTGCAATGCACTCAAAGTAGGCTAATCTTGTTTCAGTTTGTTTTGTAAATAGATAAAGTACATGTAACTTGACATATTTTTAAAATGCCTTGGAATGTGCATAATAAGAAATCTCCAAAAAATAAAGGAGAGTATATTAGAAGCCATCGATGACGATCGAAGGCCGCAAGCCATCAAGATATTCGCTGGATTCTCCGACGGCGGCCACACGGCAGTGCACCAGGCCGACAGGCCATGCACAAACACGGTAAGTGAAAGCAGGGCTTCGTTCCAAATACGCGCACATTGTTAAACGTTTGCAACGTTCGCCAACAACATTCCCAGCTTGTACGCATGCACAAGATAAAAGAGCACAACCAGAGGCGAACGTTGCCAACGTTCGCATGAGTGGAACGCAGCCCACGTGTACAAATTGTACACTGCTTTCGCCCGGGCCCGACGCATATGCTATGCATGTACAATAATAGCCGGCCGAGTCTCTCCATTACGCGCACCGCGATTGGCTATTTTCAATGCACATGGTGACTTGGCGATTTTGATCTCACTGGCCAAAATAAAATATGCCAAACGTTTTATGTTTGATTGCTTCCGTATTGTACTGCCACTACATTGCATTTGTCATGCGTTTGGGTCCATCACGATTAAACTAAAAACGCAAAGGACATGACAGTGACAAAGAATTAGACATTGTACTGGACCAGATGGACGGGGGTTTAGACCGAAGCTGCAACATCAATAATTGGACGGTTCATGGGGCCTCTCCATTTTTGCAAAAAGAGTTTATAAATAATTAGAAAACCAACTTCACGGTGGTCCTTGCCTGCACGGCCAGTGGCAAAAAACTGAAGCCGATGGTCATCATCAATGGGCGTCTTGAGCGGAGTATACCAAGGCTGTGCAAACGCTATGCCTTCTTGTTTTCCGAATTCGGTTATCTCAATAGATCATTCTATGTTGATTCACTATACATCATTCAAAATTACTTGAATAAGAACATTGCAACTGACATAAAAGGGGCTTCATGGGGATTGGGTGATTGATATTAATATTTGTAATTCAGCGGAATGCTACATAGATCTATCGTCTTTTGCTTGGTACCGGTATTCCCGATGATTTCTCGCATATTTGCATCCGCCCCATATTTTTGTGCACGACGCCGCTATAGTTCATTCACCCCCAATGGCGGTGAATGAACTATGGCGGCGTCGTGTTCCGAATTTACCTTTGACCTCGCCACCGCGCGCGAGATACCGAAAAGGATTATTAAAATAGGGGACCGTTTGCCTGCCTGCGCCTGCGGACATAGGCGTAAACGTATGCCGCTTGGGCGAAATGGCTTTTGGGCGAAGGGGCTCAAATTGGGCAAAGCATGGAGGCTTCCTCCATGGGCAAAGTGACTGTACTTCGTTGGAAAAACATCGTTAATTAAAATTACTTGTAATGATTTTCCATCTAAAACACACATTTCCACAGACAATGACAAACACAGAACTCTTTGGATTTTAAAACAACGCCAACTAAAAGTAAAGAATTGAAGAAAACACGGAAGGAACAGACGCACCAAACGATTTGTTTGGCGTTGGACGAGTACTCACGACCGATGGCATGGTCCGATGGCGAACTGGTTGCCTGCGCCTGTGCTGTGTCACATCGATGTATGGGTCACCAACGAAGATCGGTACACTCTCTGCACCTGGAAAAATTGCACACCTTTTCGTGCGCGTGCGACGGCCTCCAACATCGTTTTTTGACAATAAAAAATTCCCGTAAAAGATTGATAGAACTATTTAACTACATTACATAATGTATATGAGCATATCATGATTTTTATCTTTAGAGCTCGGCGTATAGGCCGCCCGGTTTATAAGCCGCCGGGAACCTTTTTTTTTGCAAAATCAACGTATAAGCCGCGGCTTATATTCCGAAAATTACGGTACATGTACATCAGTGTTCTCCAGTATCACCCAGAAAAGTTTCATAGGCATTTTTGTCTAACAGGTTGTATAAATGGTTTTTAAGTTGCACCGGACCGGTTTTACATTTAAGCCACCTTGGAGGGTGGGGGTTTAGCACTGAACAAAAACAGTTGCACATTTTTAGTATGATGTATGCAAAATTTTAACTATTAACACATACTGTACGGTTTTAATAATAATGGTGGATTCTTATCTCCTGGCACTGTTGCCATTATTACCACTGCCATCAGGGAATCACCAGAACCATTTCGCTTTAACTACATGTAGGTGGATGCTGACCAGGCGCTCAACCCTATCAGCAGTTACCGGTAGATTGTGGCATTCCCTCCAACAGCTTCCCAAATATCACTTGGGTTGACGAGGCAACTGTGATTAAGTGCCTTGCCCAGGGACACAGACACGTTGGTCATGGTGGGGCTTGAACCCACAACCTCTGATTGGGAGTCCCGCTTCATACCCACTAGACCACACGCGCTCCACTTGTGTGGCACACTTTTGTTGTGAATAAACAATTCCGGATGTACCAGCATACGCACGCTTGATGTAAATGAGCGGAAGTTTTACATGATTTTACAGATGGAGATTACATTGTATGTGTCATCTGAATACTCTGTCCACTTTATGACAGGCCTCAGCTGTGAGCAACTATTTTTACTTATAGGCTTTACAGAACCCATCCTCTTGCAACAGTGCCCCTTTAACGCACTCTCCAACTCCAGCGTACATGTACCGAGGCCCTGATGAAACCGGCCCCATTTCGCTGGGGAACAAGTGAATATTGTTGCCTCTCTGGACCAATCATGAGGCTTATTATATGTGGCGTTCGGCGTTTTCCACGATCCACCTTGTTACCAGTGCCACACGTGCGCGCAGTTTGTAAACACGGTCCATGTCCGATTTAACGCGCTCGCCGATTGGTCGCTATTTCTATTAAACAGGACATTATGTTGTAGTTCTCTATCCCTCCGATTCATTTTATTAAAAAATGTGTAGTAGATCTAAATGATCGATATGATGAACGTGACAAAGAACAAAAACTCAAACCAATTTCAAGAAAATATAGAAATTGGGAATTTTCACTATTAAAAACATGACTAATTTCATTTAATTACACTGTACATCCAAAAATGAGTCGGGTGTGTGCTCGCTGAATTCAACAGCCAGCTTATAATACTCCACAGGTTTGCGTGGATTTCCTCAGGGTATTGTATCGTCGCTTCGCAGAGTGGACATACCCCGAGATCTCAGGATGTACAGAACCTCACTTGCCGATTATTTTTTACTACCGATATTTGAAAGAATTGGTAACTTCAGCAAACCGAGAAAATTTTTCATTAAATTTTATGTTAAAAGGTGAAATCACCCATAAACATACACAATAATTGATATGCCACATACATCACAGAAAATCTGCTTTAAAGACAAGTACGGTTCTTTTGTTACAATCTATTTCACATTTCACTTGTTAATAGGGTTTGGTAAATCTTCAGAAATGGCTGCATTTGGAAAAATCAAATTGCTTTTCCTTGACAAAGCCACCTCTATTGTCAGGGTACATGTACACTTCGGGATAATTTTTTTTAAACCAATTTTACCGGCAAATTTCTCAGTCACGAGGCCTTATTAAATTACTGTATGGCATCTGACACAGGAGATGTGCGCTTTGCAAGTCCCACTTTAGGCGCATAACATGCAACTTGAGATGAAAAGACGAAAGCGGAAAAAATAAACCTATGGTACCGCACACGCTTGTTTTCTTGTTAGCACTGCGTTTCTACTGCACTGTGTGAAGACTCGTGCGGTTGAAAGATGAGGCATATGAAAAGTGAGGAAGAGATGAGAAAAAACTAAGTGGCTCCTTGGATAAGCATTAAAACAAGCTCAGGCATTCGGAAATTTCCCCGGATGCCCTCGGGGGAAGGGGGGGGAGGGGGGGGGGGGGGGTATACTGCAAGTGCTGAGCCGCGGTGTGAATAAACTCCAGTGCACTGGACGGGGAAATGGAAATCTGAGAATGAGCAGCGGCAATTGCTGTGTCATCATACGGAGCCCATGGAGAAAGCAGCAATTGCTCTACAAGCTATCATAAAGAGGACAAGAAAAAAGGGCAGGAAAAAATAGGATTACACTCAAAGGATGAGTAGCATATTAATACGTTGTCAACAAGAAGATCTAATTGGACAAGACAATGTTGTGAGCTAAAATATATTTGTACCATGATAAAACAAATATTTAGTGCAGAGCACAGTTGCTTGAAAATTAATGTATTCTGAGAGAGCACAGAAGCTTAAAACTCAATTTCGTAATTGCTTAAGGTGAGTACCGTAGCATTGAACATTTTCATTTCATTCCTATTTTATGACAATTGTAAAACTGGCAGCATATTGCATTTTTCAAGCCAATTATTTAAATGGGTTGAAAAGGAATGAATTTGATCCCATCTGAAAGATTTACAAACGTACTGTATACGGTATGTACATGTGTGTATGTACAAATGTGTATGACAAATTTATTCACATAAAAAGAGGAAACCTAACGGTACATGTACATGTATGTACATGTACTCACTACTGTATGTTTTGGGTACACAAAGAGACGGGGAAAAAAAGGAAAATGAAAGGCAAAAAAAAAGACTTGAAAAAATAAATCAGCTGAAAAGAAGATGTCACTTGGAGTTTTGCATGCTAATTGGCATGTATGGGAATGTACATGTAGCTATGGTAGCTGTGTTAAAAGCCCTGTCCGCATTATACTTTTTTGGGAAAACTTACCGAGATGATGGGTACTTTTCCCATTTTAAGTCCAATGCGGACAGCCTAGGACGTTTTCCTCTCAGTAACTTTTCCCGAGTCCAGCAGTTACCTTTCCTGGCCAACTGCTGCCCAGGAAAATTGACCAGGGAGCTTTTCCCGAGAAGATAAGTCCAGAGCGGACACAGCGAGTCAGTAAAAGTGCTCTGGAAGCGTACATCTGGGCCGTGAGGGTCAAACTGCGAAGGGACACTGCACATTCTCTCCTACGGTCTCGGTAAAAAGTCCAAATGCGGACAGCAGTAAAAATTTAGCCATTTTTCATTTTACCATCGTCTCGGTAAAACCTCCCGAAAAACAAGTCCAATATTTGAATAGATGAACCCACGGGCCTACCGGTATGTTACGACTTACGAGGGCCCAATTGCATGGTGCTTCTCGGCAGAAAATAAATGTCCTGCTTTGCTGAGAATGGTTATTCTGGGCAAAAACAGGCTAACGTACGTGGGTCTGTCCACGGTAATAGGGTACATTTCTGTAACATTCAAGATCTTAGGTCCCAGTTCACTTCAAATGTCTTAATTTTATCTTTAAATTATCAAGCTAAACTGATCAAATAACTTTTTCACCAAGGAGTAAAAAAAATAGTCCTACAACATACATTTGTGAAAACCTCGTGCACAAATTTTCCTATTACGCATGTAACAAAGACGGACAAAAATGTCACAAAATTGTCTGTCCATGTTACATGCGTAATAGGAAAATTTGTGCACTTGCTTTTCAAAAATGTATGTTGTGGCAGGAATTTTTTTCTTTTTTGGGCAAAAGTTATCTCCTGAGAACAAAACAAGGAAATTTCTTTAATTCTGAGATAAACTAAAGACATCTGAAAGGAATTATTGACTTATTTTTCAAATGTACCCCATTACTGTGGACAGACCCACATGTATGTTGCAGCTAATATCTCATATTGCCTATAATTACTTTTGAATGCCTGAATGGATCAATGCCATTTCGTTGCCAAGTACATGTACATACTGTAATGTACAAACATTTGATAGACAATATTTTTTGCTAAGCAGCTTTGTGAAATTGGTCTCTGCTCTGCACAAATTCAATGTCACATGTTGTTAATATGATTATCGTCAATACGGAATGTTATTATTATTCTTAAGAATATGTTCTTTGAAATAACTGTGATGGTACTGTAGTCAGAAAATGAGAAAAAAGAAATCCATGAGGTAGTTCGAAACACCATGTCATACGACACACGCACATTGTACACGTGTCACTTGATTCTCCTCTGGTGTCAATACGGTATACTGAAGACACTTTCCCTTAAAAATGTAGACGTTTCACTGTGAAACGTCTTGATGAGCACATTGATTTATCGCTTTTCACTTACAGTAATCTTTATTTTTTCAATTTATCCGCTCTATTTCGTTCGTGGTGGAACAGTAGTGTAATTGGCAAAATGCCATTGTCCTCATCATGATTTGTGAAGACAGAGAAACACCTTTATTCCTTCTCAAGTCCCCAAGGCATGTATAAATGTGTAAGGAGTAATAATGATCTACTAAGGTAAACCAGTGAAGATAGCCATAAGTACAACCAGTGCAGATACATTTTGAAGTACAATGTGGTGATTATGGTTTGTATGCACAAACGTGGAAAAATGATCAGAAACGCTTTTAGCCAATCAAATAATGGATTTCCGCGCATGCCCACTTTAATTTATAGCATTAATTTTTAACACCAGACAAATTTATACCTAAATATTTAATAATTTGGTGTCACTTTAAAGGAGTGTGACCAGATCACTTTTTTTTACCCATAACTCCCCGGGACTTACCCTATGGGTCATGAGATTTTTATATCATAACATCCGTTATATTTTTCTGATTACGAAACTGAAACTCCCGCGCTTCTACATGTAGGCCGCATATTTCCGAGGATATCGTCGAAAATCCACCGATTATTTGTAAACTAAATTTCCAGTATCAACGTTTATACGCTGAAAGCCGACTCGATAGTTTTGTTCAATTTTTTACTAGAAATTGCGAATGTTTTCGGGTTTTTGGGACATGGGAGGTGTGTATGGGAGTTACTTGATAATATTGGTAAGTTACATCGAAAACTATTTTCAAGAAACTCTGGTCACGCTCCTTTAACACCAAAAGAATCAAGTCAAGTTTTACACCAGACTGGTGTCAGAAATTTTAACACATGTAGAAGGCCACGAATACGTTACATGTACCATAAACTTTGTTCCGACTGGCATTTCCCTTTAAAATAACCTGTTTCCTTCCAATCCAATCAGGCCAATCCCCCGATACTCGTGACAATCAGTTCCTATCTTAACAGCCAAATTAAAATTCTCCTCATGCCCAAGCTGCACTCTTGTCGTAATAGAACCTGCCATCGTGTACATGTAGAAACAGAGGGAGAAAAAAAAAATCAATTATAGAAGTAATTCAATCAAGAATTGTGTCAATGACCTACATTGTACATTAACGTAAATAATTTGGTATCAGACACTGTGATCCTGATCAGAAAACTGGGAGAGCAATATTCTACTACTTATGTACATGTAGCCAAGCAAGCAAGCATTTTAAATTACATGTATGGGAATTTTGTGCATCTCATCAAAAAAGCACCTAGGGGTAACATGTACAGGGGTGGAAATTCCATCAAAAAATTACTTGCGCCTTGTGCAAGTTAGCATTGAAATTAACTTGCACAAAACTTTACAAAAAACTTACATGTACCGGTACATGTACTTGCGTTAAGATGACAAGTCGTCAGATTCTTAAGAAACCGTACTTAATGCCAACTTGCACAAAGTGCAAGCTTGTGCTTTGGGTGTACACTGTATGTACCAGCACATACATACAGGTCATTCTATAAATTTGGGGTCCAACGTGTGACATTTTTCTGTCCCCGTTACACCTGACATACTGCTATTTGCCATACAAGTACATGTGTACATGTATCATTAAAAATGCCTTCAAACCATATTTTTATGAATTGTATTTTATGTAATCACTCTTTGAAATAGAAGGCATTTGAAGAATATCCTGAATTTACAAAATACAACATTTTACAAGATGTCAGATGTAACGGGGACAGAAAAAGTGGACCCTAAATTTATAGAATGACCCATGTACATGTACATGTATACTAACAGTATGTTCCACCACAGTATAGAAAAATATCAATCCATACAGAGCAACAAAAGAAACACAAAAAATTCCTCACTTTTTGACTGAAAACAAAACCACAGTCCATCTATACTATTCAGCGCACAGAAGCTTTAATTATGCAGTCATGCCTAACAAAGCTGTACATACACATGTACGTACAGTATGTGAATTTTCCTCAGAAACAAGTTTACATGTACCGGACGTACACGTAGGTGTCATCTAACACCCTGTTCACACTTGATCCTGAGCTCGGGGTCGAACACTAAGGTCGGGATCAGCCCCGGATCACAAACTGAGTGTAAATGCTCTCGAGACATACTATACAGAGTGACAGTTCCCTTTAAGACCAGGGCAATGTTCCCCATTGCTTGAACCAAAATGGACACCAGGGAGAACTTGGCAGGAAACCAGTTACCGGTTGTGATTTTTTTCCTCTCCACACAACACAGCGGAAATAATGCCAATGTAGTTTACTATTCTGCAGCCTGGATGTGATCTAGATCCCTGCGGAATTGATTCTAACTCCTGGTAATTTCCTTCAGTTTGTTTGGAATGGAGAGGAAATCACATCGATTACAAAATAGTGGCTGCGATATGAGCTCCGATTGAGGAAATTTAAGTTGAGTAGCCAAGAACAAGAGACAAGTTTGGGTTATTTTGGTTGCTACTGATGAAATTGGCCAACTTTTTTAGCTGACTAATTTTCCCAATCGCAATAATAAAATTCATTCTTCTCTGTGAATGAAAAGCTAGGAAAGCTATCTTAGCTCCAAGAAAACCAAATCGTCAGTTTAGTTTATAAAATACACGGGTATAAACAGCCTGGTACTGGTATATGTACGGGGCCAGCAGTGGGCACCGGATCCCACGCTGGGTACTAACAAAAAAACCTGTGAGAACGGTAAATCAAAATTTGAATATACTCCAATAAGGTTCAATTTCATTTAGATTTTACTGTCAAGTACTTTTTTATTTTATTTTTTACTGTTCCTTGATTTACATGATAATATACATGTACCGGTATGTAAACTGGTTGGTAATTTTAAAAATATTCCAGGAACTATCCAAAGAATGCTCCTAATTTGTAATGTCTGTCCAGATGCTGGTCCACAGATCATTTGTCATTCAACACTGGCAAGATTGCTAAATGATGTAGTAGGTCTTGGCCTCATTCAGGGGTCATCAGGTCAATCATCTTAAGAAATGTACCATGAAATCTACCATACATGTTTATGTACTATTTTTGTGAAATGGTACCTTTGTGGGAGAAATTGCCAACTAAATGTGTTTTTTGTTTAAACTTTTTATTATTTGTTCATACACAACAACTACCGGTATGCATGGATTTGTCGGGTTTTCTGAAGTATTACTGCATCTACAGATGTGGCTGAAATTTCTACAAGGCAGTTTATCAACATTACATGTACGGTACTGGTACATAATGGTGTTCTTGTTTTCCATTCATGTAATCTGTCTTTAAATGTAACCGTCGGCGGCTAAATTCAGGGCTTGAAATTCGTCACTGAAAGGGCACTGTCATTTCTGTTTTTTGGAGTAGTCTTTTAGGGTTTAAAAAGGGCACTTCCAAAAGGGCACGCGTACCATGCACAACGATGAACGTTCATTATTGAAGAAAAAAATATTAATGTTCATCATTGCAACATGCCAACATGTATTAAAGTAAGTTCACAAACAATCTTTCGCACACAACTGAATCCTCAAACATGGAGGATTAGTTACGATGTCACAGGAAAAATGATACATAATGTAAGCCCTGCATTTTTTGACCTTTAATGTAACCAGCCTTATGGGATGACTTATGCTGCAAAGCAGGAAGGAATGTATTGCATCTCTCAACACTTGGCCTTCTGTTATGTGGACTGACAGCCAGTTTACTTGAAAATGACCATGGACTTGAAATTGATTATTGAGCTGCTTGGAATGCTGTACACATTATAGGCCTGTCCACATTGGACTTTTTTGGGGAAAACTTACCGAGATGACAGCTACTGTAGGATGTTTTCCTCTCAGTAACTTTTCCTGAGTCCAGCGGTTACTTTTCCTGGCCAACTTCTGCCCAGGAAAATTGACCAATGCGGACACAGCGAGTCGGTAAGAGCGCTTTTGAAGCGTACGTCCGGGTCGTGAAGGTGAAACTGCTAAGGGACACTGCACATGCTCTCCCACGGTCTCGGTGTCAAAATGTTTTTACTGTGTCAAAAAGTCCAATGCGGACAGCATTTTTCATTTTACCATCATCTCGGTAAAACCTTCCAATGCGGACACGGCTATAGCATGCTGTTAAATAATGAATGCAATTAATTAGGGGTTAAAAGTAGGTTTGGCCAATCTTAAACACACGTTTAAAGCCAGCTAGGGGTCCTGGGCACTGATAATGCCCGAGCCGCCAGGCGAGGGCATTATCAGTGCCCAGGACCCCTAGCTGGTTTTAAACGGGTTACACCTTTTCGTGTAAATCGGTAAAATTCACCAAAATTAGCTGGTCGTTTTGCCATAATTTGCATTCACTTTCCAGTCTAGTGTCAACACGGCGTTCGTACAACTGCGAGCTGTGCGTGATGTTGTTTTTGTTCGATCGTGCGCGTTACGAGTAACGCAGGCGCGTTGCTCGCGCACGCTCACGACTGGAAATAAGTGCACAATTTGCTTTCAGGTGGGTGCAGTTTCTTTGTGCATGTGCGTGTTCCATATACGCGCCGACTACGACACAAACGCGGGACAGCCAGCCGGGCATTATCACTATTCTTTATCGCTAATTTAAGACTGCCCATGTGACGTGCTTTCAGCCAATAGGGATGCGTAAACTGTCCAAGGTATTTATGAATAGGAGATAATTAAAACACATTTGCGGAAGGTTGCTTATTTCTCCAAAAATACTGCCAGCAAAGCAAATTTGTTAAAGTGTTTATTTTGAGGCTGGATCTATTCTGATATGAAAAATCACTTTTATTTGACATCTACCGGTAAATGGGCTTCATGTAAGCAACAACCGAGTTTTGCAATTGAGCACTCGGACTCCATGGGGCGTGATGTCGCTGTAGAGATTGTACTGCATGTAAACAACTGTCCGTTTAAAACGCTTACGTGTGTACCTTTTTATATTTTCACATTTGCCGGATGCTTAAAGATTCTGTCTCTCTACAAATATTTGTAAAGAATGCCAAAAGTTGTCCCTGGCATGTTCACACATTCCAGAATAATGCAACGAGGCATAACACACGCTTTAAGGAACACCTACCGGTACATGTACTAAATGTGGTACAGCGGTATAGTGTCGGGCTTGCAATCGGAGGGTCGTGGGTTCGAACCTCAAAGCGGTCACAGGCTTTTCCATTGGTCAGGAAAACTTAGCTGTACATCGCCGCTGGTGTAGCGGGCCCCAGCCACCCAGTCGTTAATGGGTACCTGGTGCTTGCACTGGGGAAGGAAACTGCAGACCCGAGCAGTAGTCGGCTATATCGCTGGGTTAAATGCAGGCTCAAAAGCCAAGGAGTCGGGAGATGAGTGGCCGCAGCAAAGCGTATGCCACTTCCTTTCCTTTTCCCCGTTTTATCATTTTAATCTGTTCACCTCCAACGCAAAAGTCCTCTGTGTAGTCATGTAGATGTACATTGTACCATTTCCACTACAATTCCCACCCCCCCCCCCCCCACCCCCAAAGCGGCAGGATTAGTAATTCAAGTGTGAAAACAAACTACAAATTCCCAGAAAATTCACATGAAATTTGAATTCGGTGTAGGAAGACCAAAGATACACTATCGTATGATTCTTCAAGTGACCAGCATTCCAAAGATAAGATTGTGTGTGACTTTTTAAGTACGGTACCGGTACATGTACATGTACACGTACTTGGAGGAAGGAAAACAATGTACTGTACATACATGCAGGCCTCGAAATAACCGACGGCACCGACGGCAATTGCCGTCGGTGCCCTGTGCTATTGCCGCGATGCCCTCAAAATAATGAATATTTCACGGCAATAAATTGCCGTGCCTTTTTATTTAACTGCCGTCGGTGCCCTTCATTAAAACACACATATGAAAATGTCAAATTTCCCACTTTTAGTGACACATTTCGGAGACAAAACTAGCTCTTCCACCGCTGTTTAAAAATGCAACGAAACCGTACGCAATTTTTGCAAAACCACGCCGAGCTTTATAGCACATAGCACGCACGGTAGGCTACGTGTACAGGTACAAAGGGTACAGTTCGCCGAAAGTCCCTCGAACAACGGAACTTCGCCCTGGTTTCCGTGCGAAATTGTACATGTATGTTGAGCGGGCCTCATTGGTATCCGTTAGCGGTTCGGTGTACAGCACGGAAAATATCCGTCGCTCGAGTGACTCTGTAGTCGATAGTTTACTGTAGTCGCTCAATCAAACTTCGCCCTGGTTTCCGTGCGAAATTGTACATGTATGTTGAGCGGGCTTCATTGGTATCCGTTAGCGGTTCGGTCATGGGTTCGGTGTACAGCACGTGCGTGCACTCGTCGACGACTATGATGAAGTACACATGCACTTACGTGTCGATTGCAGAATACGGCCAAAGACGAATATGTACGAACATTAGCATGACGTTCGTGATATAACCGTGGTCATTGCACATGCGTAGCACACAAAATGGCGGCCGCAGGAACCGCGTTTCGTTGCGCGCGCGTTGCGAATGTCAACGAAAGGTCTAGACGATTTATCGATGAGGTGGAAGCAATACCATGTTCAACGCGGATAAATAAAAGAGACAATCCTCAGACTGCAACCCCAGCTAAGTACTATTAATGATTGTTGTGGTGCCCTCCAAGTTCGAGCAAACTGCCGTGATGCCCTTTTTAAATTGACAGAATTGCCGTGATGCCCTTGAAATGTGGGAAAAGGCAAGGCAATTGTTGCCGTGCCCTTTTGAACACGAATTTCGAGGCCTGTACATGTACTATATATGAATGTATTAACCACTTGATGCCGGAGGACGTTTAAAGACCCAAGATTTCCGCATCGGTGTAGTGGAGGACTTGTGAACACGTTTAGGGGAAATTCACTTTATACCGCTTTTAAGTTAACGTCTACACTCGCAGTAATTGACGAGGGAAATGGGCAAAACGGTTTATAACAAAGCAACATTGGGGTGTACAACAGTGCATCGACATACATGTACATGTAGCAACAATACTTTTCCATGCATGGTTAATGAGTTCAGTTGTTTTCCTTCCTCCATGCCTCAACTAAAAATAAACATGCGCCTATGGCAGCAATGTTTGAAATAATCCTGGCATTAAATGGTTAAATACCGGTATGTACAGAACATGAAAACAGGAAACAGTTTTTATAGAAACTCATGGGCTTCAGAGAATAAAACCCTCAGCATACGAGCGATGCAAGTCAGTGTGATCTCTTCTATGCAATCTTCCAACTTTACAGGTTGTATAAGGTTGGTGAAAATCATTTCCAGAAAGTCCTTAAAGGCAGAGGCTCGTCAGCAATGCGCACGCGCCAAATTCGCGCCACAAAAAACGCAGCTCCATGCATTTGCTATGGAGCTGCGTGTTTCGTGGCACGAATTTGGCGCGCGCATTGCTGACGAGCCTGTGCCTTTAACTGGTGAAAAAGATGATTGTAATCGTAACAGTTGAAAATCCACGACCCTCAAATATTTTCATTTGACACCAGGACATGTCTACCTGTTTATAAATGTAAATTCTTTTAAATTTTGTAAATTATAAAAAAAATTGCACAGGGATTTCGTTAAAAAATTGGCTAACTTTTTAGTTTTTATGTAAAGACATACATTGTACATGTACATTAATGTATACTTACATGTACATCAACGTGGTCAGCCAAGTTGACTCATCAGTATGTCCATTGCCATGTCCAACTGCCTGCATGATACCGTACCTTGCCGGTTTCCCTACATTACATGTACATGTATGTGCGTACGTGTACACAGTGAAATTATGCATGGGAGTGGGAGCGAGTTCCTTTCACATACATATGTACGCATGTGAGCCTTGATGCATGCGTATTCCACATTTACTGCACACTTTCTCAAATACAGTGTACTATGTTTGTACGGCCTACTGAACTACTGTACATGTACTCCGATGCACTTATCATGTACCGGTAGTGACCATTTTGCATTTGCAAGGCATGCATGCCGACCCCATTTTCCATACTCGCGTTTAAGAATATTGTACTTTATTTAATTTTCATTTTAATATTACGGTACTTTTTTGTAAATGTACCGCTACACGCATTTATCCAAAAGCTTTTTATAAATTTAGGCATGCACTGTATGCGTACCAAACATATGGTCTTTTTACTTAAATGGTGCTGTACAGTATGCACATGTACGTACTAAAAAAAGTAAAGGGGACCAGTCAAATCTTGTCACATTATTTATCACTGCTTTGTTTTTGTAGAGAGCGCCCTATGATCGCCATATTTTTAATATGGTGGTGTAAAATACGCATGTTTAGCACTTGTTCTGCTGTTTGGAATATTCATTGGTAAAATTAATTATTGCTCAGAATTCTTGAGGGGAGAATATTAACGACCTCCGTGGAATATTTTTCAAAGTTTAAGTTTAACTGTATAACATGAGATTTCTATACGTGCACATGTGTAAAATAACTAAAGAGCACGTAAGTCCATAAAACACTGATTTGATGGCCGCCGCCATGTTTTTGCTATTGACTGAAAGTCATGCCTCTTTCCATGTCCATACATGTAGGTCATTGTAAATTTTCAGCCTTCACCATAAACACTAGTTTATACACACAATAAAATGTCACACAAAGTTTAATGAATAATTCATTAATAGCCCCATTCATTACTAGCCCTGGTTGAAGGTTAGGCCAAGTTTATGTTATGTACCACATGCTTGCAGTTGGGTTCAACTGAGGACACTACCTTGGGATGAACATTCCTACTATTAGTCCGGGGGCCCAGCAGGATTTCATCATAATTTTGAGTGCAAAAGGTTTGAAGTGTGGGATTGGTAGAAGTAGCTGGGACATCTCCCAAACGGGCTTTCTTAAGTGTCCCGGGTGGTGCGTTGGGAGGGGGCAGCCCCCTAAAGTCGCCCAAAAATTCGGTTTCATCATAATTGAGAGTGCAAACCCAATTTTAGCACGGATCGTAAGGCCAACCTACACTGATTGAGAATTCGTTACTTAAGAAAGATAGATTTGGTGCGTTAGCCACTTAAGAAAGCGGTTAATTAGCGCTAATTAGACGTTTAATCATAATTATGAGTGCAAAGACAAAACGTATGTCTATGTGCACCCTACACACGGCTGAACACAAAAATGCCACTTAAGAAAATTTCTGGTGGTGCGAACCCTACTTAAGAAAGGGTCAAAGGTTAATTAGGTCAAAGGTCACTAATATTCAAAATACGAAGAGCAAGCTTCTAGCGTGTTTTGATTAAAAGTTTATGACAAATCAATCACTGATTAACCATTTAAGAACAAGATATGTGGTGCTAAGTCCAATTAAGAAGGCCTTCAATTAGCACTAATTACACCTTTAATCATAATTACGAGTGCATCAATAAAACAAGTGCCAATGTGTTCCTATAACCATACGAAAGCAAAAATCACCCGCTAAAGAAAATGTTTGGTGGTGCGAACACTGCTTAAGAACGCCTGGAAATCCTGAAGGTCAGGGTCACGTGTAACAGTAAGCCCCGCCCCCTGCGTCTTTCCATTCCCACCCTGCACCCCGGCGCACTGCATCCTGGGCACCCTGCACTGCCGACCCCCACCTCCTGGACCGCATGACCCAGGCGCCATGGTCCCCGGTTCCCTCTCCCGGTCCTGATCCCCACACCAATCACACCCCCCCCCCCCCCAATCCCTCCCCAGCCGGTCATGATACCTGCAAGTTACGGATATGTGCTGTTGTCGAACACGATTGCCTAATACATATGCCAAATTGAAGAATAATGTCGAGGTGGTTACGGTGTATAAAAGCTAGGAGGGCACCAGCGCCCCCTCCCCCTTCCCCGCTGAGCTACATCAGACCGATCACCCAACCCGACGATCTGAGTGGGCTTGTCAGGAGTTGCAGTTCCGCTTTCATGAAAATCCCCCCCCCCCCCACCCCCACCCCGACCAAACCAGCCTACGCGCCACAAACTGTTTCCGATTTGCTGATAAATAATTTGTAACCTAAGAACAGCACATCACGTGTATCAAGTACGTAAGGACAACTTTAATATTAGGCAATTTATTGGTATCAATTAGAGTAATGCGCGCCAACAAGTTCAACACTTGATTCACAAACAAGCCAATGAACAAAATTCCACAAATTAGGAAGAATTATTCCCAGTGACGGATCTAGCCTCATTAAAATACAGGAATACGATGGATTTCAGGGAGTTATTTCCGTCTGTTTTGTGTTTAGGAACTGGTTAAAGATCGGTAATATTAGCCACCTTTCGTAATGGAGTGCGAATTTTTATGTTTGTGTTGATTTTGGTTAACCTATCCGGACCGGAACCAGAAGTCAGACCACATACTGCGAGCTTCCAGCCTAAGCCTCCCGACGACTCCAGATCTCTAGCACCCGGTCACACCGACCTGCCCTAAAAAAAAAGAGAGATAGCCCATGCTTCTGACACTATCCGCCACTTTTCCAGGATCCAAGCCCTCACCAAGTCATTTAGTAACCACGCCTTGGACCAACCGCCGGCCGTAAACAGATCAGGAAATTTCACAAAATCACTCGTACCCACGCGCCTGAGTCCGCCATGAGCCGGACAATAGAACTGATCTATATCCTAACGTCCGTACAATACCAAGCCCTTCAGGTCCCAGCCAGCCTTGATTAGCCAAACCGTGGTCAACCTCAGCCTGCAGCGACCGCTCTCACGCACAGAAACCAAAGTTCTGTCCCTCGGCATGAACTTTGCCATCCCGGTCGAGGACATCATTCAGTCAACATAACTGGCCTTACAACACCTCAGCAAGACGACCGGAGATGATGATGAAAATGGCATCTTATGTGTTAGTGGCCTTGCCACAGGGTGATGTGAAGTGTCTAGTGCAGTAGTGTTGTTGTAGATAGTATTGCACACCCCGCTTTCTACCCTCAGCTGCTGCCGCTGGCTAGCCTCGTTCGGTGCGAAAAGGGAGCCGAGCGTGTAAGTCTCCCCTGCCAGTACATAGCCTCTCCACCACCAAGACTCCTGCAGTGCCTCCTCGTGGCAACACACGGTAACTGGGGACCTTTCGGCCTCGGGCTGAATTTGTAGGGGATCTCGGAGCAGCAGTGGGCCCCAGAGACATGGTGTGCAGGCCCACCGACGTGTGGATACGTCCTGGTGCCATGTCAACCACCGCCCCAGCTATGAGTCAAATAGCTCCACTGCCTTGTGGATGTCTTGGGAAAGTCATAGGCTAAGGGAGTAAACCCCGACAGCAAATCGGGAGTGGGGGCCCCCAAGGCGGTTGTATGGCATACTTGTCACCTTCCGGCAACTCCTGCATCCCGGTCCGCCCCCAGCCGTCTCGACTTTGTCTTGCCCCTGGACCCGGCGTATCAGGACGAGAGAGTGAAGCCGATGCAGCGCAAGTCTCCGTCACTTTAATCTAAGTCACGCGCATGTCATGACATCACCATCAGTCGATCTTCAAGTCCTGTGGCGATGGGGAAACGGCGAAGCAGTAGGTGTGGATACACTGGGAGCTGTAGTCGCGAACCTGCACACAGGCGGCTCAGGACATGTGGTCGTTCTTCACTGGACCGAGGCAGCAGTGAAGTCCGGCAGCCTTCTGGGTGACCGAGCAGCTCTCTTTAGGTTCCTTCTGCTCGCCTTCATAGTATGAGGATGGGGCTGCGCCGTGCTATCACAACAGGAGCCCAGAGAGCGGAGGAGCGCCGTTCCCAGCATGCCGAACAGAAACGCCAGATGCGCAAAGCCAGAGTCACCGGCTCCAAAAGCACAGCGCCTACCCACTTCTGCCCCACCTGTGGGAGAGGTTTCCTTGCCCGGATTGGCCTCACTCGCCATCCAACTGATGCCATGGTCATCTTCGATTTCGAAGGACGAGCAACAACAACAACATATAGCGCACATTATCTATAAGGTACTCATGGCGCTTTACACATTATGTCCGACTCCAAATCAACCAAGTACTCAAGCAAGCCAAGCAAACCAGACCTAACTACTCAAGGCAAGAACTGTCAGCACTCCAAGCCCTACGCCAAGACCGATCCATATATACCCATCCTTCCCGTAGACATGGACAAAGCAGACTACGATTACTGCCATCTTGTCCTGGCTGGTGGAGAGTCAGCAATTGACTGGACATATTGCGTTCTGTGGCTGGTGTGGGGTCCTTCCAGAGAAAGTGGTATATAGGTGGGGGTGGACAAGATGGCAGTAATCTTAGCCTATATAAGATGCCATTATCATCATCATCTATATACAGTCGTCTTGCAGAAGTGTTGTAAGGCCAGTTCTGTTGACTGAATGATGTCCTCGACCAGGATTGTCTTAAGCGGGATGGCAAAGTTCATGCCGAGGGACAGAACTCTGGTTTCTGTGCGTGAGAGCGGTCGCTGCAGGCTGAGGTTGACCACAGTTTGGCTAATCAAGGCTGGCTGGGACCTAAAGGGCTTGGTATTGTACGGACGTTAGGATATAGATCAGTCCTATTGTCCGGCTCAGGGCGGAGGGCGCGCGGGTATAAGTGATTTTGTGGAATTTCCTTATCTGTTTACGGCCGACGGGTGGTCCTAGGCGGGGTTACTAGATGACTTGGTGAGGGCTTGGATCCTGGAAAAGTCCTTGGGCAGGACCGCATGGCGGATAGTGTCAGAAACATTAGGGCAGCTCGGTGTGACCGGGTGCTACAGATCTGGAGTCGTCGGGAGGGTTAGGCTGGAAGCTCGCAGTATGTGGTCTGACTTGGTTCCGGTCCGGATAGGTTAACCAAAATCAACACAAACATAAATATTCGCACTCCATTACCAAAGGTGCATGGCTATTATTACCGATCTTTAACCAGTTCCTAAACACAAAACGGGCGGAAATAATCCCCTGAAATCCATCGTATTCTTGTATTTTAATGAGGCTGGATCCGCCACTGGGAATATTTCTTCTTAATTTGTGGAATTTGGTTCATTAGCTTGTTTGTGAATCAAGTGTTGAACTTGTCGGCATTACTCTAATTGATACTAATAAATTGGCTAAATAAGTTGTCCTTACGCACTTAATACACGTGATATGCTGTTCCTAGGTTACAAATTATTTATCAGGAAATCACGAACAGTTAGTGGCGCGTAGGCTGGTTTGGTCGGGGTGGAGTTGGGGGTGGGGGTGGGGGGAGGGGGGAGGGGGGAGGGGGGGGGGGGGGGGGGGTGGTGGCGGTGGCGGTGGTGTTGAACTTGTGGGCATTACTCTAATTGATACTAATAAATTGGCTAAATAAGTTGTCCTTACGCACTTAATACACGTGATATGCTGTTCCTAGGTTACAAATTATTCATCAGGAAATCACGAACAGTTAGTGGCGCGTAGGCTGGTTTGGTCGGGGTGGGGTTGGGGTGGGGGGAGGGGAGGGGGGGGAGGGGAGGGGAGGGGAGGGGAGGGGAGGGGAGGGGAGGGGGGGGGGGGGGGGGGGGGGTGGTGGCGGATTTTCATGAAAGTGGAACTTCAACTCCTGACAAGCCCAGATCGTCGGGTTGGGTGATCGGTCTGATGTAGCTCAGCGGGAAAGGGGGAGGGAGCGCTGGTGCCCTCCTAGCTTTTATACACAGTAACCACCTCGACATTATTCTTCAATTTGGCATATGTTTTAGGCAATCGTGTTTGACAACAGCACATTGCAAGTATCATGACCGGCTGGGGGAGAAGGTGGGGGGTGGGGGTGACTGGTGTGGGGATCAGGACCGGGAGAGGGAACCGGGGACCATGGCGCCTGGGTCATGCGGTCCGGGAGGTGGGCGTCGGCAGTGCAGGTCGCCCAGGATGCAGTGCGCCAGGGTGCAGGGCGGGAATGGGAAGATGCAGGGGGCGGGGCTTACTGTTACACGTGACCCTGAGCTTTAGGATTTCCAGGCGTTCTTAAGCAGAGTTCGCACCACCGAACATTTTCTTGAGCGGGTGATTTTGCTTTTGTATGGTTATAGGAACATATTGGCACTTGTTTTATTGATGCGCTCGTAATTATGATTAAAGGTGTAATTAGTGCTAATTGAAGGCCTTCTTAATTAGACTTAGCACCACATATCTTGTTCTTAAATGGTTAATCAGTGATTGATTTGTCATAAACTTTCAATCCAAACACGCTAGAAACTTGCTCTTCGTATTTTGAATATTGGTGACCTTTGACCTAATTAACCTTTGACCCTTTCTTAAGTAGGGTTCGCACCACCAGAAATTTTCTTAAGTGGCATTTTTGTGTTCAGCCGTGTGTAGGGTGCACATAGACATACGTTTTGTCTTTGCACTCAGAATTACGATTAAACGTCTAATTAGCGCTAATTAACCGCTTTCTTAAGTGGCTAACGCACCAAATCTATCTTTCTTAAGTAACGAATTCTCAATCAGTGTAGGTTGGCCTTACGATCCGTGCTAAAATTGGGTTTGCACTCTCAATTATGATGAAACCGAATTTTTGGGTGACTTTAGGGGGCTGCCCCCTCCCAACGCACCACCCGGGACACTTAAGAAAGCCCGTTTGGGAGATGTCCCAGCTACTTCTACCAATCCCACACTTCAAACCTTTTGCACTCAAAATTATGATGAAATCCTGCTGGGCTCCCGGACTATATAGGATGCACAGTGTGGGCTCCCAGCAGCTGGCTGTTCCCAATTAATATCCAACAGGACTCGTGAATTATTCATGAGGTGGGTTGAAGGTCGGACTGCAACACTTTGAAGCTGTTGAATCATAGCTCAATGGTTGAATCATGGATCAAGGGCTTTTAAGCCACTTCAGTTTATCTCAAGATCACACATCAGAAGCTTAAAGAAAAATATGATCTGGGCAATTGATTCGGACATGTACAAGTACATGTACACTAGCTGTAAAGACCCTTATTTTGACACGCCTTTGGTGTTAATGAACATTAAAGTTGCATTGCCCGTGTTTCGGTGAAAGGATTAAAAAAATTAATTTACACAAGCGAACGAATTAAGAAAGCTTACGTGTCTCTGTAACGAAAAATATCAAAAACTTAAATTTTCGACGTCGGGAATTGGAGATACATGCCTTTTTCTTGAAACGTGCTTCACATGTTGTACATGTGCGCGTACGCTCATATGTACATAGTATGTGTACAATGTACACATGTACGCGCACGTGTACATTTACGTCATAACCCTGTCGATTAAATGACCTGCCAGCCATTTAATCATTTCTTGTTTTTAATCGACTGGCATTAATCCTTGACGGATTTTTACGTTCTTGGTACCAAATGAAAGCTGATAACTTTTTCTATTCTAGAAAAATACCTATTTAACTTAAAAAAAAAAATTGTACGCCCAAATCGGCCCAAACACGGGCAGTGCAACTTTAATTACTTGAAGAAAAATAATTAAGACTTCATGTGTAATTTATTAGTTGTTAAAACAAAAGGCAAATTTTGAGCCAACTTTTTTCCAATTAGCAAACTCAGCAGTGATTTGTGTGGAGCTAGTGATAAAATCTAAAGCCTACATTGTACATACATGTAGCGTACATCGACATTGCAACTGGAAGAATCTCAACAGTTGCTGTCGATGTGTGCGTAGCACACTCATCGACAGCAACTGATCAGTTGCACAACTAGCGGCAACTGGGAGCATGATCCAGCCATGTCTACATTTCCAGAGCGCGCACATCGACACATCGACACGGCAACTCGGTAAAGCCTAGAGTACATGTACATTGATCTCGCAACTGGAAGCAACTGTTGCTCATTGTTGCTGTCGATGTGCGCGCACGTTATCAGATGCACGTGAGCAACTGACAGCAACTTGTTGCAAGTACGCGTACATCGACGCAACTGAAAGTACATGTACATACGTAGAACATGAGCAACTCGCGGCAACTGGGATTTTTCCAGTTTCCAGTACCGGTACATGTACCGGTAGTTGCAAGTGCGCGTACATCAACCTTTTTAAGCAACTGATCAGTTGCTTCCAGTTGGCGGAAACACCAGTTGCCACTAGTTGCTTCCAGTTTTTAGTTAGAACAAAATCCATTTTCTGGAAAAAAATCTGAAAAGGGTCCTTTATGTGTATACAATGTACATACTGTACATGTACTGTGTTATGAACTCCACAAGTACTCTTGGACAATGTTACAGTGATTGTGTAGATCAGCAACAGTGTCTGAAAGGTTTGGTGAAGGTTTCAATGATAATTGTAAATATTGCAAGCTCAACAGCAACAGCCAGAAAACAGCATTCAATGTCACTTGTACCAGTACACTAATCCCTAATCTGCAGTGAACCTGATCCAGTGAACCCTATCTACATGTATTTGCTCTCTTGTTATGAATACTCTGTTGTATTGTTGCTTGTGTTGGCCGAATAAATAATAATAATAATGTATAATTAAATTTTTTTTTTCATTCCTTCCCATCGTGCTTTGCAAGTACCCGTATAAAAAAAAATCCAGACACAAAAAAATGGTTCAAGGTAAGGTTATAGCATGGTTATACTTATAATAGAGAATAATGAACTTAATAATAGCCTCTTCACTGTGTGCGAAATGTGGCATAGATTATGCTGTTGTAATGGGACTATGTTTTCAAAGCTGTGCAAATAAATTTATTTAGGAGGGGAAAAATGCAGATTGTTTATCTCAAAACAGGTGGTTTAATAAATACTGCATTAGAATCAAACTTACATTGTACATGTTTACTGTAGAAGCTCCAGGATACAATGTACTGTAGGCTTGCCTATCAAAAAGTAATTGTTTATCGTACATTATCTGAATAGTTTATTCATTAAATTTTGACATTTCAATTGGCTAAGTTTGTTGCTGAGTGCAAACTCAAGTACAAGTACAGTACAACAAGCTTGCACGTGCAGAGTTCAAGCTCACATTATATTTCAAGCTAATGTACACGCATATTTTAAATTAATCGTTTGCAGTACATGTACAGTAAACTCTCGTTATAACGCCCTCTGATATAAAGCTCTTCCTGATATAAAGCTCCTTTTTGTAAGTCCCGGCCATTATTCTGTTCATTGTGTCATGCACTGGAAATACATGTAGCGCTCTCTGGATATAAAGCTCTAATTAGTTTGGTCCCTTAAAGAGCGCTATACATGTAACTTACCGACTATAATTGACCGACTACTACCAGAAGAGAGAAATAACTGCAAATTGTCTGTACCTACATGTATAGACTATCGAATAGCTGCCATCTTGTGGGGCAACTTTTGTTATTTAAATTGTATTTAAAAACAATGTAAGCACAAAATGTGCAACCATGTACATGTACGGTATATGTCCCAAAGGAACAAAGAAACTGCCCCACAAGATGGCAGCTATTCGGTACGGTCTATTGGGTAAAGTCTAAGTACTAGCTGGCAGTACCACTTGACAGAATGCAGTACATGTATAACATGTACATGTACCACGTCTATTTGACTGTAAAAATATTGAGAATTTTTGTTTACTATACTGCAGACAACTTTTTCGTGAATTGCCATAGGAATGCACGAAGGACTTGTACGCAAAGATGTCATCCTTTGCCCAGTGTTCGGACAAAATGGCGGCGCCCATAGTGCGACGCATCGCTAAAATTGCCATTCTTTGTGAAGTTCGTATCCGCTTTTCAGTGAGTAATATTTTTTTGTTTTTTGCATTAAAATAATTTATGAGTTGCACTTGTTGAACACAAGGTCTTTTCTTTCCCCGGTGTAATTCCCCTTTAACACCCTGTTTACACTTGATCCTGAGCTCGGGGTCGAACACCGAGCTCAGGATCAGCCCCGGATCACAACCGAGTGTAAACGCTCTCGGAACCAAATTGGCCCCGGATCAGACCCCGAGATTTTGGTCTCGCATTGGCAGAGGGTTCGATCCCGAGCTCGGGATCACTTTGCGGTTAGATAAGCAATTAATCTTTACCGCAACCTGCCACATCCGCTCCACAGCCGTAGCGGGGGAAAAGCCCGCGAAATTTAAGTGGCCTACGGGCCTTGTACACTGTACATGCACAACCCATGCACACATTGATCAGTACATGCACACACAGAGCATGACCTTTGACTGCAACTTCTGGCACCGCGCTCGAGATCAACTACAGAATGTAAACGCAGCACTCGGGATCATTGCGGTTAACACTGACGCATTCTTATCAGGGGACCAATCTTGAGACCGAGCTCGGGACCAGTGTAAACACGGTGTAAGTCCAGTGTACTTAAAATAACTCATGAATCTTTTTTTCAGTTACTTTTTTGTAAGTCCAATGTAGCTGCCTGAATTCTGACCAGTAAATATCGATCGTTTTATCACAATATTATTCATATTAACCTGGAAAGCTTCGATCCTAGGTTTATTTCACAAACCTACATGCACATAGTATGTAGTATGTACCACCTCTTAGCCCGATATGCAGTCACAGTTGAATGGTCTCTTCCTGAAGTGTGCCACCCACTGTATGCCATCCATGACTATTTTGTGGAACGTGTACATGCTATTTCAGGGCGCGCGGAGGAGCTGAGGTCGGGTATCGAAACAAGGTTAAAGCAAAGCATGACTTTCGATTTTCAGTTATTTCTTTTAACCCACCAACCCAACCACAATTTCGGGGGGGGGAAAACAAAAACATTTACTACATGTACATGTATTTTGAACGGCCCCTAATGTACGAGGACACACTTTCAGGATTTTCACTTTGCTGCACATGCTGCACATGTGCAGCCAGGTGAAAGTCCTGAAAGTGTGGACATTTTCACATGCATGTTTACAAAATTGTACATGTTGTAGATGTTGGTACACTGGAAGTGATAATCCTGGCTAAAGGTGAGATAACATTCTGCCTGAAGAGACACTACATGTACTTTATTACAGTGTGTACAATGTACAGGCATGCACAAGGACTTGCAGAATGCAGATGTTGCACTAATTATAACTTTTTTGTGTGAACAAACAATGCCAAAAGGGTCCCTGAAATGCTAAATAACTTTAAGCCTAGCGTACGGTACATCAACCTTGCAACTGGCGTTTCCGGCAACTACTGTGGAAGCAACTCACGGCAACTGGGAGCAACTGTTGCTTAAAAGGATCAATGTACGCGCACTTGCAACCACTGGCAACTGAACAAATTCGATGTACACAAAATTTCGGTTTACAGTACATGTAGGCACAATACGTTTTTTTTTTATTGATTTTTGTAGCAAAAAGATGGGGTTCTGCATGATTTTCTAGGTTGGGGCGGGTAATAGGTAATAATTTGTTCTTGGCCTCACGTGGCCAGTGGGCGCACATCGACAGCAACTGCAAGCAACAGTTGCTTCCAGTTGCAAGGTCAATGGCTTTACTGGGTTACCGTGTCGATGTGCGCGCTCTGGAAATGTACACATGTAGACATGGCTTGATGCTCCCAGTTGCCGCTAGTTGCGCAACTAATCAGTTTCTGTCGATGTGCGGGCTATGCACACATCGGCAGCAACTTATCAGTTGAGTTGCTTCCAGTTGCAAGGTCGATGTACATGTACGCTACGTGTATGAAGGATTACATGTTTAGAAAGACAGTACTACTGTTTATTTTGATGCCCATGAATAAAAGGTGGCTTTTTTTAACTTTGAAAATTTCTTTACAGAAAGAGGGCACTGTTTGAGGCAAGTCCTTTTAGGAACACATAGCAGAAAAGCAAAGAAAATACATTAATGTGAGATGTCCGCACCCCACCAGCAGCACCCCCTCCTCCACCCTCCCCCACCCCAGCCTATATACACATGTATGCCCCTGTAAATACCACTGCACCTGAAGCTGCATATTTGTAGGTTTATACATGTGTAGGCAAACAAATCTATAAAAAAAAATTACCAAACTAAACAAAACAAACCACCAAAAAACAACAACCAACCAACCAAAACCGAACAAAAAACAAACTAAAAAATAAACAACATCATGACAAAAAAAATGTAAATGATAAGGATCAACGAATGGAAAATGCACTAACAATCAACACTATGAATTCAAATATAACAGAAACTGAACTTTTTATAAAACAACTTTTTGCACACCAACTAAATTAAACAAACCTTTCAACAATCTTTTCTGCATCTGCAGTTGATTTTTCCTTTGGGCCTGTGAAATGTCCTTTCCCAAGTGAAATGTACAGTATTGTACATGTACATGTACATGTAGCTTGCCGTTTGCATGAAATCTAATGAGGGTATCACACACATGACACACGTACATGTACATGATGTACAACTGGCTTCGTAATCCGACACCAAATGTTCTTTGTACTACCCGGTAACGTACACGCTGACTTGTCACGTACATGTATTCTTGTCACGTTATTATTTCACACATCTCCTCACCTCAGTTTCATTATATCTCCTCACCTCAGATTCATTATGAATTAATTAATTACATGTAAGTACATGTACATGTACTGTACATGTACGTAACGTAATTCAAGTCACAAGCTATTCAAATTAACTCCAACAAAGGCATTGTTTTGTGCGTGTTCATCCTTTGCTACTTGTTACTGGACTTGTGACGGACTTCTTGTACATGTACGTATTACATACATGTACTTGTGCGGGACTTGTCACGGAAGTGTGATTTTATCGGCTCTGGACTTGTGATGGACTCGACTACATACAGTGTACTGTATTAGGCCAATGTGACCTACATGTAGCTAACCCTGTAAAGTTTATACATGTAGTGGTGAAGTGTACATATATGTAAAACTAAAATCTTAGAAATTTGACATACACACAGTACATGTCACTTTACCGGTATGTAAATTATCGGTATGTAAATTATGCTGCATCAAACAGAAAAGCCGACATGTATCCCTTCGGTCACAGGAATTTAGACAGAAAAAGAAGTCCCTTTCAACAAATGTACACAATGTGATCAAAAGGGGATATTTAGCTTAACCCCTGGTAACCAATTTGACTCAACTACAGTACCAGTACATTTCTCACTGTTAGTGGAATTTCTGTGGTTTCACAACATTTTCCAAAATTACAGCTGGTTAGCCAAAATAAGTCCATTTCCAACAGTGGAAAAACTACCCAGTACAACACGGCTTTGATAAGCCTACATGTATTAATTTTACTTTCAATTCAAAGCTTTGAAACGCACATTTTTGGACATTCATAATTCATCCTCTTTTGATCCTGTCTACATGTGTAAACAAAATGAGGACAAACACTAGAAATCCGAAATTTCACTACACGTTCACGCATAGCGAGCTCGATATCCGTAATATGCAAACGCGTAGCGGATAGCAACGTCACAAGACCGCAGAAACCTGTGATGTATCAATTGCACTACATGTATCTGTGCGCTTGCGAAATCTCTCTATTACAATGTATAGTGTTAAAAACCATTTTCACTCTCTGAACACATGTATTACACTGTAGTTAAAAATATACGAATGTGAATTATCATCAAAGTGGGAACACAAAATATGAACAGCTATGCTCACCGGGTACAAAATTGTTTACTCGGTGAGCACTGTTTATACTATTTTGCATTTGTACTACACTAATACTGTGTATATTTTTAGTGTAATCATGGAGTATCTATAGAAGTTTTGTACATTCATAGAGTGTTTAGTATGGAGCCAATTACTGCAAGTTTCCGGAATATAGTGACCGATTCACATGGCCATCTTGAGTCATCTCCTGCGAGTATTAAATCCAAGGGTTTGCCCACAAGGACGACTCACATTATGCACCTCATGTACCAGTTACCACTGGTTACAAGCTTTTTTCACATTAAAAAAACATTATGGTGCAAGATTTTCCACACTGGTGGGGTGAATAGTACAGTGAACTCTCGTTATAACACCCCCTGATACAAAGCTCTTCTCGATATACATGTAAAGCTCCTTTTTCTAAGTCCCGGCCATTATTCTCTGCATTGTGTATGCATTGGCTATAGCGCTCTGTATATCTCAAATTATTTCGGTCCCTTGAACATGTTGAAGAGCGCTATAATGAGAGTTTACTGTACATTGTACATGTACATGTTTACTGTACATTTCCCCTTTAACTTTGTTTTGGTCGCTAGCCAGCTGAATTGGTTCTCTTGACTTGTCCACGAACTTTTTGACTACAGTGTAGTTCACCAATTGTTTTGTGTACAAGTTTGCAGCATAAGATAACAGCTTCCTGTTTTATCACCACAATTGCCTTTGGCTCGAACTTTGCAGTGTGGCCAGGCTTCCTTTAAATTTCCAGTACAAGATATTTACATACCAGTATGTACATGTAGTAAATCAACATGACAGGATTTTACTTACCGGTACTGTACTCTTGTTACTACATGTCAGTTCTGCGTTTAAAGGCTTTCTCCGTTCATAACTTTGGTAAACAGTGTTCGATTTAGCACTGGTCCATTAGCCAAATGACAGTTGAAATTGTCTCGGGCCAGTTGTAAAGCCTCCCCAAATGGTCCGGCTGGCCAGTTGAAATAAAACAGACCCATGCCGTAACTGACACATTGTTTTAAAAAAACGCATTACATGAAGGTAGGGTATTATCATACAGTGCCTCCTTTTAGAAGAAATTGAAGGGAAAATCTACAAAATTTTCCTTGTTTATTCGCTCACATGTGGTTAATTCAAACAACTGGTTGACCCTGTTTACACTCGATCCCGAGCTCGGGATCGAACACCGAGCTCGGGATCGAACACCGAGCTCGGGATCAGCCCCGGATCACAAATAGGTGTAAACGCTCTCGGAACCAAACTGGCCCCGGATCAGACCCCGAGATTTTGGTCTCGCGATGGCGGAGGGTTCGATCCCGAGCTCGGGATCAGTTTGCGGTTAGCTGGGCAATAAATCTTCCTCACATCCTTTTGCGGGCTAAAGCGCGCGAAATACCAGGGGAGCCCGCGCTCGTATTATGTACACGTAGTACATGTATACACGCGTACAGGTACCACTGGTTCCATGCATTGTGTGCAGGCGTATATGCCATGACAAAATGCATGATACCCCGACACGACTCATGTGATGCAACGCTGAGAATCTCGCTGGTGTCCGTTACGAAAACACAACGTACTACAAACGTAATTTGTATCCTGCATTCAGCAATCTCTTTTGCGTGTCCGATACAAACTTCACACGTTGAGAAAAAGTGTTTCTGTATTTCCTCTACTTTCTGCAACTTCTCTACTTTCTGCAACTATCTAGCGACACTTTGTCATTATCATACAGCTTAGTTTCTAGTTGTTATATCAAGGATTTTGGAGTGTCATTCAACGATTTCCGACATACATGTAGCATCAGTTGACATTATTTCGTCGTGAAGAGAGGTTGACGAAGACGAAGTAGCAGAGTCGAGTTGTCTTCGTGTGAAAAGATGGCAAACGAAGTTCGCGGGCGCTCGTGGAGCAACGACGAACTGGCGAAGTTTTTGGACATTTGGGCCAGCGCAGAAATAATTGCTAAACTGGACGGAACATCTCGGAATTCTGCTGCATTAGCTTGACCTTTGACTGCAACTTCTGGCTCCGCGCTCGGGATCAGATATAAAAGCGGCACTCGAGACCATTGCGGTTAACCTCAACACATTATTATCAGGGGGTCAATCTTGATCCCGAGCTTGGGACCAGTGTAAACACGGTGGTTGTGAGTTAATAAAAAAAATAAAAAATAAAAAATAAAAAAATTTGAACCAGGCCACTTGAAATTTGAAGTTCGTCGGAAAATTTCTTGACTTCCAAATTTGCCGACGTTTGGACCACACTTTGACCAAATTCCTGTCCCAAACTGGGGTGTGTCAACGACCGTTCAACGGCCTGAGCATGCGCACGAGTCAGGAGTACACCACAACACATTATTATCAGGGGGTCAATCTTGATCCCGAGCTCGGGACCAGTGTAAACACGGTGGTTGTGAGTTAATAAAAAAAATAAAAAATAAAAAATAAAAAAATTTGAACCAGGCCACTTGAAATGCTGATGGGCCAGTAAAGACTCAAGCCAACTGGCCCTGTTGGCCAATTGGGACAAAAAATTAAAGGCAAATTTAACACTGGTAAACTGGCAAAATTAAATTAAAGAAAAATCAGTCTGGAGAATCGGTATTTTTTAAATTTGAGTTTATAATAAAAGTACAATGTATTTCTAATTTATATGGCGCATGTACATGTATCCTTGTATCAACGCTTAATTTGTATTTGACAAAGAAGGAATCATTAATTGTGATTTTTGTTAAGAAATAATTATCCATTTTATAAGAATTTAACAATTCCCTTCCCGTACATAAAAGGCATGAAACTTGAGTGTAGGGTTCTCTCAATGTACCGTACCGGTAGTCTTAATTTAATAAAACATTTTTATGCTAAAGACAAATTTCACAATAAACGTTTCACCGAAATGATGGTAAAATGAAAAATGGCAAAATTTTACTGCTGTCCGTATTTGGACTTTTTCGACACGGGAAACTTTTACCGAGATCGTTAGAGAGCATGCACAGTGTCCCTTCGCAGTATGACCTTCACGGCCCGGGTGTACGCTTCCAGAGCACTTTTACCGACTCGATGTTTCCGCATTGGACTTAATGTCTTGAAAAGTTACCTGGTCAATTTTCCTGGCCAGCAGTTGGCCAGGAAAAGTAACCGCTGGACTCGGGAAAGGTTATTGAGAGGAAAACTTCCTAGGCTGTCCGCACTCGATTAAAAATGGGCAAAGTACCCATCGTCTCGTTAAGTTTTACCAAAAAAAGTCCAATGTGGACAGGCCTTAAGCCTGTAGCACGAAACGCTGCTTGGGTGCCAAGTATGCAGTGTGCAAAATTAATCGCCTGGTTGCCCGGGGCAACAACAAATTTATGCAGGAAACCAAATAATACAACCACTGTTGAACAGTGATTGCTCGTTCAGCAATCTTACTAAAATTGGTTTTCTGATATGAATATTATTAAAGCAGAAAACATGCGCTTGAAACAGTATGCACACTCCGAACCCTTTGTGTTTTTAATAGGCCTTACATGTACATGTACATGTACATCAGTATAAATGCACTGTACAGTCTAGTGTACATACATCTACATGTACATGTAGCTAAGAAATCAGTTTTGACTACAGACAATGACAGACTACATCGTACATATCGAATAACTGCCATCTTGTAGGGCAGTTTCTTTTAATGGTTGCACACTTGTACTTGTTGACCAAGTTGCTCCGCAAGATGCAGCAATTCAATATTAACTTTCAGAACATACATGTACTGTAGCGTGTTTATACAATGGATGCAAAGTCCAAGAAGACAGAAAATCTCTCATGAATTATGCAGAGTTTTCATGTTGCTGCTGAAGCTGCAATTTGTCCCATACAACATGTACTGTACTTGCCTTTTAAACTGTTCAAGGGTCAAGTACATGAATGTTTAAGTACAGTGTATGTGTACGTGTATGTGTAGTGTACCATACAGTGTATCAAATACCCGGTAGAACCCAACCAAGGGACAGTTGTTGCGTAACATTTATATTAAAGGCAGCATTTCAATTCATTGATAGTGGCTTGAAAATACACTCGGGTCAATGGAAGACGCTAACAGTACGGACTGATCAACTTCCATAGACTCACATATACTTTCAAGATGCGGCCAATGAATTCAGACACAACCTCCTTGTTGTTTCCAGCTCCGGACTTTGAGGGAGCATTTCGAAGATGAAAAAGAAAAAAATGTTCTTCACTGGTCTTAAATTGTCCAGGTGCGCTGAGCAACGCCCTCATGCAGCTGGTGCATACATGTACATGTACATGAAGCAGCCAGCGTACATGTACATGAAGCAGCCAGCGTACATGTACATGAAGCAGCCAGCGTACATGTACATGAAGCAGCCAGCATACATGTACCGGTACGGTAACTTCCCATTCCTGATACATAGTATACATTGTACATGTACATGTATTACGTAATTTAGAAAAATTGAAAAATTTAATTAAATACCTACAAGAAATACTAACAGACAAGACTCTGCATCACCATGATCACTGTCACAAAATTTAAAAGAGAAATAATGTACAAATGTACATACTATGTACACAATGTAGGTCCATTAAGAACGGAGGACCAAACACAGGAAATTGGCATATCAACTGAAAAGTTGCAACATGCTTGAAAAAAAAGAAGTAAATTTGTCAACAAAACAAAAAAACAACGACAACAAAACAACTTAATAAATGGCTGGAAATTCAACCTACCGGTACATGTACCGGTATTTGGGTCAAGTTTCTTTTAATTTTTTCACCTGAACCCCCAACACACAGCCATCTTGACATTTTGCACTCAATTCCAGAAAGCTGTTCTGCTGATCTGCTGTTTGCTCATTTCTCCACAAGCTCCAACAAAGTCGGGCGATAGAAACATATTCCAACATGGACCAACTTGTTCGTGTGGGCGTTGTCTGGAGTGACGCCCACACCATCTAACGTTTGGTCGGTCGACATCGTCAGACACATGTTGGACCTTGTTGGCCAACAAATGTTGGCTCGTGTACCGGTAGATGGGCCTTCTAATAAGCAGACCTCTTGTTTAAGTTGTTTAACATGCAAAGCTCGCTCATACCGGTACAGCCGGTACTCATCCCCAGTTTTTGTAAAATAGTTGGCAAAGAGCAACTACATGTACATGCCAGTTCATGGCAGGTTTACCCCGTCAGTTAGTCAGGTTTCCCAACCAGTACCGGGTATTTGCTGGTACCCATTTATAACTTTTGGATAGAGAAAGAATGTGGAGGAACATGTCTTGTCTGAAGACAATTACACAATATTAGCAGTGACCAGGGCCCAATTTTATGGTGCTGTTTAGCAGCCAATTTTATGCTAATGGAGGCTCCAGCTACCGTACCGTAACCTTAAGCAATGCTAAACGTTTGCTAGCTTTAGAGACAAATTTGCTAAACACTAGCTACGCAACAATGCCTGTTTCCTCATGCAAATGCTTTAATTATAAGCACACCGCAGCCGTGAAATAGTCTTAACGTTAGAACAACTTTTCTGCTACAGTAAATAAGCACACATTTTCAGCTAATTAATGCTTTTCAAAAAGCAGCACCCCTTATCACTCGGAAGTCTGGTCACTGATTTTCAAAATACCGGTAGTTGGGGGTACTTGAGTTGTTTCAGGTGTTTGTATTATCGCAGTTTGGTGCATGCATCTGTCACCACATTAACCCTCAGAGATGCACCGCCCAAACAAATGCATGGAGGCTCCGAGGGGAGACCCCGGAAGGCACTTTGTACATAACGCTTAAATAACACCGTTTGGCAGAAACAATCCTTTCTCTAATGGCCTAAATACATAAATGGAGGTCACCTCAAGACACAGTATTTACTGGACCCGCAGTAGGATATTTGATTACACACGGCGGCAAAAGAGCCTTACTCAAAGAACATAAAGAACATTTATGTTTGTACACAAATCAATGGGCCTGAGCTTGCGGACAAGATTTCTCAGGATGAACCTAATCCGTAAGTGAACTCAACATTAAAGGTGACTACAGGGGCACAGACTATAGGGTAATCAATTGAGGATTACATGAAGTTTGAGCGGAATTGGCCCAAAGGTTTTTAGTAATTTTTAAAAATACAAAAATGTGCCTTCCGGAAAATCCCCTTTGCGCCTCCGAGGGTTTTAAACAGAGTTGAGGTGCAAATGTTAAGAACTTGAGATGGCTCCAGGCTGTGTATATAGTGGGAAAGAATTGAGAAGTTGATCACGAGCATTGCTACATGTGCGATAAAATACATTATTAATTATGCCATCTACATGTATTCTTGAGAAAACGGCACTAATTGAGCTTTTTTCTTTGCAAACATTGCTAATTGTATTTAAATAATCTAGGCTTACTAAATGAAATTGAAATCAAATTTGAATTGTTTATGCAATAAATGAATACACCGATGTCGACCACTAGCACTCTGCCAGAAAATCTGACCTCCAACAGAAACCCTTGGCGGTGCTCTTATTGTGAAACACCCGAATTCTTACAATTATCATATGTGAATATAACATACATTGCGAACATATAATTTGCAGACTGACCAACACAATTAGTAAACTGTGGAAATGCCTTAATGTCACTCAAATTTCCTGCATGAAGCATGGTACAGGACCATCTGACCATAGACGTAGTCGTAGACATGATCGAC